>CM038112.1:33049225-33405223 GCA_001642375.2 Mentha longifolia
TGTAGAATAAATCACTTAGTAATAAAATTTTGTACTAAAAAATAATCCATGAATACAATTTCGTGTATATATTTATGCAATGAATTGCTTTATTAAAAAATAATCCACGATAATATTGATATATTTAAAATTTGAGTATTGGAGATATATTTAAATTATTTCACAAAAAAAAATAACTAATAAAAAATCATTTGATTTTCGTTCTTTAAATGTAAAGGCAGAGATGAATAATTTTGAATATGTGATGTCTTCTTTTATATGAGTTCTCCATTGATAAAGTTTTATAAAAAAAATCGATGTGGGATACTAATATTGTTTTCTGTTGTAGGCCTGTTAGATAGTGGGCTTTGCGATTGAGCCGTACAGGAGTGTGCCTCTCATGTAAATTATTATCTTCAATTTTATTTGTTTATATGATTTTAGGAAATTGCATACCATATCTAATAATATATTTTGTATGGTAGTATATGTTTATCATTCGATTTATATTTGAAAAGTAATTCAAACAACTAACAACATGTCAATTTTAATTTTTTTAACTTTATTTGAGGGTAACATTTGTTCGAATAGTTGTATTCATTTTGAATATGAAATCGCATGTCGTTTGGATTATCTATTAGAGGTATAATATTTTTCGGGTATTTATATTCATTTTGAATGTCAAGCCGTTTGTTGTTTGGTTCAACCATTTGAGAGTTACATTTGTTGACAGTTGTATTCATTTTTATTGCAATATTATCTTATATTTTATCAAATTCGGTGATTTTTTACAAAGGCTCAAGTCGGGACCAGAAAATTTTATTATTTTAAAGAGTTTGTTAATTTATAGAGTATTAATTTATAGAGGCTTTACTATAATCATTTTGAATATGAAGTTGCCCGTAAAGGATCTATTAAGGGATAATAATTATTACATAATTAGCATATTGATTAAATCCAATATATACATATATATATATATATATATATATATATAATGAATTATCCGATTTTTAATAAAATTCAATATCAATAGTTCACCACCAAAACGTCATTTGCCAAATTTCGTCATGCTATATAATAAATTAATTCCAGTTTTCTAAATAAACTTTTGGATGCAATACATTTTATGATTCGAAGCACCACGTCGATTCATACGCCTACGTGGCGCTTCCTACATCCTCTATTTCTATTTATCTAGATTTCATATATTTATACAATAATAATCATGTTATTATTATTATTATTATTATTATTATTATTATTATTATTATTATTATTATTATTATTATTATTATTATTATTATTATTATTATTATTATTATTATTATTATTATTATTATTATTATTATTATTATTATTATTATTATTATTATGCATATGCATATCTTACATATTATACATACATATCTAATTGGATTCTAAGAATCTACTTTTATTTGGTATGTAATTATGATAATCTTTATATACTCCTCCCCTCGCTGTGGTTTGGACATTAACCATCTTCCAATAGTAATTTGTAGTATAAATTTTAAATTTATAATATTAATTGGTTTTTATTATTATGCTATTTAATCCTTATAGTGATTGTCAATTTGTCATGTAGAGTTAAATCGCAATGAAAGAAAAAAAAGAAAGAAAAAGTATTCATTATAAATGCATTATTTTTGCCTTATGATTTTATATATGTATATATTTCCTTTTCGAAAAAGATACGGCATCTTCAAGCGAACACCCCTTCGCCTTGGAGGTTTCCGGTCTAGCTTGATTCATCATCGGCGTTAAAGGTTTGTGACTAATCTTATTTTACTACCTTTTTTTCCCATTAATTTCTTTAATTTCTTGCTTCGTTTTTGTGCTTTGTTGTTGATACATATTTAGTACTCCCGTTGAATGAAATTCGACAGGTATCATTTTATTGTATATTTATTAAAATAGTAGTATTATGATAATTTGTTGAAACATTCTCATTTTATTTCTAATTTATTGTGAAGTGTCTTAAACTGAAAATATACACTTTTGTTACAAAAATTTAACAATTACAGCTATCTATACATACTAAAAGAATTCCAAAAACTTATTGGCTAATGGGCCACCTCAAAATCAATTTTGCGTCTAATATATTCTCAAGTGTTTTAAATTTAAAATATACCTTTTGTTACAAAAAATTGACAGTTATAGCTATCGATACATACTAAAAGAATTTCAAACCTCAAAATCGAATATGAGTCATCCGTGGCTAGGCGTACCTGCTGTATCCGCTGATTTAGGCAAAAATATATTGGCAATGGGCCACTTCAAAATTGGATATAGTCACCCGTGGTTAGGCGCACCTACTGCATCTACCGATTTAGGGGTCTAACAAACCTCGTCATGTGGGATAAGCCTCTTATCTTCGATCCATTTTCAGCAATAACTCACTCACACAAGCGAGTTCTCCCGGCACACCACGTCTGTTGCTTGACGCAGCTCCCGCCAAGACTTTTGCATACGTGAGCACACCTCGGCCCACACTTGGCTGTTTCATCGTAATGTCCTTTGCAGGCTCCCCACGGCCCACTTTCAGCATGTCCTGATTTTCATCCAACACTTGCATACCCGAAATATACTGCATCGTGTTGACCCGAGCCTCCTCCTCCACGGATTCAGTGACCATAGCATTCAACTTCTCCCCACGTTATCCTTCCACTTCGGACAGTCCCGTATCCGGTGGTCTCCATCACATATGAAGCACCCTCGAAGCTTGTTCCCGCCCCCGAAGCATGACTCGCCACACCACCAGCGCTGGGTCGTTGAAAGCCTTCTTCTTCCGATCTTTCCCCTTGTCCTTAGCACGTCCCGCATCCCCATGTCCAGGCTCGGAAGAGCCACCCACCTTTAAGTCCATCAACTCCTCGGCAGCGGCTAGCACGGGGCAGATCCTTGACCCGTAAATGCCTCAACTCAATTTGGGCCCAATACATAAGAGCATTTAAAAACCTTTTCCCAACGGGCCACCTCGAAATCGAAATAGTATCAAAGCTAAAAAATTCAAAAACTTCTTGACCAACAAGCTACCTCAATACCAAAATAGTGTTAGGAAAAAAAATATTTTTTTTACTAAACATCAGTTTAGTCTAATCAACCCGAACTGAAAAATAGTATTATGATAATTTTTTAGAGAATATGTGTTACAAAGTCGCGTTAAATTTTATTAGAAAAATAGTTTAATGCGGTGTACTCCATTATCGAGTAGTTGTACTCTATTTATACGTATTAATAAAAAAAATCAAATCAATGAAGGAAATCTCAATTATGGAATTTTTCATGGCCAATGGGCCACCTCAAAATCAATATAGTATTAGGGCCAAAATATTTTAACACACAAAAAAAAAGTTTAGCCAACCCGAATTGAAATAGCCCACAAATCTCATTTTGTGTCTAATTATTGTCAATTGTTTTAAATTAAAAATATAATTTTTGTTACAAAAAATGGACAATTATAGCTATCTATACATACTAAAAGAATTAAAAAATTTATTGGCCAATAAGCAACCTCAAAATCGATTTTGTGTTTAAAAATTAAAAATATATTTTTCGTTATAAAATTTGTCAATTGTAGTTATCGATACAAACTAAAAGAATATCAAAATCTTTTGGGCGGGCCACCTCAAAATCGAAATGGTGTCAGAGCCAAAATATTGTAAATCAAAAATAGTTTAGCTTGATCAACTGAAACTGAAAATAGTCCGAGCCAAAATATTTTACTTTCTTTTTCTTTTCTTTCTTTTTTCTATTTTGGGAAGAGTAGCAAAAACACCATCAACTGAAAATAGCCCGAGCCAAAATATTTTACTTTGTTTTTCTTTTCTTTCTTTTTTCTATTTTGGGAAGAGTAGCAAAAATACCCTCAACATTGAAACATTTTTCGGGTCATGGTTCGATCGGTTGAACCGTTTAATAAATAAATTAATAAAAGTAATCAAAATATCTATTATATATATATAGGGATGGGTCATGGTGAAAACTAATTATTACGTGAAACCTGCAACCCATCATAAAATGTTGCATTTTATGAACAAAAGTGTTGCATTTTTATCATAAAATGTTGCATTCTCATGATGATGCATTATATGCACAAAAATAATATAAAATAATATAAAATAATATATTTTATCATGCAAATTCTCATGATGATGCATTATATGCATAAAAATAATATAAAATAATATATTTTATTATGCAACATTTTATGCACAAAATGCATCATTTTATGCATGAAATACAACGTTTTATGATGGGTTGCAGGTTTCACGTAATAATTAGTTTTTATATGATCTACTACCTATATATATATATATATATATATATATATATATATATAAAATGTCATGATTTATATAGTACATGACCATAAAAATTTAAGAAACACATGTTAAAATTAATAAAAAATAATATACATATTCATATTATATACATTTATACTCAAATTTATAATTTTATAAATGAACATAATGTAGTTGATAATTATTCAAAGCTGATTGAATAATGGATATATATATTGTAAGTCTTACATAAACATTATTTAGCGATGTGGTGTAGTGGTATAAAACATAGCCTATCATGTGGTAGATCTTGAGTTCGAATTCTCCAATCCTCATAATTTAATTTTTAAATTTTATGTATAAATATGTAGATTTTAAATAAATAAGAATGGAGGCCGTAGAAGACACCACGTAGGCGTGTGGATGAATGAATGGTGCTCCGAATCCGCAGTGGAACTAGGTGCAATATGAAGAGATATTCAGGTATCAAATAACAAAAATATCCATAACTATAACTAAAGTATTCATAAGCTCTTTTGAAAATTTTCTCATGCCACAATACTTAGACATGACACTGTTGTCCATATTAATTGCTACAATTTGATTGGTTCATCATTTACGGGATCATATTTAATTCGTATCTTGAACATCATATCTCGGTCAATCAGAGATGTCTCATCCGACAAGTCTAAATTTTTATTGCCCTACACAATCATCAAAAACGCAATTTGTATTAGTGTGTCCAGAATAAGAAACGAATTTTTCTCCCATGTTTGAGACTATTATGTTGCAACGCGTGCATGCATCAATATATATATATATATAGAGAGAGAGAGTTTGGTTCATATAGATTTAAGTCTTAGTGTGCAAAGTGCGGATTATGCTTAAAGTTATACATAATCATGCTTAAAGCTATACAAAATTATGCTTATGACCATAAGCATAATTTTGTATAGCTTTAAGCATAATTCGCACTTCGCACACTAGGATTTATTTGCATGTGAACCATTCCCTCTATATATATATTATACGTTCCGTTGCGGATTCGGAACACCACGTCGATCCACACGCCTACGTGGCATTCTCTACATCCTCTATTCTTATTTATCTTAATTACTCCCTCCGTCCCCTTCGATTCGGCTTGTTTCCTTTTTGCACAATTCTTAAGAAACAAGTGATTAAGAGTAAATTGTGGTATCCCACAATTCTTAACAAGTTGATGATGTTATTCCTAATAAAGTTTTTTTTAAATTGAGCACATACAATATTAATCCTAGAATCTACTCTATGCCTGAAGGGATTTTAAAAATGGCAGCAAATATCAAAACAAATGCACATGCATATAAGCAAATCACATCATCAAGCAAAAAAGTGGGAAATTACAGCTGTTAACATTCAAATTTAGGGGGTTTCCCTCTAATTTACAGAATTCAAATGAAGTTCAGGATCATCTACCTATAAATATCCTTCAAGCCTAAAACAAAATCAGTCCCTCAGTTTTTACATCAAGTTATTTCAGAAAGAAAAAAAAGAAGAAGAAGGAGATGAGGAAGCATAATTTTAGCACCGAGGAGAGGAATCACATCATCCAGTTCCTGCTTGAAGGTTCGAAGAATGGGAAGCCTGCATATGGGAGTATTTTATGAAATATATTTATATGATATAAATCTTTCAAAATCGCATGTTGAGTCATAGATACCTATCAATACATATTAAGAGAATTTCAAAAACTTTTAGGCCATCAGACCACCTAAAAATCGAAATAGTGTTAGGCCAAAAATATTTTTAACATAAAAATAGTTTAACTTGATAAACCAGTACTAAAAATAACCCGAGCCCGCTAGGGATGGTCTGAAAATCGCTGAAATAATTATCATTTTGTGTCTAATATATTTTCAAGTGTCTTAATATAAAAATTATAATTTTTCGTTACAAAAATTTGACAATTATAAGCATCGATACATAATAATTAAAAGAATTTCAAAAACTTATTGGCCAACGGGCCACCTCAAAATTGATTTTGTGTCTAATATATTGTCATGTTTTATTAAAATTATATATTTTATTTTACAAAAATTTAACAATTAAAGCTATTGATACATGCTAAAAGAATTTCAAAAACTTATTGACCATTGTCAAGTGTATTAAATTAAAAATATTTTTTTGTTACAAAAATTTAAAAATTATTCAAAAACATATTGGTCAATGAGCAACCTCAAAATCGGATTTGTGTTTAATATATTCCCAAGTGTTTTATATTAAAAATACTCTTTCTTACAATTTTTTGACAATTATAGTTATCGATACATATTAAAAGAATTTCAAAAAAAAAATTAAAATATATTTTTTGTTATAAAATTTTGCAATCATATCGCTACCTCAAAATCAAAATAGTGCTAGGGCCTAAATATTTTTTAACTTACAAATAGTTTAGACTTATTAACTCGGACTGAAAACAGCCCGAGTCCGATAGGAATGGCCTGCAAATCGTTGAAACGGTTAGGGCTGACTATCGGTCCGGTTCCGGTTAACCGGAACCGGAAATCCGGGTACCCGGTACCGGTTATTCATATTTTTTAGGAACCGGTACCGGAACCGGATAAGCTAACCGGTTCCCGGTTCCGGTACCGGTTCGATATCGGTTATACCGGATTACCGATTAAGGTACCGGATTTTTTTTAAAAAAAACTAAAATGTTTTTTATTTTTATTTTTTTAAAGCCTAAAACAAATTAAACAATAATTACACATAGACAAATAATAATATATAATTTATTTATAAAAATAATAATATATAATTAAGGATTTAGGGTTTCTTAAGTTTTTAGTAATTGTTAATATTAATATAATATATAATTTTTTATAAAAATATATAAAAATTAAATATTAACCGGTACCTGGTTCGGTACCGGTTACCCGGGTACCGGAATTTCGCTTGAAGCTGGAACCGGTTACCGGACCGGAATCAGGTTATCCGGTACTGGTTCCGGTCCGGTACCGGGAATCTCGGAATACCGGATTCCCGTTTGACAGCCCTAAGAAACGGTGATAATTATAGTTATCTGATACATATAAATTAAAAGAATTTCAAGAACTTATTGGCAAGCGGACCACCTCAAAATCGATTTGTGTTTGACATATTGTCAAGCGTTTTATATATAGATACTCGTTTTTTGTCTAATATATTGTCAAGTGTATTAAATTCTCAAAATTGAAATAGTGTTAGGGGCAAATATTTTTAACTTAAAAATTGTTTAACATGATCAACCCGAACTGAGAATAGTCCGATCATGTCCTGAAAATTGTTGAAAGGGTGCTCATTTAGTGTCTAATATATTATCAAGTGTCTTAATTTAAAAATATAATTTTTAGTTACAAAAATTTGACAACTATAGTTATCGATATATATTAATTAAAAGAATTTCAAAAAATATATTTGCCAACGGACCACCTCAAAATCGATTTTGTATCTAATATATTGTCAAGTGTGTTAAATTAAATATACTTTTGTTACAAAAGTTGATTATTACAGCTATTGATACATACTAAAATAATTTCAAAAAATTATTGGCCAATGAGCCACCTCAAATAATTAGTGTTTCTTAACAATATACTTTTTATTACAAAAATCTGACAATTATAACTATCGGTAAATATTAAAAGAATTTTACAAATTTATTGGCCAACAGGCCACCTCAAATAATTAGCATTTATTTTTAGAATAAATAATTAAGTGAAGTTGTGTACGTAATTAGTATACATCTCAAAATCGATTTTATGTCTAAAAATAAAAATATATTTTTTGTTAGAAAATTTTGACAATCATAGTTAACGATGCATACTAAAAGAATGTCAAAAACTTTTTGACCAAAGGGCTACCTCATAATCGAACTAACACACAATATTTACCTTAAAAACAATTTAACCTAATCAACCTAAATTGAAAATAGTCCGAACCCGATAGGAATGGGTCGAATAACCTGAAAATCGTTTAAATGGTGCTCATTTTGTGTCTAATAATGTTGTTAAGTGTCTTAAATTGAAAATATATTTTTTGTGTTCCACCTCAAATCGATTTTGTGTCTCATATATTGTTAAATGTTTTAAATTAAACATATACTTTTGTTATGAAATTTTGACAATTATAGTTATCATTAAATACTAAAAGAATTTCAAAAATATATTCGACAACGGACCACCTTAAATAATTAATATTTATTTTTAAAACAAAAATTAAGTTACGTTATATACGTAATTATAAATCTTAGAATTCGAAGCACCACATCAATCGGCATGCTTACGTGGCGTCTCCTACATCCTTTATTCCTAATTATCTAAAATCTATATATTTATTTATATTTATTCATATAAACCTTTTTTTTTTTTTTCATAATTATCTTAGATTTGATTTTATATTCTATTTATATTTAAATTACCATAATCATGATTATCGACTCATATGATTAGATCTATTACTATTTATCTAAATATTATACTTTGTTTTTCATTAATATATGAAGATATATTATAATATATATGGTATATATATTGATTTATTGCCTAATACAGCTAAAGCTATGAGAATTTAGGAAAAAAATTCACGAAAGTTGAGAATATATTAAACTAATGTAATTAATCAATTTTATGGTTTCAGGTAATGAATAGTCGATCTGTTTCGCACTAATATTCTTGACAAATATGGTTAATATTTATATATGGTATAAAATCAAATCTAAGATAATCATGAAATAAAATAAATTTTAAGTATTTAATCAATATATTATACGTTCCGCTGCGAATTCGGAGCACCATGTTCATCCACACGCCTACGTGGCGTCTCCTACAGCCTCCATTCTTATTTATCTAAAATCTACATATTTATACATATTAATATATTAATTATTATAATCTATTTATATTATACGTAAAATTTAAAAATCAAATTATGAGAATTGGAGGATTTGAACTCAAGATTTCCAACATGATAGGCTATGTTTTATACCACTACACCATATCACTAAATAATGCTTATTTAAGGCTTACAATATATATATCCATTATTCAATCAGCTTTGAATAATTATCACTACATTATGTTCATTTATAAAATTATAAATATATTTTTTGAGTATAAATGTATATAATATGAATATGTATATTATTTTTTATTGATAATTTTTTGATAATATATATATATATATATATATATATTATATATATAATAGATATTTTTATTATTTTTATTAATTTATTTATTAAACGGTACAACCGATCGAATCATGACCCGAAAAATGTTTCAATGTTGAGGGTGTTTTTGCTACTCTTCCCAAAATAGAAAAAAGAAAGGAAAGAAAAACAAAGTAAAATATTTTGGCTCGGGCTATTTTCAGTTGATGGTGTTTTTGCTACTCTTCCCAAAATAGAAAAAAGAAAGAAAAGAAAAAGAAAGTAAAATATTTTGGCTCGGACTATTTTCAGTTGAGGGTGTTTTTGTTACTTTTCCCAACATAGAAAAAAAGAAAGAAAAGAAAAAGAAAGTAAAATATTTTGGTTCGGGCTATTTTCAGTTTCAGTTGATCAAGCTAAACTGTTTTTGATTTATAATATTTTGGCTCTGACACCATTTCGATTTTGAGGTGGTCCGCCCAAAATATTTTGATATTCTTTTAATTTGTATTTGATAACTACAATTAACAAATTTTTATAACAAAAAATATATTTTAAATTTTTAAACACAAAATCGATTTTGGCCAATAAATTTTATAGATTCTTTTAGTATGTATAGATAGCTATAATTGTCGAATTTTTATAACAAAAATTATATTTTTAATTTAAAACAATTGACAATAACTACACACAAAATGAGATTCGTGGGCTATTTTCAATTCGGATTGGCTAAACTTTTTTTTTTGTTAAATATTTTGGCCCTAATACTATATTGATTTTGAGGTGGCCCGTTGGCCATGAAAAATTCCATAATGGAGATTTCCTTCATTGATTTGATTTTTTTTATTAATACGTATAAATAGAGTACAACTACTCGATAATGGAGTACACATCATCAAACTATTTTTCTAATAAAATTTAATGTGACTTTGTAACACATTCTCTAAAAAATTATCACAATACTATTTTTCAGTTCGGGTTGATTAGACTAAACTGATTTTTCGTAAAAAAAATATTTTTGCCCTAACACTATTTCGGTATTGAGGTGACCCGTTGCCCAAGAAATTTTTAAATTTTTTGGCTCTGATACTATTTCAATTTTGAGGTGGCCCGTTGGCTTAAAATGCTCTTATGTATTGTAGCATTGGGCCCAAACTGAGTTGAGGCATTTACAGGTCAAGGATCTGCAGTCCGTGCTAGACGCTGCCGAGGAGTTGGTGGACTTGAAGGTGGGTGGCTCTTCCGAGCCCGGACATGGGGATGCGGGACGTGCTAAGGACAAGGGGAAAGGTCAGAAGAAGAAGGCTTTCAACGACCTAGCGCTGGTGGTGCGACGAGTCACGCTTCGGGGGCGGAAACAAGTTTCGAGGGTGTTTCATATGTGATGGAGGCCACCGGATACGGGACTGTCCGAAGCGGAAGGCTAACGTGGGGGGAAGTTGAATGTTGTGGTCGCTGAATCCGTGGAGGAGGAGGCTTGGGTCAACACAGTGCAGTATATTTCGGGTATGCAAGTGTTGGATGGAGGTCAACACATGTTGAAAGTGGGCCGTGGGGAGCCTGCAAAGGACATGACGATGAAACAACCAAGTGTGGGCCGAGGTGTGCTCACATATGCAAAAGTCTTGGCGGGAGTTGCGTCAAGCAACAGACGTGGTGTGCCGGGAGAACTCGCTTGTGGTGAGCGAGTTGTTGCTGAAAATGGATCGAAGACAAGAGGCTTATCCCACATGACGAGGTTTGTTAGACCCCTATATCGGTGGATGCAGTAGGTGCACCTAGCCACGGGAGACTATATCCGATTTTAAGGTGGTCCGTTGGCCAATATATTTTTGCCTAAATAGGCGGATACAACAGGTGCGCCTAGCCACGGACGACTCATATTCGATTTTGAGGTTTGAAATTCTTTTAGTATGTATCGATAGCAATTACTGTCAATTTTTTATAACAAAAGGTATATTTTAAATTTAAAACACCTGAGAATATATTAGATACAAAATTGATTTTGAGGTGGCCCATTAGCCAATAAGTTTTTGGAATTCTTTTAGTATGTATCGATAGTTGTAATTGTTAAATTTTTGTAACAAAAGTGTATATTTTCAGTTTAAGACACTTCACAATAAATTAGAAATAAAATGAGAATTATTTCGACGGGTATCATTTTATTGTATATTTATTAAAATAGTAGTATTATGATAATTTGTTGAAACAATTCTCATTTTATATCTAATTTATTGTGAAGTGTCTTAAATTGAAAATATACACTTTTGTTACAAAAAATTGACAATTATACATACTAAAAGAATTCCAAAAAAATTTATTGGCTAATGGGCCACTTCAAAACTGATTTTGTGTCTAATATATTCTCAATGGTTTAAATTCAAATATACCTTTTGTTACAAATATTTGACAATTATAGTTATCAATACATACTAAAAGAATATAAAAAAATATATTGGCCAACAGGCCACCTCAAAATCGCATATGAGTCTCATGTGGCTACGCGCACTTGATGTATCCGCCGATTTAGGCAAAAAAAAATATTGGCCAACGGGCCGTCTCAAAATCGGATATAATCGTCCGTGGCTAGGCGCACCTGCTGCATCCGCCGATTTAAGGGTCTAACAAACTCCCCCACCAAAACTCGAAGACGTCCTCGTCATGTGGGATGACCCTCTTGTCTTCGATCCATTTTCAGCAACAACATCTACAATATTAAAACATGAATTAATTATAGATCAATAAATTTAAAATACTGATATCTATAATAAAGTTTATATGAAATTATACTAACCAAAAAAATATTCTCACAGTGCGAGGGGATATCTACGAAAGGGATAAAATCAAATCCATATTCATCAATTTTTAAGGATTTCTCAAATTCAAACACATCAGTGTGGTAAGTTCGAAGTTTATTTTAAATGTACGATTGATTTTGGCACGTTGAAAATCACGAGTGTTATCAACAACGCTGAAGTTTTTGATAACATCTATTTTTTCCTCTTTCAAAAATTTCATGAACTTATCCTTCAATAATTGGTAGACTAAATTAAAAAAATATATATATTGTTATCAACATATATACATTAATAATAAGTAAGAATATGTTTTCGATCCATTTTCAGCAACAACTCGCTCACCACAAGCGAGTTCCCCCGGCACACTACGTCTGTTGCTTGACGCAGCTCTTGCCAAGACTTTTGCATACGTGAGCACACTAGGGCTCACACTTGGCTGTTTCATCGTCATGTCATTCCCAGGCTCCACACGGTCCACTTTCGGCATGTCTTGACCCTCATCTAACATTTGCATACCCGAAATATATTGCATCGTATTGATCCGAGCCTACTCATCCACGGATTCAGCGACCACAACCATTCAACTTCTCCCCACGTTAGCCTTCCACTTCGGATAATTCCGTATCTGGTGGTCTCCGTCACATATGAAGCACCTGCGAAGCTTGTCCCCTCCCGCGAAGCATGACTCGCCGCACCACCAGCGCTGGGTCGTTAAAAGCCTTCTTATTCCAACCTTTCCCCTTGTCCTTAGCACATCATGCATCCCCATGTTCGGGCTCGGAAGAGTCACCTGCCTTCAAGTCCACCAACTCCTTGGCAGCGGCCGCGCGGTCGGCAGATTCTTGACACCCGTAAGTGCCTCATCTTAGTTTGGGCCAAATGTTGCAATACATAAGACCATTTTAAAATCTTTTTGGCCAACATACCATCTCAAAAATTAAATAGTATTGGAGCCAAAAATAATTCAAAAACTTTTTGGCCAACGGACCACCTCAATACTGAAATAGTGTTAGGGAAAAAATATTTTTTTATTAATAATCAGTCTAGCCTGATCAACCCTAACTGAAAAATAGTATTATGAGAATTTATTATAGAATATGTTTTACAAAGTCGCGTTAAATTTTATTAGAAAAATAGTTTAATGCGGTGTACTCCAATTATCGAGTAGTTGTACTATATTTATACGTATTAATAAAAAATTCAAATCATTGAAGGAAATCTCCATTATGAAATTTTTCATGGCCAATGGGCCACCTCAAAATTAATATAGTATTAGGGCCAAAATATTTTAACAAAAAAAAAAAAAAAAGTTTAGTCAATCCGAATTGAAAATAGCCGACGAAGCTCATTTTTTGTCTAATTATTGTCAATTGTTTTAAATTAAATAATATATATTTTTTGTTACAAAAATTCGACAATTAAAACTATCTATACATACTAAAAGAATTTAGAAAATTTATTGGGCAATGGGCCACTTCAAAATTGATTTTGTATTTAAAAGTTAAAAATATATTTTTCGTTACAAAAATTTGTCAATTGTTGTTATCGATACAAACTAAAAGAATATCAAATATTTTTGGCGGGCCACCTCAAAATTGAAATGGTGTTAGATAGCCCAGCCAAAATATTTTACTTTCTTTTTCTTTCCTTTCTTTTTTTCTATTTTGGGAAGAGTAGCAAAAACACCCTCAACATTGAAATATTTTTCTGGCCATGGTTCGACCGGTTGAACTGTTTAATAAATAAATTAATAAAAATAATAAAATATCTATTGTATATATATAAATATCAAAAATTTCATGATTTATATAGTGTAGGTTTATAAAAATTTAAGAAACACATGTTAAAATCAATAAAAAAAAAATATACATTACATATTATATATATTTATACTCAAAATATATGTGGCCCGTTGGCCAAGAAGTTTTTGAAATATTTTTAGTATATATCGATTTCTATGTATGATAGTCAAATTTTTATAACAATATATATATATATATTTTTCACTAAAGATACTTGATGATATATTAACACAAAATCAACATCATTTCAAAACTTTCTGTTAATCAGACTAACCCTTCATGCTATTCTAGAGATTTTGAGTTATAAGTTTAGAAATTCCTTTAAGATGGTAGTATTATGATAATTAGTTAAAATTATAATTATAGTTAAAAGAATTTCAAAAACTTATTGGCCAACGAGGCCACCTCAAAATTGATTTTGTGTCTGAAAATTAAAATATATTTTTCGTTATAAAATTTTGTCAATTGTAATTATCAATACAAACTAAAATAATATCAAAAACTTTTGGGCGGACCACCTCAAAATCGAAATGGTGTCAGAGCCAAAATATTGTCAAAAACAGTTTAGCTTGATCAACTGAAATTAAAAATAGCCCAGCTCAAAATATTTTACTTTCTTTTTCTTTCTTTTTTTTTTCTTTTATGGGAAAAGTAGCAAAAACACCCTTGACATTGTCACTTCGGAGCAAAAAATACACAAAATGTTTTTCGGGTCATAGTTCGATCGGTTGAACCATCTAATAAATAAGTTAATAAAAATAATAAAAATATCTATGCCCGTCGAATTTTGACGGGATCATTTTATATTGTAATTTTAAGGTAAAATTTAAAAGATAATCCAATTATTTATTTTAAATTGATAAAAAAGCAAAAGTTCATTTTTAAATATTAATATGAAATTATATCAAAAGGAAAAAAAAAGTAAATGAGAGACAATATTTCAGATTTAATATTACATATTTGCAATATCAAGCCGTTCATTTCACGGTAATAGAAAATTAGATTAATAAAGTTTTCGAGTAGTCCTATTTATTCAAATTTTATTTTTCAAAATGTTCGTCATACATATAATAGAAAAATAGATATAATAGTGATACTATTTTTCAGGCATTTTCGTTTGATGTCTAGCCGTCCGTTGTTTGGTTCAACCATTTGAAGTTAACTGTAGGCCCCGATAAGTAGTCATTGGTGTAGGGGGGGGGGGAATACACCAATTAGCCAACAGTTTTGATTTTTCAAAACAATTTGATCTTACTGAGTCGTCACTTCAGTTTAGCAGAGCAGTTTAGTTTTTCCAGCTCAATCAGTAAACTGCTGAGCTTGCAAAACTAACCTGCGTGCGGAAGTTTGGTGGAAAGGTTGGCTAACCGTTTTCAACACAGTTTTCAAAAGATTTCAGTTCAGAGAACTGCTCATGCAAGACAGGTTACAGTAGTGCAGGTTGTGAACATGCAAACTGTGTAAATAAAGATGTAAAAGTAAATGGCAAGAGAGAGAAACACGAGGAGTTTTTATCGTGGTTCGGAGTAAACAGCTCCTACGTCCACGCCAGATCCCGTCGAATCTGTAATCCCTTAACTTGAGATATTCGCTCCTTTTAACACTGGTGGAGGTCCAGTCCAAATTCAAGTCTTTCTTTAGACTGAATCTAGCACGATTCTTGAGTCGTGTCTCTTCTTACTTTACATACAATCTTTCATACAATCTTACCAACACTAAGCGACTGGCGCTAATATCCAAGCTAGAAAGCTGTGAATAGCTATCGCCTTTAGGAATACGACTCAATCAACTACATTGATTATCAACTGTGATGGTAGTGAGAGTGTGTGTGATGTGTTCTAGTAAGACAGTTTCCAGAGAGATTAGAAATCTACAAAGATCAACACTTGGGAAAGCTCTAGTAATTTCGAGTGTTGATTGAATGAATTTCAGCTTGAGATTTCTGCAGCGTTTCGGCTTGTATTTTGAGTTTCCCGTTAGTTCTTTCTGGAATGAGTTGAGGTATTTATAGTGAAGCATTTGAAATAGAGCCGTTGGAAGTGTGTCAGGATTTGCAGTACCATACACTGACATAATTCTTGTCGTTGGGTGAGAACAGGTTTCTCAACCACAGCTCAGATTGGTCTTCACAGGTCGACCATCCTATACCTCGAACTGTCTTCGGTCTTCTGTAACCTTCGTGAGAAATCTTCGAGATAGTAGGAGTTGGTTACATAGACAAATTACCTAATGGAATAGTATGACAGATTTGAGTAGATTAGGTACAAGGTTGCACTACCAACCTTGACCTTTACATGAGCAACCTGTCCGAGTTAAGCTTGACTGATCCAAACACGGAGACCAGCTTGTTCCACTTAAAACCTGTATCTAAGTGTGGTTTCTAATAACATTATCAAAACTCAGTTTCAAAGGGTTCCCAACAATTTCCCCCTTTTTGATAATGCCGAAACCCACACTTTACATTTTGGCTTAGAAATTGAATTAAAAACAAATCAAAGATTTGATGCCCAGCCAACTGCATGATAATAAATGTTAGAAAATTTTAAAGCATAACATGCAAAGGCCTGGACAAAGAGAGATTGTCATCAGGAACAAAAGATGATCATAATTCATTTATAGTATCAACTGAATTGATATGCACAAATTACTGAGGGTTGATACATGAACTAAATGAAAGCGATCAGGTTACTTCCTTAATGACTTGAACCTATCTTCAGCAATCTTGTCTAAGCTTACAGTTCCCATCGCTGCATATATGCTGTCGCGAATCGACCTGTACTCATCACAGTTTGTGATTTTGCAGCCATACTGAGCTGCGACACTCCTAATGAATGTATTGATTTTGTTGATGTCTGGAGTATTAGTGTCACAAACAGTGGGAGGTCGGAAGGTCTCTTTCTTGGGCGGATTGAGCGTGATCTTGTCTTTTGCAGCTTTCGCCCTGACTCTTTTGATGAATTCGCGATCTGGAAAAGTCTGCAGCCAGTTGTGAAAAGCTGTTTTGGTATTACCAGTATAACGAGCATTGATTTGCAACCAGTAGTGGTGCAAGATGAATTGGTTGATGAACTCGTCCCATATAAGCTGATCTTCCACTGGTAACCAATTCGACAGTTCTCTTTTATCAACTTGTTCCTTGTAGCTTTCAAGTCATCTGAAGCTTGCCACGCGAGCTTTGTCCCTTGCTCTCTGTTTCTTCAAATCTTCCAGAAACAGCTTCTGCTTGCCTTCATCTGCGCAGTCTACTGCGGTATATCCAGCTTCTGCCATAAGTCGGATGAGGTTGGATTCACCCTGTGCTTTTTCTTGAGCAGACAACTTGGAAATAGCAGGATGAGGGGCGATTGTCACAGACGGAGCAGCTTCTGTTTGCATCACAGGTTGGTCAGAGCGACCTTTGCCTCTGCCTTGAGGTGGTTGGGTAACCTGCGGTTGCGTGACCTGTTTCTCCTTACCTTTCACTGATTTCGAAACACCGCGTTTTTCCTTGCCTTTCCCTTCCCCCTTTTCGGCATTATCATCAATGAGATTCTGAACAAGGGTGTTGAGGGAGGCTTGTTCATCAGAGATCAAGGACAGGTCTGTGCTGATCTTTTCCTTAAACTGCAGTAGGGAGTTGATGTTCCCTTCCAACTTATCCTCTTTCTTCAGTGAGCTGGATGTGGTTTGAGTAAGCTTTGTAGAGAAGTCGTTTACAAGCTTGTTGAGTTGTTCAAACTCGTATTGCAGGCCCTCAATTGAAGATTTGTGGGCGACTTTCAATTCGGACAGCTGGATGGGAAACAGCTTGTCCGTTTCTGCTTTGAGTTGAGTGGAGATGAAGGTTGCGTACTGGCTTGCCACTACTTCTTTAATAACCTGTGGCATTTCATCCCATATGTTGGTCAGCATGGCGGATGCAGCTTTATCCATAGCTTCAATTTTGTCAGCAATCTTCTTGTGTTCTTCAACCTCCGTTGCCTTCACCTTGGAAACCTCCTCAAGGATGAAGTTCTTCAAATTGTCTTGTACCGCAGTGAGAGGAGTTCCAGCGGTTGCAACAGAATATAGATTTGCACGATCATGATCGGACTCTATGTCTTCACTGTTCCGGGTGGGAGAGGGAATAGGACTGAAGACATCATCCTCCGGAAACCTGAAATTATAGGAACTGCGATCATGAGAGTAAAAAGGTTTCAAATCAATATTGAGAGCCCTGGCCTCTCTCTTCATTCTAGAGAGAACAAAATTCTTGAAGTAATCGCGAGCTTCAGGAATTGAAGCATAGCCAAAATACTTCCCCAGGGTGTGCTCTTCAATTTCAAGTTGTTCGATGGGATGAATCAGGAAAATAGACTTCAAGTCGCTGTATGATTTGTCCTTCCCATCGAGCAAAGTACGCAGCCTGTACGCCATCGCCCTGGTCTTTGGTGTGAGATCGATTCCGGGAAAAGACTCCAAGACTGTCTTTTCAGCATTGATCTCGATTGAGTTGACCAGCATGGCAGCTGCAGTTTTCACGGGATCTTCTTGAACATCATCATCATCGGATGAGAGGATAAGATTGATGTCGATCTCTGGTGGAGAGCAGAGATGATGAGAGGCTTCACCGGACTGCTAGTGGACAACAAATGAAGTGTCGAGATTTTCTGCCTCGAAATCTGTCTCGTCCTCCGGTTGAGATTCAGTATGACTCTGGCCAGCTATCTCCAGAACTGGAGCCGTGAAGATATCATGAACAGAGGGAATAGGAATTGAAACCTGTGCTTTGGGATCTATCTGTTCAGTGATGTCTTCGAGTAGAGTGGTGGTTGGACGAGCAGGCCGGTGCTGCACTTCAATGTCAGCGAACTTCGTATGCAATCTGCGTGAGATGGGAGTTGGAGATTTGATTCTCACAGACTTGGGAGGTCTGTCAAGCTATTTGTTGGGGGCATGCTGTCTCTTCCTTCTGTTGTCTCGCTGTTCTGGGGGTACCCAGGCTGGGTTGGACCTACCCATTTCATACAGGAATGGTTTGACCAGGTCGTCATTCTTGGCAAAGACGGTCATGTCGACCCCAATGATTAATTCAAGCTGCTTCTGGTCCTTAGGGACCTTTTCCTTATTGAAAGGTGTCATTCCAGTCAAATTGAGGTCGGGGTGGAGACATTGAATGAGAGAGCAGATCTTGGTGCCTAGGCGCAGGTTCCTGGCAACACGGAATTCGGTCAACTCTTCGCCTTCAAATGTGATCGAGAGCTGCTTGATTTCTTCGTTGATGAGTTCGAGAAGGAATTGGGCCCAGTTCACGTCTAGGCCCTGCACAATTGCAGTCATCACTCTGAACTTCCCTGGAGTGACAACGTTGTGGTTACCAGAGTAACCAAGGAAGACCTTGTGGACAAAGTCGAAGAGGACTCTGTATGCAGGTCGCAACAGAGGTCGCGAGAACTTCTTTCCATCATATTTTGTTGCAGGCTGCATCAAAGCTTTCTGATACATAGATTCCAGATCTGCATCAGGAATATCCAAAATAAGACCCATGGGCTTGTGAAACAAGATTTCCACGGTTCCCGAATCTGCGATGCCGTAGGTCCGAGTGATGAGCGGTAGAATGGGAATGGGCGCGTCGGGCTCATCGGGTATCGGAAGATAGAATTGGGCAGATTCTACATCTTCTTGGCAAAAATAAGAGAGGATGAACATTGCGACTTGTTGAGGAAGCCAGAACTTTGGCTCGTGAGAGATGATTTTGTAAAAACCATCCGCTGCTTTAATGGTGGAGTACATCTCGTTCAGGCCGGCGTAGCCGTATGTAGAGAGATTTGCCGTGGGCTCCATGAGAATAAACTCCTGTATGTACTGGATCTTCTGTTCTGCCGTCGTTGGAAGATCCGGCTGTTTGCTTGTACCGGTTGTATACTTGATGTTGTGAGAGGTGGATTCTCCTGCCATTTCGAGAAAGTATAAGTGAGAACTTAGAATGTCGAATTTTGAAAGAGAGAAGTTGCAGAGAAAAAATGGCGGAAGAATGCAGAAATTTGAATGAGAACGACGATGCACAGTGGTAAGCACATATATAAGAGAAAATGAGCGGTTGTGATTGAAGTATTTCAACCGTTCAATGGATGTGATTGAATCCCTAGAGATCTGTGAGGTAGTGGGCGCGTGGGGTGGTTGTGAAGCCCACTCGCACAACCCTTACACTCAACCGTCGCCTCGCATTTAATGCGGATTTGACACTGTGCATGTACTTTTTGACATATATGGAAAGTGAAGTGATGTTATGTACTGTGTCAGAATATCCTTAACAATGATTTCAATAAATAACAAAACACATGCTTCAATAAATGAAAATAATTGATAAGGCATAAAATTTATCAAGTGAAGCAAGAAATATTTCATTGAAATTTGAACATTTAGAAATATTAAGGCATATCATTGACATATTTAAAACGTAATTTCAATAACATGGAGACTGATACAGGTCGTCCATGACACTTCCCTATGCAAACTGTGACTTGTCCACAGTTTCTGATCTTGCAGTTTCCACCTATCTGGACTGTCCTTTGTCCATCACGAACTACCCATGTGCATCCTTCTTTTCACCAATGTGAGCTTTGATGAACTCCCATAGCTTGGCATTCTCAACTTATAAAGCTGCAACCTTTTCATCAACATACATCTTGTTTTCCAGTTCCAACTTGTTAACCTTATGAGACATTTTAAGGAATTCTGCGTTGAAGAAGGATAACATCTTGTCAACTGCAGTTGAGCTGTTGAATGGAGAAGCTACGGACGAGGAGCCAAGAACTGCAGAGTCTGGAGCTGCGGAGTCTGGAGCTTGGTCCTGAGCTTTGGACGGGGAGCCTGGAGTGGACTTGTCGCCAGCAGGTTCCACATCAACCTGTGGAGAGGCAGGCTGCGTTGGACTAGCAGGTTTGGAGTCTGCCTCCATGAAGGTCGCTGCTGCAGATCGAGTGGTGCGCTTTTGTGAGGGCGCAGACGGCAGATCCGTCATCTTCCTTTTCCCTTTTCTGACTTTCTCAGCATCGTCACTGTCTTCTTCTTCATTCTCACTGTCATCTTCACTTTTATCTTCATCTTCCTTTGAATCGCGCATCTCTGTGAGCAAACGCTTGGCTGCACCTCTTGCTTTGTCGATCTTGTGTGGCAGAATGCCAAGTATCATGATCAACTGGTTGCAGGTGTGAGGAACCAGCTTGTCCTCAGGAAATCCGGTGCAGACAGGCCACATACGATTTGTAAGTGTTCTCTGCAGAATGATGGAGAGCTTGGTGCCATGACGAAGTTGCATGTTGGCCTTGATCCTGGCAGGTAGCTCTGCGGCCTCTTTGATGAACAGGTTGACTAGCACCCTGGCCCAGTTAACATCTAACTGCTTCACCACAGTAGTCAGCAGTTTGAATTTCAACAGAGTGATAGCTTCATTCGAGCCTAGATACGAAAAGAACACATTGTGGACGAACTCGAAGAGGAATTTGTACTCAGACTTCAAGTCATGGAGGTTGAAGGTTTTCTGATCGTAAACCTTCTTGGGCTCAAACAGAGCTTGCTGATACACGTTGTTGACAACATCCATGGGCACATCATCAATTATTGTGATAGCCCCTGTATCCGTCAATCTGTAGGTCTGAAGGACGAGTGGAAGAAGATGAAGCCGTTCTTCTTCATCGTTGACTAGAAAAGTTGCCGTTGCGGGATCTCCGGCCATCGATTCCAAAGAACACAACAAATAAGCAACATTCATCGGTAGCGTCACTCGCGGATGTTGAGTGATGATATTGAAGAAACCATCACATTGGGTGATAGCTTCAATCATCGGATCCAGGCCTCTGTATCCATACTTGTCTAGCACAGCAACTTTCTCAAAGAAGATGAGAGAGGTTGCTTTCTTTACTTGAGCACTTAGTGAATCTGTAGACATTTTTGCAGAGAAAGTGAGGAATGATTTTTGAGAAAGTAAAGAAATTTTGAAACTAATTTCAAAGAATTTCAAGAAACGCGTAAGGATTTCAAGAATTTCTCTCTATTTATAGAGTCTTCTCCAACGGTTAAGATTTTATTAATAAATCTCAACGGCAAGGGAGACGCGTGAAAAAGGTGACTCAGAGAAGGTGAGTTTCACGCGCTTCTTCTTTCTTCTTTTTCTTTCTTAGAATGACATAAATCCCTTGATTTTCGTGAAAAACTTTTCTAACACTCAATAGTAAAAAGATTTGAAAAAGATTTTTGAAAAAAAAATAAATTCTGCTAAGAATTAAATGGAGATTGATACAACATCTCCAGTTCCCCCTTAAAGGTTGGCCAGTGATTTTAACTTTCAACGCAGTTTGTGGCCTCAAGCTGCGTGTCACCGAACTGCTTCTTTTGAGCTGCAGTTTCTAAGTCAGTTTCTCTTGGCTGACCTGCTCTAGCGAACTGCTTTTGTTAGCATGCAGTTTCCAAGTCAGTCTGCTCTTGGCTGACCTGCTCTAGAGAACTGCTTTTATTTTCTGACTTAGGCTGTGTATCCATTCTGAGTATTCCAAGCTTTCCACACAGCATTTTGAATCTCTCTTCCATGAGAGGTTTCGTTAGAATATCAGCTCTTTGGATGTCAGTATGGATTTTCTCAACTGTTATATCTTATTTTTCCACATGATCTCTTATGAAGTGATGCCTTATATCAATATGCTTGCATCTGGTGTGGTAGACAGGATTCACGGTGAGTGCTATAGCGTTTGTGATGTCACAAAAGATAGGAACTCTTCGAATTGTGACTCCATAATCCTTGAGTTGTTGTTTCAACCAAAGAATCTGTGCACAACAGCTTCCTGTTGCCATATACTCAGCTTCTGTTGTTGAAGTAGCAACTGAAGTTTGCTTCTTTGAAAACCAGGAAATCAACTTGCTTCCAAGAAACTAACAAGTCCCTGATGTGGACTTTCTATCCAGTTTGCATCCTCCATAATCTGCATCTGCATAGCCAGTTAGTTCAAAATTATTATCACAAGGGTACCATAAACCGAAGTTTGTAGTTCCCTTGACATATCTAAGAATCTTCTTGGCTGCTTCTAGATGAGATTCCTTTGGATTAGCTTGATATCGAGCACATATTCCAAATGCAAAAGAAATATCAGGTCGACTTGCAGTAAGATAAAGTAAAAAACCAATAATTCCCCTGTACAAAGTTATGTTGGCAGGTTTCCCTTCAGAATCTGGATTCATATTTACATTTGCAATCATTGGAATCTTCAGTGGTCTGCTATCTTGGACACCGAATTTGGTTGCCAGCTCGTTATCATATTTGGATTGACAAATGAAGATACCATCCGCAGATTGCTTGACCTGCAGGCCGAGGAAGAAGTTCATCTCCCCCATCATGGACATTTTGTACTCATACTTTATGAGTTCTCCAAACCTGTCACATAGAAACTTTGACCTAGATCCAAAGATAATGTCATCAACATAAATTTGCACAAGAAGAATATCATCCTTGTACTTAAAAGTAAATAAAATTCGGTCGACCGATCCTCTTTTAAAGCCAGAGTGCAGTAGGAATGTAGATAACGTTTCATACCAAGCTCTGGGAGCTTGTTTCAAACCATATACTGCTTTGTGCAGTTTGTAAACTTTTTCTGGACCTGCTTCCTCGAAACCTGGTGGTTGTTCAACGTAAACTTCTTCTCCAAGGATTCCATTGAGGAAAGCACTCTTCACGTCCATTTGGTAGACTTTGAACCTCTGATGAGCTGCATATGCTAGAAACAACCTAATTACTTCTAGTCTTGCCACTGGTGCTTAGGTCTCATCATAATCTATCCCTTCTTGTTGACAGTAACCTTTGGCAACTAATCTTGCCTTGTTATCGATTACTTCAGCATTTTCATCTTTCTTATTCCTAAACACTCATTTTACATCAATTACTCCTTGATGTGTAGGACGATCAACTAGTGACCATACTTCGTTTCTTTTAAACTCATTGAGTTCCTCTTGCATGGCTGTAACCCAGTCATTGTCGTTAAGAGCTTCCTCAACGGTCTTGGGTTCAGAGTAGGAAAGGTAACAACTTAGTAGATAGCTTTCACCTATCTGTCTTCTTGTCTTTACACCCGCATTTGGGTTCCCGACAATGAGATCTCCAGGATGAGCATCGACCCATCTCCTTCGACGAGAGATTTCTTCTTCTGTAAGAATAGGTTCAGGGTCTGGTGAGGGATCTTCAAACTCAGGTGGAGGTTGAGGAGTGAAGGGGTCAAGCTGTTCAAATTGTTCAACAAGCTGATCCATGGACAGTTCTGCATTGACTGCAGGTTCTTTTGGAGTTTCTGGATCAGTTGAAGAGGAGCTGGTTGGAGGAGCTTCGGTTTCCCCTTGGTTTGTTCCCCCTTGCTGAATGGATGGATTTTGAGGATTTGAATTTTGTACAGGCTGACTTTCTTCTTCTTCCAAGTCGGTTGGACTCCATATAAGTATTTCATCCCGAAACTGCGTGTAGGAGCCTGCTTGATCTTGATTCACACCTGTACTTTCTTCAGGTTGAGTCTCCCTGTACTCACAGATAGATTCATCAAAAACAACATGTGGTGTTACTTCCACAATCTGAGTCTTCTTGTTAAAAACTTTGAAGGCTTTGCTGATCTCTGAATATCCTACAAATATTCCTGGATCTGCTTTGCTATCAAATGTTTTTAACTGTGATTTCCTATTATTATGAATGTAACATACGCAACCAAAAGATTTAAGATATTTGAATCGAGGTTTCTTATCTTTCCACAGCTCGTATAGAGTTTTTCCATGTCGTTTATGAATGACTGATCTGTTCTAAGTGTAGCATGCTGTGTTGATTGCTTCTGCCCAGAACTTCTTGGGAAGATTGGTTTCATTCAGCATTGTGCGAGCTGCTTCCTTTAGAGACCTGTTGCGTCGTTCAACAACACCATTCTGTTAAGGTGTGCGCACTGCTGAAGTTTGATGTGTAATTCCATTTCTAGTACAGTAGGACTCAATCATATGATTAAGAAATTCTATTCCACGATCGGATCTAATTGAGATCACACTTTTGTTTTTCACGTTTGACAGTCTGGTGAGCAGCGCAGGTAGCTCTACTAGTGTCTCCTTCTTTTTATGTAAGAAAATAACCCAAGTATATCGTGAGTAATCATCAACAATAACGAGAGTATACTTTTTACCATTAATGCTTCTAGGAGTTACTAGACCAAATAAATCCAGGTGGAGTAATTCCAAGATTCTACTTGTGTTGTGAGCTGCAATGCTTGGAAATGACGATTTGGTCTGCTTTCCAGCTTGACAGGCTTCACAAACATGATCTTTGTAGTAGACTTGATCTGGAAGGTCATCTGCGAGCTTCTTGCGAGTAAGCTTGTTGATGGCTGTGAAGTTTAAGTGACACAGTCTCTTATGCCATAGCCAGCTAACTTCAGGTGCAGATTTGGTGACCAGACAGGTTTCTTTCTCATCTGACCATTGTACTATGTACAAGTTATCCTGCAAAATACCGATAAGAAGAATTTCTTCCCCTTCCTTGTTCTTTATAGCACATATTGTTGGGAACCCTGTTTAGTTTAGTTTTGATGATGTTATTAGAAACCACACTTAGTTATAGGACTTAGTTATAGGTTTGATAGGAACAGACTGATCTCCATGTAAAGATCAAGGTTGGTAGTGCAACCTTGTACCTAGTTAGATCAATCTGTCAACCTGCTCGTGTAACCTGCATAGTCCAACCTGCATAGGCCAACCTGCGGATGCCAACCTGCATGCTGAGGAACCTGTATGCTGAGCAACCTGCATATTGGCGAACCTGCATGCTGAGGCCAACCTGCATGCTGAGGAACCTGCATGCTGAGCAACCTGCATGCTGAGCAACCTGCATGCTGAGGAACCTGCTTAGGCCAACCTCCTGAGTGCAACCTGCATGTTGTGCAACCTGCATATTGGCGAACCTGCATGCTGAGGCCAACCTGCATGCTGAGGAACCTGCATGCTGAGCAACCTGCATGCTGAGGAACATGCATGCTGAGGAACCTGCTTAGGCCAACCTCCTGAGTGCAACCTGCATGTTGTGGAACCTGCATGTTGTGGAACCTGCTTAGGCCAACCTTCTGAGGAACCTGCTGAAGCCAATATGCTTAGTCAAGCTGCTGTGAGTCAAGCTGCTATTAGTCAACAGCTTCTCAAGATGAAGATTCTAATACAAAGATCAAGCTTGAAGACCACAGAAAACAAAGACAGCTTGAGGTACAAAAGGTCGACCTTCCCAGTCTGACCTAAGCTGTGCCTTGCCAACCTTGATGGTTCAAGCTGTATAGAAAACCTCAACGGCTAGAAGTCCAGTCATCAGTACGGTTCTGACACCTCTGCAACTCTAACGGCTCTAATTCAAATTGGAGTCATATAAATACTTCAAGCCATTCCAGAATCGAGAGGTGGGAAAGAAGGGAAAATAGATGGGGAAGAGAGAAAAATAGAGAGAGGAAACCAGAGCTTCAAAGCTAAATCTATCCAGAAATCTTTACGCTTCAAAGCCAAACTCAACACTCGAATCCAAGCCATTTCCCAAGTGTTGAGACCTTCAAGATTTCTGAGTCTGGAACCTCACAGAACACTCTTCACAAGCTTACTACACATTCGTTCAAGTAAAAAAGAATCTGTTAGTTTAGCTGCAAGGTTGTATGTATGTTTGTATGAAAGGTTGTAAGGGTCACGACCCATAACTCGTGCTCGGCCTAAGTCTAAAGATTGACGAAGGTTGAGGCTGGTACTCAGCCAGTATAAATAAGAGAGAAGTAAGGAATTTCAGATACGACGGTATCTGACGTGGATGTAGGGACGTTTCCCGAACCACGCTAAATCGACTGTCTCGATCTCTCTCTCTCTCTATCTTTTATTTACAGTCGACCTTACAATGTTCAACTAACCTTCATTACATTGCACTTCATTGATATAATCAACCTGCACAAAGCAAGAATTTTCTAAGAGATAGCCAACCTGTCCACCAAACTTCCGCACACAGTTCGGTTTAGCAAGCTCACCAGTTTACTGACTGAGCTGGATAAACCGAGCTGCACTGATAAGCTAAGCTGACAACTCAGTAAGATCGACTTTGTTTTTAAAGTCAAAACTGTTGGCGAATTGGTGTATTCCCCCCCCTATACACCAATATCTATTTATCGGGACCTACAAGTGGTATCAGAGCGGTGGTTCTTTTGACCATCGTATCTGTTTACTAAAAGTTCTTTTCAAAACTTTTGGTCAAATTGAACTGATCTAGGAAAATTCTTTTTGTAACCTTCATATCAACCTGTCATCATGGAAACTGCACTTGTTCGCAATTGCGAAGATTTTTCTATACAGGGATATGAAGATTGGAGCTTCAGGATTCGCATGTGCCTGCAAGCTCGTCACATTCGCATGTGGGATATCATCGAAAATGGATCCTCTCTTATCTACGGAGAAAAGGTTCAGATTGAAGGAGAATCTCCAGGCGAGGCCACGTTCAAATAAGTGGTCAAGAGTCCTCGTAAGTACACTGCCGAGGAAAGATTAGAAGCCATCCTGGACAATTATGCGAAAGCGCTCATCTCAAGCACAGTCAAAGGAGTTCACCTTGCCAAGATCAGAAATCTGCAAACTGCAAAAGAAATGTGGGATACTCTAAAGTCTCTCAGCATAGGATCTGAAGAGTCGCAAGAGAACAAGCTCTCCATGGCCTGCAACAATTTCAATGAATTCAAGATGTTGTCTGGAGAGACTGTGGAGCAGATGAGAGATCGCTTCATGAAGATCACTCTCGAGATCGCTGCTATCAAAAAGGACAAATTCACTCAGCGAGAGTTGAATCTCAAGGTCATTCGTGCCCTCCCAGCAAGTTGGCATGTGTATGTTGCCCTCCATCCCAACCGACCTGACTTCAATAAGCTCACAACCGAAGAGCTTTTTGACATTTTGATGGGGAATGAGTACGAGATCATTCGTATTCATGGATCAGCTCCAGCTTGCTCTAACAAAGGAAGTAAAGCTGAAAGGAAATGGTATCAAGGGGAAGAAAAAGATGCAGCATTTTGAGCTGATCTGGCCAAAGATGTTCATCCCAACTTATCTAAAGAGTTCACTAGGAAGGACGAACTGCTGAAAGATCTCGTGATGATGACAAGAAAGCAGGAGAGGTTGGAATCTCGAATGCTCAAGTATAAGCAGTTCTATCGCGAGAACAAGCACAGAGTCGGCAAACACAACCTCGACCGCTCTGATTAGCAGAGCACTGGTAAATCCCTCAAATTTCAATTCTACTAACTTTTGGGGTACTTGTTGTGGTTATGGCAGGTCAGGTCACTACAAGTCAAACAGACCAGATCTGATCAAAGCCGACTGAAACAAGCTTATTGTCAAGCTGGAAACACCAGTTCTAGTCACCCAAGCTGGCTACCAAGATCGGTGGTACCAGTGTGATTCATATGAGCAGTCTCTCTTTCGAGATTTCTTCCAAGCTGCTCATCAAGGTCAAAAGTATCAGAGAATCCAAGCTGCTGAGGAGCCATCTTATCATGCAGATTGCCATCAACCTGCTCCTCAACCTCTTCAAGGGAGCTTGACCTCCCACTTAGCATCCGATCTCAACAAAATGCTAAGCCTACTTTAATACTTCCAATTTCTGTTGCTGTTAGTGTTACACTCACGACAATGGGAAATCTAAATTAAAGACTTTCAATTGCGAAGCAAATTCTGGAGTATTTCTAGGGTACTTTAAGATGAGCTGCACAATTAAAGTCCTTTAATAAGATAAACATGACTGTGGATGTAACACCTGTTGTTATTTTAATAAGTCTGTGTGTCTGTACAGGAAACTCTCTATTGATCAACAAGCAGATCACAATATAAGTGGTATCACAATGTAAGGTAAGAAGACACAGGTTACAAGAAGAGCTAAGAAGGCATAGGTTGCTCAACCTCCCCAACCTGTGATGCCAACTGCAGCTGCTCAACCTGTATCAGCTGCCCAACCTGCTACTGCCAAGCAGCTGTCTGCTCAAGAGTAAGCTTCGGCCAAATCCAACCTCATCCGGGTCATGGCAGAAGCTGGATACACTGCTGAAGACTGCGCGGATGAAGGCAAGCAGAAGCTGTTTTTGGCTGAGCTGAAGAAACAAAGGGCAAAAGACAAAGCTCGCGTCGCAAGCTTCAGAGGCCTTGAAAGCTACAAGGAACAAGTGGTACAAAAGAGCAAACTGATCAAAACCAGATCACATATCAAGGGGGAACTGATGCAAGGACATCGAGCTGCCTCACCAGCTCAATCATAACAGATTAACTCCCTGCTCACAGATCAGTCTATCAGCTCCGCACCTCATCCCTCAAGCTCATTCTAAATTCGTGGATCCCAAGATCAAGCCTGAACTTGAATAATATGAAGAAAAGATCACTCAAGGAAGATAGAACATGATCTTCCGGAGGAGCTCATTGTTGGGAACCCAAAGAATGGTGCATCGAATCGATGATCGTGGTGAACAAGATAATGGAAAGGCTGTCTCAAGATGCAGATCGAGAGCAACAGATCAGCTAAGCTTATTTCTAGAGTTGACCTGATCAGTCTGCTCAGTCAATCAAGCTGATCTCATAACCAAGCTAGCCTCCTAGTCAAGCTGATCAACCTTGACACATTTTAAGGGGGAATGATCACTGATTTGCCAGCCCAGCCGATATATCCGTAAAACACCAGATCAACAATTAAGGGGGAAACAGAGAATGCAATGATCTTTCCAAGCAAGTCAAGCTCAAGGAAAAGAACTCTTCTTTTCGCCAGAAAGCATAGACCCTTATTGATAATGTCGAAAAGGGGGAAAGATGTAGAACGAGCATGGAAAGATGTAGAAAAAGGGGGAAAGATGCAGGATAGATGCACTAGTGGTATCAAGATGCAGGAAGAGCATAAAGCACAGAAAGCAAGTTCATCTTGCTGAACTTTTAGTTCATTGATCTTATATTCTTATCTTTAGGAACTATTTGTAAAGTGTTGGTTTCGACATCATCAAAAAGGGGGAAATTGTTGGGAACCCTGTTTAGTTTAGTTTTGATGATGTTATTAGAAACCACACTTAGTTATAGGACTTAGTTATAGGTTTGATAGGAACAGACTGATCTCCATGTAAAGATCAAGGTTGGTAGTGCAACCTTGTACCTAGTTAGATCAATCTGTCAACCTGCTCGTGTAACCTGCATAGTCCAACCTGCATAGGCCAACCTGCGGATGCCAACCTGCATATTGGCGAACCTGCATGCTGAGGCCAACCTGCATGCTGAGGAACCTGCATGCTGAGCAACCTGCATGCTGAGCAACCTGCATGCTGAGGAACCTGCTTAGGCCAACCTCCTGAGTGCAACCTGCATGTTGTGCAACCTGCATATTGGCGAACCTGCATGCTGAGGCCAACCTGCATGCTGAGGAACCTGCATGCTGAGGAACCTGCATGCTGAGGAACATGCATGCTGAGGAACCTGCTTAGGCCAACCTCCTGAGTGCAACCTGCATGTTGTGGAACCTGCATGTTGTGGAACCTGCTTAGGCCAACCTTCTGAGGAACCTGCTGAAGCCAATATGCTTAGTCAAGCTGCTGTGAGTCAAGCTGCTATTAGTCAACAGCTTCTCAAGATGAAGATTCTAATACAAAGATCAAGCTTGAAGACCACAGAAAACAAAGACAGCTTGAGGTACAAAAGGTCGACCTTCCCAGTCTGACCTAAGCTGTGCCTTGCCAACCTTGATGGTTCAAGCTGTATAGAAAACCTCAACGGCTAGAAGTCCAGTCATCAGTACGGTTCTGACACCTCTGCAACTCCAACGGCTCTAATTCAAATTGGAGTCATATAAATACTTCAAGCCATCCCAGAATCGAGAGGTGGGAAAGAAGGGAAAATAGACGGGGAAGAGAGAAAAATAGAGAGAGGAAACCAGAGCTTCAAAGCTAAATCTATCCACAAATCTTTACGCTTCAAAGCCAAACTCAACACTCGAATCCAAGCCATTTCCCAAGTGTTGAGACCTTCAAGATTTCTGAGTCTGGAACCTCACAGAACACTCTTCACAAGCTTACTACACATTCGTTCAAGTAAAGAAGAATCTGTTAGTTTAGCTGCAAGGTTGTATATATGTTTGTATGAAAGGTTGTAAGGGTCACGACCCATAACTCGTGCTCGGCCTAAGTCTAAAGATTGACGAAGGTTGAGGCTGGTACTCAGCCAGTATAAATAAGAGAGAAGTAAGGAATTTCAGATACGACGGTATCTGACGTGGATGTAGGGACGTTTCCCGAACCACGCTAAATCGACTGTCTCGATCTCTCTCTCTCTCTATCTTTTATTTACAGTCGACCTTACAATGTTCAACTAACCTTCATTACATTGCACTTCATTGATATAATCAACCTGCACAAAGCAAGAATTTTCTAAGAGATAGCCAACCTGTCCACCAAACTTCCGCACACAGTTCGGTTTAGCAAGCTCACCAGTTTACTGACTGAGCTGGATAAACCGAGCTGCACTGATAAGCTGAGCTGACAACTCAGTAAGATCGACTTTGTTTTTAAAGTCAAAACTGTTGGCGAATTGGTGTATTCCCCCCCCCCATACACCAATATCTATTTATCGGGACCTACACATATGTTAGCAAAAAATTCTACTCTTTTTCCAGTAGAGCAGAACTGGCTTACTAAAAAGAGATTATGATTTAAACCTTCAACATATGTGACGTTAGATATTGTTGTTTTACCAACAACTAGATTACCGTAACCTCTTGTTTTCCCTTTAGAGTCTCCTCCAAAAGTGACTAGAGGCCCGTCACATTCAATGAAGTTTGTAAGCATGCTTTTGTCGCAGGTCATGTGTTTTGTGCATCCACTGTCAATGATCCAGACCGCGCCGCGAGCTGCTCGCTTTCTCCTTTGAGTTTTCCCATCCTGCAATTAGACAGTTTTAGCAACTCATATGAATTTGGGTGCTTTGTTAGCAGGTTGAGTTTTAACAGCTTGGTTTCCAAGCTTCTTCTTTTGGAAACTTCTTCTGTTGACTCGTGGCTTGGTCCGTTGCTTATATGTTGAGTAGAAGGTTTCATTAGAGTATGCAGAATGTTGTTGGTAATGAGCAGGTTGATAATGATCATTTTGATAGTACTGCTCCATATATCCACATCTGCAGCGATCATTTCCAAATCCACTTCCATGTGGAAATTGATAATGCCTACTTCACAGCTCAGGATATTGGTACCAATGATGGTCGCACCAATAACCTTCATTGTCAAGTGTTTGTTGATTTGGCCACTGCTCATGGTAAATATTTGGTTGTGGTTGAGCAGTTTGAATGATTCTTGGTTGAGAAACTGCATTTCTTTTGCTAGCAGTTTGCACCATTTTTAGAGCAGGTTGACTTCCTTTTTGATAAGCTATTTGACCGCACAGTTTCCTAGGTCGCTCAACCTTTTGCTGTTCAACTGACGGCCTTGGCTGATGTTTCTTGATAGCAGGCTTTCCATGCTCTTTCACCAGGATTGCTTGTGGTTGCCGGGCTGGATTTTTCAGTTTGAGCTGCTTGTCTGGTAGAGTGTGATGAGCTTTGCTTTCAGCCAATCATTTTTCTTTCTCGAACAAGACCTTCTCCTTTTCTTTGGCTCCGCTAGTTTGACCATGGAATCCAATGCCAAACTTTATCTGAGCAGGTCTCTGGGCAGCTTGCAGGGCTTCAAGCTTTTCACCATTTTTGTTCATTTTCATTAGGACTTGTTGAAGCTTGAGCTCTTTCTGCAATAGCTTCTCATGCTCCTTTGAAAGATCTATCAGTTTGCCATTCAAGTTGTTGATCTCACTATCCTTTTCAGTGAGCATTTCTTTAAGGTTTTCTTCCCTTAAAGCTGATTGACCCATTTGGACTTTTAGGGTCTCTATTTCCTTTTCTTTTGCTTCATCATAGAGAGTGAAGTCTTCATTCATGGCAGCTTTGAGTTTCATATTTTCATCCTCCAGCTTGGATCCTTCTTTGACTACTTGTTTAAACATTTCTGAGAGCTTCTTGTAGTCATCAAGCTGTTGTTGAAACTCTTCATACGTTGGCATTTCAGGTATTTCAATACCTGCATGTTCGGAGTTAGTTGAATATGAAAATGAGGTTTCAGTATCAACCTTGTATTGAGCATGATCGAGATCTTTTCCCATATAGCATTCATCATATTCAAGTTCCTCGCCAGCTAAGCGACATTCCTCCTCATCCAATTCATCATCATCTTCGTCGGAGGAGGTTGAGTCTGATAATGTGGCAATTGCTTTGGCCTCTTCCTCAGCTGCGATCATGGCGTTGCGCTGCTCCTTAAGCTTTTGATCTCTTTTTGCGCGGAGCTCTTCGCGTTCAGCCTTTGATAAGTCTGGGCAGTCTGACTTATAGTGATCTGGTCTGCCACATTCAAAACAGCCACCCACGGAAGTGTTAGAAGAATTGAATTTAGAGGGTTTTGATATACCTTCACCTTTCTTGTTGGAAGAAGAGGTGATTTGATTTCTCTTGAAATCCTTGTGATATTTACGGAATTTGTTGAAACGTCTTTCAAGCTTTTCATTTCTCCTAGCCATGAGTGCATAATCTTTCAACAATTTCTCTATTTTGGAGCATAAATCCTTTGGGATTGCTTTTTCTTCTATAATTGATGCAGCTTTGAATGCCGCATCCTTTTCCTTCTTTTCGGGCTCGGTCTTCTTACTTGAAGACACTTGTTCTGACCCATGAAGTCTGATCATTTCAAACTCATTCCCGATGAGTAGATCAAACAATTGCTCGGTTGACAGGTTGCTGATATCTGACCTGCCACGGTGCATGGCACTGTACACATGCCAGCCTGCTGGGAGAGATTGGATAACTTTGAGGTTGAGTTCGCGCTGTGTGTATTTATCTTTCTTGAGAGCTGCGATCTCCAAAGTGATCATTGTGAATCTGTTCTTCAGTTGATCAATAGTCTCCATTGGCTGCATTTTGAATTCTTCAAATTTACTGCATGCCACTGACAGCTTGTTTTCCAGCATTTATGTTGATCCAAGGCTTATGGCTTTTAAGGTGTCCCACATTTCCTTTGCAGTTCCAAGATTTCTTATCTTGGCCAGGTGGACTCCTTTAACTGTGCTAGAGATCAGCCCTTTTGCGAAGCTATCAAGTCCAGCTTCTTTCTTTCTTCGGTCGGTTGTGTATTTTCTGGGATCTTTGATCTTTGGCACATATGTTGCTTCGGAAACTTTTTCTCCAGAAACATCAGTATCGTAGGGTTCGTAGATTGGTGTTGGACCATTCTCGATGACATCCCACATCAGCACATGATGAGCTTGGAGGTACATCTTTATTCGAAAGCTTCAGTCTTCATATCCCTACACAGAGAAATCTTCGCAGACGCGGAGAAGTGAAGCTTCCATAGTGACAGTTTATGTATGTATGAACAAACACAATTGTAGAGATCTAGTTCAATTTGACACGAAAACACAAAAAAGCTTCTAGTATGCAGAAGCAGTGGTCAAAAGAACCACCGCTCTGATACCACTTGTAGGCCCCGATAAGTAGTCATTGGTGTAGGGGGGGGGGAATACACCAATTAGCCAACAGTTTTGATTTTTCAAAACAATTTGATCTTACTGAGTCGTCACTTCAGTTTAGCAGAGCAGTTTAGTTTTTCCAGCTCAATCAGTAAACTGCTGAGCTTGCAAAACTAACCTGCGTGCGGAAGTTTGGTGGAAAGGTTGGCTAACCGTTTTCAACACAGTTTTCAAAAGATTTTAGTTCAGATAACTGCTCATGCAAGACAGGTTACAGTAGTGCAAGTTGTGAACATGCAAACTGTGTAAATAAAGATGTAAAAGTAAATGGCAAGAAAGAGAAACACGAGGAGTTTTTATCGTGGTTCGGAGTAAACAGCTCCTACGTCCACGCCAGATCCCGTCGAATCTGTAATCCCTTAACTTGAGATATTCGCTCCTTTTAACACTGGTGGAGGTCCAGTCCAAATTCAAGTCTTTCTTTAGACTGAATCTAGCACGATTCTTGAGTCGTGTCTCTTCTTACTTACATACATTTCATACAATCTTACCAACATTAAGCGACTGGCGCTAATATCCAAGCTAAAAAGCTGTGAATAGCTATCGCCTTTAAGAATACGACTCAATCAACTACATTGATTATCAACTATGATGGTAGTGAGAGTGTGTGTGATGTGTTCTAGTAAGACAGTTTCCAGAGAGATCAGAAATCTACAAAGATCAACACTTGGGAAAGCTCTAGTAATTTCGAGTGTTGATTGAATGAATTTCAGCTTGAGATTTCTGCAGCGTTTCGGCTTGTATTTTGAGTTTCCCGTTAGTTCTTTCTGGAATGAGTTGAGGTATTTATAGTGAAGCATTTGAAATAGAGCCGTTGGAAGTGTGTCAGGATTTGCAGTACCGTACACTGACACAATTCTTGTCGTTGGGTGAGAACAGGTTTCTCAACCACAGCTCAGGTTGGCCTTCACAGGTCGACCATCCTATACCTCGAACTGTCTTCGGTCTTCTATAACCTTCGTGAGAAATCTTCGAGATAGTAGGAGCTGGTTACATAGACAAATTACCTAATGGAACAGTACGACAGATTTGAGTAGATTAGGTACAAGGTTGCACTACCAACCTTGACCTTTACATGAGCAACCTGTCCGAGTTAAGCTTGACTGATCCAAACACGGAGACCAGCCTGTTCCACTTAAAACCTGTATCTAAGTGTGGTTTCTAATAGCATTATCAAAACTCAGTTTCAAAGGGTTCCCAACATTAACATTTGTCGAAAGTTGTATGCATTTTTAAGTATTTTGAGTTGTTATATTTATTTCAAAAGTCTCTCGTTGTTTGGGCCAACTGTTTTGATGGATAACATTTGTTCTGTTGCATTTCTCAAGTCGAGTGGCTATATTCATTTTAAATATGAAGCCGTCCGTTGTTTAGATTATCCTGAAGCCACTAGTTGTTTGGATTATCCGTCGAAGATATAATATTTATTGGGTAATTGTATTCATATTGAATATCGAGCCCCCCCTGTTATTTGAATTATCTTGAAGTCGCTCGTTGTTTGGATTATCCGTCGAAGATATAATATTTATCGGGTAATTATATTCATATTGAATATGAAGCCCCCCGTTGTTTGGTTCAACCATTTGAGGGTAACGGGATAATTATATTCATTTTGAATATGAAGTTGCCCGTTGTTTAGATTATCCATTAGAGATATAATATTTCTCGGGTATTTATATACATTTTGAATGTCAAGCCGCCCGTTATTTGGTCCAACCATTTGAGAGTAACATTTGTTGGCAGTTGCATTTGAAAACTACATTGCCCGTTATTTGGGTCAACGGTTGAGCGATAACATTTGTTGGGTTGCATTTCTCAAGTCGGGTAGTTATGTTCATTTTGAATATGAAGCCGCCCGTTGTTTGGATTATCCATTGGAGATACGGGTCAACTATTTTGAGGGATAACATTTATTGAGTTGCATATAGTTATATTCATTTTGAATATGAAACTGCCCGTTGTTTGGATTACCGATCAGAGATATAATATTTTTCGGGTATAAACATGCCCGTTGTTTGATATAAATACCGAATGATAAAATGTCTAGCCGCCTGTTAAATTTTGAATATCAACTCACTCGTTATTCACAATAATAAAAAAAATATAAATTAATGAGGGTAGCATTTCATGACTAATCGAATATGTTTAATTTTTTGTTATGTCAATACACCCGTTATATGTGTAATAGATTAATGATGAATATTTTTCGACAATAATCACTTTATGTCAAGTAAAAAAGTATTGATTGATGAGATTATTAATGATGAATAAATTTAATGATATGAATAAATTTAATGATAAATTTTAAGTATTTAATTATTATTTATACGCGAATTTAGTTAAATAAAAATGGTGGATGGAGGGGATGACACGTAGGCATGTGGATGAATATGGTGCTCCGAATCTGCAGCAGAAAGTATAATATATATCAAAAATTTATTAGCCAACGGGCCACCTCAAATAATTAATGGTTCTTAACAATATACTTTTTATTACGAAATTTGACAATTATAACTATTGGTACATATTAAAATAATTTTTACAAATTTATTAGTCAACAGGCCACCTCAAATAATTAGCATTTATTTTTAGAATAAATAATTAAGTTAAGTTGTGTACGTAATTAGTATACATCCCAAAATCGATTTTGTGTCTAAAAATAAAAATATATCTTTTGTTACAAAATTTTGACAATCATAGTTAACGAATGTCAAAAACTTTTTGACCGAAGGGTTACCTCATAATCGAACTAACACACAATATTTACCTTAAAAACAATTTAACCTAACACCTGAATTGAAAATAATCCGAACCCGATAGGATTTCAAAAATATATTCGACAACGGACCACCTTAAATAATTAATATTTATTTTTAAAACAAAAATTAAGTTACGTTATATACGTAATTATAAATCTTAGAATTCGAGGCACCACGTCAATCAGCATGCTTACGTGGCGTCTCCTACATCCTTTATTCCTAATTATCTAAAATCTATATATTTATTTATATTTATTCATATAAACTTTTTTTTTATTTTCATAATTATCTTAGATTTGATTTTATATTCTATTTATATTTAAATTACAATAATCATGATTATCAACTCATATGATTAGATCTATTACTATGTATCTAAATATTATACATTGTTTTTCATTAATATATGAAGATATATTATAATATATATGGTATATATATTGATTTATTGCCTAATATGGGATGACACTGTCACGACTGCACTTTGCTAATCGATAGCTAGCTTGGTAATTCGTGACTACAGATGGAAATAATGATTAATGAGTGGGAAAATGGATATTTATGGAGTTTGACTCATTCTTCTCATAGAAATAAATTTCAAATACTAGATGAATTGACATCGTGAACCGATCAAGGTACGACAGTGCTTGTCAAGATTCTGGCTAGCTTTACAATCATATCGAATAAGATTTAGAATTTCAGAGTGTACGCAGCTGAAATGTGATTATAAATACATGTATGGAGACATGTATTACCAAGAGAATTCAACAATTGCTAATCGCTAGTTTGACAAAAGCTCCGCCGGTCACTCCGCTTCAACCTGCTCAACCTGCACATCGGAAATAATGTACAAGACTGAGTACAAAAGTACTCAGTGAACACATGCCCAACACTGGTTTTATTGTCAGCCATGCATAGTGAAGCATAGGGTTTTATCTGAAAAGCCTATATTCACTAAAATCTTTGTGATCTGAAAAGTGACCTGCGCAGTCTAAGTTCTTTAGTAATCCACCATATCTGAGTTGTTGTGCCCGAGAAGGTGGCCACCTTACTTGTCATTTGATCGGTCATCACTCTGGATGATTCGATCACTGGTGTACACTAGTCCAGGTATAATTTCTCATCATACAAGGACCCGAATTCGATTAAGTAACATTGGCCTCGCCAATAACAGATAGGCATCATACAAAAATCAAAATATTTTATGACATGACAATACTTTAAAAAGTTATATCGTCTAATAAAACATGCTTTGTTTTAGAAGAAAGCCCACCTGACTTGCTTCTCGATCTTAACTGCTACTGAGTTCTAACTTCACCTCGGCTACTGCTCCTTCTTCACTTAACCTTTGTTTAGAGAACGGAATAAGATTCTCGTTTGAACGATAAAAGCTTATAGAAAGTAATTCTAGTATTATGTCTCCACGGAGATCGTTCTTTAACCCCAGTGACGTTGTCACTGCTATCTAAGCTCAATTTGATAATTCTTATATGTGAAACGGATTTTGTAAAATGTTTCTAAATAAATCATTAATTGATTTATTTATAAATCGAAATTAATTTAATTGAGAAGCTTCTCAATAATTAAATCTAATTTTATAATTGATTAGCGAAATAAAATTAATCATTCTGAAATTCGCATAAGCGAATTATCTTGAGACAACTTATTTGTAGAATAAGCTTAATTGATCAAATTAATTAATCTTATCTTAATTATATTTATTAAGTTGGTCTTTTAATTAATAAAACCCAGCCCTCTTTCTTTCTCTCCCATTTTAGTCGACGGCATACTCCTCTTCATCTCTGCGATCTGCTCTCTCTCTCGACCTCTCCTCTCGATCATCATCTCCGTCAACAATTTCGACCGGCCGGCGCCGTTCTCGAGCCGCCGTCGTTGTGCGACGGCTCTGTTCATCACCTCCCTCTCGTTCTTGGTTAATTCGCCCCAATTGTAATCCCTAAATCGAAATTGGGAAAAACCCTTCTCTGCGATTTGCTGGCAAATTTCTATCTCCAGCGTGCTCCTTCGGCTGCGGTGAGACGGCGTTGTCTCGGCGCAACTCCTGTAGACCCGACACTCCGGATTTCGATCCAAAAATCAAAATCCCTAAACCGGGACATTCGTCCCGTTTCTTCCCTAGTTTGCTCGTATTGGCAACGGCGGGGACGCCGTTGAATGTTGGCCGCATTGCCGGTGGCGGAATCCTGTCACTGCCGCTTCTTTTTTTTTTTTCTTTTTTTTTTTCTCAATTTTAATGCTAAATTCAACTTTTCATTCTTTATTTTTCTTGCAGGTCTGGTGCTGGGACGGGTGAACGTGCTACTGCTGCGGCTCTTTGCGAGGTTCGAATTCTCGCCTTCTCTCTTCTTATTTATTGTTAGTTTGTTCTTGTTTTTGCTCTTGTCGATTTTGTTATAGTGTAGTAGGGCTTTAGAAGTTCTCTATCTTTCTGTAAATTTTGGATTTCCTGTCCCCTTTTCTATGGTTTAAGTTCGGTGGTTTGATACTTGAACTAGCTACGTGTTAAGCTTAGTTAGGTTTAGATTCTAGCTTTGATAAATTCTCATGCTCTTAGGTTGATAGTTTCAGCTGGTTGCAGAATCTATGTTAACTCTTGTTATCTGTTGGTAGTAGCTTAGGGCATGGATTCGGTTTCAAAACATGAAATCGTTATTGTCCTCTGGTTCTAAGTTTAAGGCAAGAGGCATGTTGCAATGGTTGTTCTAGTCACTAGCTTTAGTCTTTAGTGTTCTTGAATCAAAAGGCATGCTTATAACTTGAATTGAGATGGAAATTCTGTGATGCACTTATGACTATATGTTATTTGTTTTAGGTTGAGAAACTGTTTAAAGCTTTTAGTTTCCTGATTTCAGCATGCATAAGCTAGAATTGGTTCGTGTTGTTACCTTAAAGTAGAAAAGGGGTTTAGGTGGCTGCTGCAGTTGGTAGCTTGGGGCAAAAAAAATAATGTGGAGTTTTGCTCCTTCTCTTCCAACATGCTGCAGTTTCAGCTCTCCTCCCCCTTAGCTTCTGCAGCCCAACTTACATTTCTTTGTCTCTCTTCTCCCTTGTTTATTTTCCTCTATTTGTTTTTGAAGTATTATGGCTGCAGTTAGGGATGTATATATATAATGGTTGTGGCAGTCCTTGTACTAGGCTCTTCGGTCTTTGGTATGATTGATTTTCTAACCAAAATCCCACCAAATCTTCTCCTCTCTTGACTTATTTGCCTTCTCTTTTGCAGGTTTTTGGGGTTCAAGCGTGCAGCTATGTTTTTGCTGCAGAGGGAAAGAGATTGTGTGTTCCCTTCCTCTTTGACTTAGAAATCGTGTACTCCTTGTAATTTATTAATGGTGACTAGCACACCTTTGTTGACTTTGGATGTAGTATGTAATGTTTGTAAATTATTTATGGGCCAAATCTATAAATACCCATTTTTGAAATGTAGGTTTAAAATATACCCATTTTAAAATTACATATTTAAAAAATGCCTATTTTATTAAAATACAATAAAAATGGGCCTCACTTTACCAATATCTCTCTATGAGCCTCAATATCTCTCCATGAATATTAATAACTTTCCATGAGAAAAACTTTCCTGGAGTTTTTGACTTTTCTCAAATTTTATTTTTTTTTGAAGATTTTACAAATCAATAAAAAACGCCCGATAATTTGTGAAAAGCATCCCATGCTTTTAGAAAAGCGCTCAACTGTGTTTGAAAAGCGCTCCATAATGTGATTTTTCATTTTTTTTTTAATTTCATGAAAAGTGCCCGTAATTTTTGAAATGCGCTCGATGTTTCATAAAAAGCGCTCGATGTTTCATCAAAAGCGCTCGTTGCGTTTTTATCTATTTTTTTTTATTTAATGATAAGTTTTGAATTATTTCATACTGTACGTTGAATTACTTTTTCGAACATAATTATTTGGTACTGAACAATATTATTTAGTTCATAAAATATAAAGAAAAAATATATATACATATGAAAATATTTAATAAAGAAAAAAATATACATATGAAAAATTTTAAAAAATAAAAATTAAGGCATAAAATGACAAATTTATTGATGTAAGTGGTAAAGGTGGGGCCCATTTTTAATGCTATTATAATAAAAGTGGGCATTTTTTTGAAGATGCATGGGCAAAAATACATATTAAGAGATTATTTATTATCTTTGAATATGCAACTTTATTGTGCCTTGTATGAATTTTCGGCCATTGGCCTCTTTCTAATTTATAGAAATAAATTGAATGCTCATCCTTCTTTAATATTGGGCATGGGCTCATAACCAATATGCTAATGGTTCAGCCTGATTGAAGGTGGTTTGGTCCGTTAACGACGAACATTAATAAATTTGAGAATAACTAAATTGAGGCACTAGAATTGATTTATCTTGCTAAATAATTGAAGCAATAATTATCTACTTAGGTAAAATATCGAAATCAAATATCTACTTGATTATTTGATAGTTAACTAATAATTGTTGAGAATCAAGTGGCTGCTTGATTCAAAGAATTTCTTCTAGATAATTCCATTATACAAAAGTGATATTAAATCACTAAGAATGGATAATTTTCTCTACTTATACTTCTAAAGTATATAGGAAAATACGGGGTGTTACAGACACGTAGGCATGATGATGAACATGGTGCTCCGAATCTGCAACATAATGTATAATATATATTTCAAAAATTTATTAGCCAACGGGCCACCTAAAATAAATAGTGTTTCTTAACAATATACTTTTTATTATGAAAATTTGACAATTATAACTATCGGTACATATTAAAATAATTTTTACAAATTTATTGGCCAACATACCTCAAATAATTAGCATTTATTTTTAGAATAAATAATTAAGTTAAGTTGTGTACGTAATTAGTATACATCCCAAAATTGATTTTGTGTCTAAAAATAAAAATATATTTTTTGTTACAAAATTTTGACAATCATAATTAACAATACTAAGAATGTCAAAAACTTTTCGGCTAAGGGCTACCTCTTAATCGAACTAACACACAATATTTACCTTAAAAACAATTTAACATAATCAACCCCCGAATTGAAAATAGTCCGAACCCGATAGGAATGGGTCGAATGACCTGAAAATCGTTTAAACGGTGCTCATTTTGTGTCTAATAATGTTGTCAAGTGTCTTAAATTAAAAATATAATTTTTATGTTCCACCTCAAATTGATTTTTATTCTCATATATTGTTAAATGTTTTAAATTAAACATATAATTTTTGACAATTATAGTTATCAGTATATACTAAAAGAATTTCAAAAATATATTCGACAACGGACCACCTTATATAATTAATATTTATTTTTAAAACAAAATTTTAGTTAAGTTACATACGTAATTATAAATCTTAGAAGTCCGTGAAATATTAATTGATAAAAGTTGAGAATATATTAAACTAATCTAATTAATCAATTTTATGGTTTTAGGTGATGAATAGTCGATCTGTTTGCACTAATATTCTAGATAAATATGGTTAATATTTATATATGGTATAAAATCAAATCTAAGATAATAATGAAATAAAATAAGATTTTAAGTATTTAATCTATATATATATATATATAATAGCAAAATAAAGGTCGATCAATCATGATTTTTTTTTATTATTTTCTTAAATTCTCAGAATTTTGGCTAATTAATCAATATTTTAATATGATTTTGGCTAATTAAATTATATTTTAATATGATTAATATATATATATATATAGATCTTTAGTTATTTAATTAATATTTAAAACTGATTTTAGTGATTAACGCTATTTCTTCTTCACCAACCTTATCTATCAACATCTTCTTCCCCTCTTCTTCTTCAGTCGGTGCTGCAATCGTCACCGGCGAACCTCCGCCGGTTTTATTAGTCGTCATTGGTGGCAGAGGCGCTGCCTCTGTTATTACGCTCCGAAACTGTTCGACGAAATGCCTCATAGAGATCCTGAAGGAGAGCATAACTCAGCCGTTTTACAAGGCTTTGGGTTCTTGAATAATCTGTTTGTGAGCAATTTGAGCCATTCGATTTGCTGCAATTACCGCAGATTCGACGACATTAATGGAGAGCTATAATGTTATGTTTGATGGCTTTGTGAAGGCTGGGAAAATTTATTACGCTCGGAAACTGTTCGACGAAATGCCTCAAACAGATGCTGAAGGAGAGTATAACTGAACCGTCGTCCAAGGTGACTCTACTAAATCCATTTCATATTCTCTTCTTATTCTTCATCTAAATATACTTTATCATACTTTATCAATAATCAATATATATCTTTAATTAATTTATGGAATTTCAATTTGAATAGATTTAGTCATACTTTATCATACCTATCGACAATAATAAAATAATCAAATTAGAGTATATCTTGAATTTACAATCCTATTCCTAATAAAATTCTACAACAACCTATTCATACTCTATAAAATAAACGATCCTATCTTTGCATATGTTTCGTGATTCTCTCGCAGGTGCTCAGCTCTTGCAATAACGTTGCCGTCTGCTATCGATTTCGTCACCGTTTCTCAACTCTCTTGTAGGTGTGTATACTTCATTGATAAATATCTTTACATATGTATATTATTTGCAATAGAATTAATGCGAATTCAGTTCGATCATTGCTCAATTTTTTTGAATTTAATCTCATAAACGTGTCTTGATTTGTTCCTTTTCTTCTGTTACATAAATATAGATTCATCGCAGTTGTCGTCTGCTATCGATTTCGTCGCCGTTTCTCAGCTCTCTTGCAGGTGTGTATACTTCATTGATGAATATCTTTACATATGTTTATTATTAGCAATAGAATTAATGCAAATTCAGTTCGATAATAAAAGTGTCTTGATTTGTTCCTTTTCTTCTGCTACATATATATAGATTCATTCATTCTTGCTGAAGTTCAATAATATTATCCTTAGCATCATACGTATTTATGCACTTCTTTTTCAATCTCCGTCTTAATTTTATTTTTTCCGAATTGATCCTAACAACTTTTTATGTATAAAAGACATGTCGACAACTGATGAAGTCATACGCTTGAATGACATCAACGAAAAAACGATGAACAAAACTGTAATCGTGAGAATCATACACATGTGGGATCAGGGGCGGACCCACCCATGGGCCATGGGGAGCATTGGCTCCCCCAATTTTTATTTTTATTTTTTTTAGAACTGTAAATTTTTTCATTTGTTGAATTTTTTTGTCCTAGCTCCCCTACTTTATTGTCACCTAAACAAGAAAATTGGCAATAAAAAGATATAAAGGGCAATGGAGCTCCCCTCAGTATAATATTCTGGGTCCGCCCCTGTGTGGGATCAAAAGGAAACATCAGCTGGAAAGGAATATCCTGGAAAGGAAGGATTACAAATGATTTTAATGGATGAATCGGTAATCTTTTGCAAACTCTTACATATTAAATATAATATTAAATTATATATATTTTTAATATTTTATTTTGTCTTGCAATATTTACTCGGTTTTTCTTATCTATGCAAGGGGGACAAGATCCAATCAATCATCTCATCAAGATTGAAGCACAAATTTAAGAAAATCTTAGAAGAAGGAAAGATATTTGAAATAAAAAATTTCCAAGTACAGCAAAACAAGCCTAATCTTCAAAACGCCAAAATTAATCATAATTTCATGATTAATTTTAGCTTCGCCACCAAGGTATCTAAGATGACTGATGATATAAACATTGATCAGTATGGATTTCAGTTTCTTCCTTTTGTAGACATTGCCAAGCACGATCAAGAATTTGTCTTAGGTAAGATTAATTTCATATAGAATATACATTTTTATTTTATATTTTGATTTATTCATATGATATATTAACATTAATATTAAATTCATGATTCAGATAGCAAAATAAAGGTCGATCAACCACAATTTTTCTTTATTATTTCCCTAAATTCTCAGAATTTTGGCTAATTAATCAATATTTTAATATGATTTTGGCTAATTAAATTATATTTTAATATGATATATATATATTATATATATATCTAGATCTTTAGTTATCTAGATATTGAGATCGTCTTCATCCCGTATAGTGTTGAGTAGTGCTCGTGATAGTGGTCGCGTGTCTTGAGCATGCTGAGGGCCAGTTAGGCTATCTAGAATGCCTGCTACCTTGACAGGACCTCCACATCCGAAGAGAGTGTCTTGGTCAAGTGAAGAAGTGACATTGAGTCTTTGGCTTCTCTAATATTAAGGGTATGCTGGGCAAGGTGAGGTGTGCGCGTGACGCGTGATAATGGGAGTACATCTCACTGATCAAATTGCCTTTAACCAACGATACACTTGCATGATGAAATATTCTTGAACCAATGACTGGGGCTATATTTCAAATGAATGATTCTAAGGGAAACCAAGTTGTTTTTAATGACTGGTTTTTTCTTCTGTTCTATTTTAGTGTTCTTTAATTCTGCAGTTTATTTACATTTACCAAGTTGGTTACCTCTCTTGCCCAATGCAAGACCTAAAACAAACATTGCGATAAGAGGCAGAAATTCACCAACTCCCTACGGATCGACCATGTACTTGCCACCAGCGGAACCTACTGCAAGGGATAGGAAACTACAAATTTATCTTGACGGAGTCACCACGACTCAGCTCCGTCAGCAGGTGAACCCCATCTCCAAATATGCAACAGATTTGGCTTGCGCCCTTGATAAACACATGTTGGGATATTATGTTACGGGGGAACTTGAATCAAGTTAATAAACAATTTGTTTTGATTCGATTCCAAAACGCTATTAGAATATTTCCCTAGTTATTTTTTATGGATCTAGATAAGTTAATTTTCCTAGTAAAGCTTGCATGTTAGGAATCTTTCATCATTATTCTAGAAACGCATGTTATGAAACAGTCAGAGCTCGCGAAGCGTCAGATGTCAAAGTGGCTTCAAGTAGTAAAAGCGTCAGCAGAAGAGTTACAGAGCATATGGGAAACGCCTTCAAGATATAGATGCTCAGAGCGTGCTGTTACTTCAAGTTAATATGAAGCGCTTTTCAAGTCTGTCACTCAAAGCGTTTCAACACCGAAGCCGTTCTCGAAGTGTCAGTACAAGCCGTATTTCGTTGACTCACCAACCCTCTAGTTTGAATACTAACACGCGCCGCAGTTGCAGTCCACGTGTCATCGTATTATTGCTCAACGGAAGCGGTTGTGTAGAAAAGTCAAGATAAGGTGCAGGTGGCCATACCTCTTTTAACCACCATGCATGCAGTGACATTCCCCTATTAGTGCAGACTATAAAGCATCTGACCGAATAAGACTTTCCCATGATTTCCGGAAAAATGAGGAACACGTAACCTCTTCTCTCTCAACGGGAAGTAGGGTTCCTCCTACTATAAATAGAAGGAGTTGCACACACTAATAATAAACGCACGTTCAAACGATTCAAGCATACTACTCACAAGAACTCAAGCAAATTATCATTTACATACCTTTAGTTCTTTCGAAGCGCTTTCAATTAGTGTGTCCTCAAGAAATGTATTTTCTTGAGTATTGCAACTACTTTCTTTCTAGATTCAACCTCATATATCCATAACCTAGCTTCGAGAATCCTTATCCCTTTACCTTGATCTTTATTGTAAAGGATTCTCATTTACGAAAACCCAAAAACCCCAAGACTAAGTCTATTGTGTTAGATTGAGTTGTAAGGTTGTAAAGTTTTTGTAGAATAGGTTTGTTGTTGTAAGGCTTCTCAAGAGCTCGTGAATCTCTGAGGATTCAAGTGCAAGTTTGTTACTAACCTTGAATCACTTCCCATTGGAAGTATAAAATAAGGGATACCAAGTGAAGGTATTTATCCCGTCGTGGATAGAGTGGACGTAGGAGAGGCTCTCCGAACCACTATAAGTGTTTGTGTCTATTTACTTTATTTATTGCATACATACACGCTTTAATTTTCAATAAGGTTTTAATTTGCAAGAAAAGCTCAAGTCTCACCACATTCCGCACAACACTCACACAAGCGAGAAGCTTCGAAAGCCTCACTAGCATTCGAAGCGCCTACTCGGCAAAAAGGCTGAAAAACAAAAGAGAAGTTAAACACTTCTCGACACACGTATTCACCCCCCCTCTACGTGTGTTAGTCACTTTCGGGACCAACAAGTGGTATCAAAGCAGGGGTTCTAACTGACCTCTGTTTCTGAATATTGGTAGCGCGAAAGCGTTACAGTAGGTCTACCTGAACTGATCATTCTTTAAAACTTGCATTAAAACATCACTCACTGCATATTGCATTTTTTTCTAACTTCTTTTCAAGCATGTCTTCCTCAGCACAGCTTCCACAGTTCTCAATCGAGGGCTACACCATATGGAGCTTCCGCTTGGAGTCCCATCTCGCATCTCTTCATGATCGCATGCATAAAGTTATCGAGAAAGGACCCATCATTATCATGAAGTGTGCTAAAAGTGCCTCCACCGATGTTTATATCGTAAAGCCAAGAGTTGAGTATACGGCCAACGATTTCAAAGCTAATAATCTAGATCGTGTGGCGCACAACGTAATCCAGTCAACCATCTCCGACACCTATGTTCCAAGAATTATGAAATGCAAAACGGAGAATGAGATGTGGGAAACTCTTGCCCTAATCTCACAGGGCACGGAGAAAATAAAGGAAAACAAACTCTCTATACTGATGCAGGAGTTTGATGCTCTCACGATGAAGAGCAACGAGAGCATGGAGTCTTTCGAGAATCGAGTGTTGGGGATCACCACAATGGTGGCTTCCCTTGGAAAGGATCTCACCTTCAAAGAGATCAATCAAAAGGTGGTTCGCGCTCTGTCTAGAAGATGGCAGATAATAAAGGAACTCTTCATCTCATCAAGAGAACTGGGAGACATGTCTTCATAAATGATGTTCTCCGAATTTAAAGCGCTCGAGTTTGACCTAGTCAAGAAAGCGAAAACGAAGAGTCTGGCTTTCAAAGCCGCTGTAGAGACCACCACCACTGAAGCTGACATTTCCAACAGCGATGTTGCTGAAATGTCGAGAGAAGAATTGGAGGATGACGCTATCTACCTGGTTAGAGGGTTTAACAACTCCAACGATAGAGCGGCCAAGTATAAAAGATTTTACAAATCTCAAGGCCAAAGCTCGCGCTTCACCCCACGTGATGGGAAGAGGGATGAAAAATCTACAACCATCCCAAGAGATACAGCCAATATTGAGTGCTTCGAGTGCCACACGATGGGGCACTACAGAAGTGAATGCCCGAAGCTCTCAACTAAAGAACAGGACGAGGTCAAAGCTCGTCGTGAAGTCAGCCGTCGCGCTCTCGTAGCCGACACTCCTGTTGAATCCAAAAGGCCAATTGACCATGATGAAGATCAATTCACCGATGATGAATATGATCTAGGTTGCATGGCCATCGAAGCCGAAATGGAGGAGGTAAACAATACTAAGCCTAATACTCTTCCATTATCACTAGGTAGTGAATGTGGTGACGGTAAGGATAAGGCTTTCAGCTTGGAAAGTGATCTCTTTGATGACTATTTAGAGTTGCTCAAGAATCACGAATCCTTGCAGGAAGTTCTCATTCGGTTCAGAAAGGAGAACGACAGATTAGTCAATACACTCGAGTCCAAAGAAAAGGACCTATTCGAGTTGACGGCTAAGTTTGATGATCTTCATGAACGTCACCAACATACCATGTCCACCTCCAAGGAACGCAAAGCCACTCTTGATCGTCTCAATAGTGCATGTGTAGCTATTGAAATGATTGAAAGTTCTTTCAAACCCTCAAAAAGTTTGAAAGGAATCGGCTTTGGTTCCACACTCACAGCTTCGACCGATGCTGGATCCGAAGCGTCATTGAAAAGGCCTAAAGTTGATCAACACACCACCAGCAAAGGAAATGAGTTAGTTGGGTTTGTGGCTGAAACTTCAAGGCAAGCTTCCAAAACGCCTTCAAAGGTTCAACCCGACGCTTTGAGAAATTCTAAGACTGGAAAGCCTAAACGCTCTCACCGTAATTCAAAGCGTGTCCAGTCAGTGACAAACCCGAAGCGTTAATAAGAGAGTAAATCTAACTTGAATAACTTCACATCTCATGGAGGAACTCAAGTATGCTTTATCCTCGACGCTTCACATAACTTTCATGATTGAAGCCTCATCGTCATTGTACACTAAGTGAAAGCGTTCCTTCACGCTCTCAGAGAAGAAGGAACATAAAGCGCTTCAATATTATACACATAACTACACTCAGGACTTTCCAATTAATCCAAGTCCTATTTGTTTTATTCAGAATCTCGAGATAGGAATCACTCCCTCGGTGAATCCAACTCGAGTTTCCAAATCCACTAACATTAAGGAACCCAATGCAAATTGGGTACCTAAAAATTGTTGATCTCACAGATCAAAGCGACGAACTCGAAAAATGCGGACCACAGGAAGGAAGAAGCTATTTGGTACCTAGATAACGGATGTTCACATCACTTGACGGGTGAACGATCCTTCCTCGGTGAGTTTATTATAAAGACGGGTCCAGAAGTAATTTTTGATGATGATGCAAAAGGCATCACCATCGGATACGGTACATTTTGCATTGGAAATATGATACTTCCTAACGTCTCATATGTCCAAGGCCTTAAACACAATTTACTTTCTATTTCCCAATTCTGTGATAACGAGTTCGTGGTAGAGTTTATCTCTAACTAGTGTGTTGTCAAGAACAAAGCGTCTATGCAGGTTGTTCTTATAGGTATCCGGAAGCAGAACGTGTACATAGCTAACTGGACCAGCTGCAAAGTCAGAGCCTGTCTCATCGCTAGAAGCACCTCAGAAATTGGGTGGTTATGGCATCGTCGCCTTAATCACTTAAACTTTAAAACAATGAATAAGATCTCCAGAAAAAGTCTTGTTCGAGGCATCCCTAATGAGGTCTTCAACAAGGACATTGTGTGCCAAGCTTGTCAAGAGGGCAAGCAGATCAAGAAGTCCTTTCAAAGCGTCGAAGGACATGGCTCATCCCAAATTCTAAGAGCTCCTTCATATGGATCTTTTCGGTCCTATCACACCCGTCACCTTAAGTGGAAGGAAGTACGCTCTTGTAGTCGTGGATGATTACTCACACTACACTTAGGTACTGATTATGTTCAAGAAGAGGGATACGCTTTGAGAGCTCCCTAAGCTCCTAAAGCAACTGACGGTGCAAAAAGGAGAGGCTGTAATGAAGATACGCTCCGACAAAGGAATATAATTTCTCAATCAGTTCATCGAAGCATATATCACAGAGAATGAGATTCTACATCAGACTTCAGCAGCTCGCACTCCGCAACAAAATAGCGTTGCAGAGCGCCGAAACAGAACTATCAAAGAGGCTGCACGTTCGATGCTCGCGGATGCCCAACTGCCAAAGAAATTCTGGGGAGAAGCGACTTTCACCGCTTGCTACACCCAGAATCGCACGCTCATCAACACACGCCACAACAAAACCCCACATGAATTGTGGAAAGGGAGAATTCCTACTCTCTCCCATTTACATATTTTTGGTTGTAGGTGTTTCATTCACAATAATGGTAAAATGCAATTGAGAGAGTTTGATAGCAAAGCCGATACAAGAATATTCCTTGGATATTCTCCTACAAGCAAAGCTTATCGCGTCTACAATTGTCAAACTCTTGTTGTGGAAGAAACACCACACGTTGTTTTTGTTAGGGTTGATATACTGAAAAACATACTTTATGCTTGTATTATTAACAATTTCTTCCGGTTTTGGAAATAAATATTTTGTCATATGTTTTGCATATTAATTCGTGTTATAATTATGCAAATAAATGTCCGGTACTATATATTATAGATAATATGGTGTGGGTGGTCGCACGGAAGATCATATTATCATTTTCTTATATAGTTAAATGGTGTTCGCAACCGAAAGTAATCTTGGACAAATTACTTGTTAAGGTTGAAGTATAATGCTGGATAATAGTTGGTCTTGGCTATTAGCTTATATTAGTGCATACGATCAGAGTTGCACTGAATAAGATCGAGGTGAGATAAATCCTTTTATACTAACTTATTAAGGATCACATCTCGGACGATTATTATTTCTTATTTCTAGTTGTCATAATATTCAATTATGTATTTATAATTGTTATTACTTTGATTTACCATGAGTGAGAGTTATCGCAACTCAAAGAATCTCCATATCTTGGGTAATAATATCATAAATATGATAATTAATATTATAGCTAGAAATCGTGTCTCGGTGCGCCGAGTTGATGATGTCCCCTTGAGGCGTTCTAAGGATTATTATATCAAACCCTGCAGGTGGATTAAGTTCCGATATAATAATGAGGTCGAACGGGTACTACTCTTGGTATAAGATATTAATTAATTGGAGCAACCAGTAGCTTAAATTAATTAATGGACATGCGATATCGTAAACATAGGAAATAATATAATTCAAAGATGAGCCCGGTATGTAGTAATTTGGGAATGGACGGCGATGCAATATTATTTTACTATAGTGGAAATGCTATAATATTAATATAATTAAATAGAGTATTTGGGGCCAGAGAATACTTGGATTATTTAATTATATTGGAAGGTCCAGTCCATGTCTTTTTCAAGATCCCTAGAGTAGCCCAATAGAGCATAGACTGACCCATTAGTGTAGGCCCTAACTTCTCCACCACTCCACTTCTTATCTATAAATAAGGGATAAGTGGAGAATGACATTACGTGATTTTCATTCCTTTCAAATCTGAGAGAAGGGGGCGACACTTCTGGGTAGAGCAGAGAAGATAGATTTCCGCCCACTCAAAATTCTTCTCGTTGCTAGGGATTACTCTAGAAGATCTCGAGGTTTACGATCAAGAGCTAGATCTCGTGCGTAGAAATCTAGTGCGTGGAAGATCATTACCTCGACTCAGAATTCCACCGGTGTTATACAAACAGGTATATGATTCTAGATCTGTTTCCGCTTTAAAGATCTGAATTCATATGTTAATAATTCTTGAAAATAATTAAATCTACATCCGAGGGATCCCGGATCCAACAGTTTTTTATGAAGCTGCCTTCAAGACTCCGCAGGTACAGGTGAATGTTGGAAGCATGAATGCTGGACCAGGAAGCGTGATCGAGGTTCCTGAAGCCTCATCCGGACCATTGACGTGCTCTGCCTCAAAGCGTGTAGATCTAGTGGACGCTTCAGTAGTAGAGGAGCCTGAAGATGGAGTTGCAGCCATGGAGCAAGATCTCAATAAGCTATCTCTCGATAAGGCGGAACCAAACTCGGGAATAGCTAATCCTCTGACCTCATTGGTTCCAAACAGTGAAGAAGCTCCATCCAGTCAAGTGGTTTGTGATCAAGGGAACGGTGATGATCACACACCACGCTCCGAGGCGGATGATGTGGAGGCTCTCAATCAAAAAGAAGCTTTGGTTGAGATATCATCCCCAAGAAGGTGTTCTAGGTGACCCTAGCCAAGGCGTCAGGACTAGAAGCGCCTTATTCCATGGTGAGAGTTGTTTGTTTAGTTGCTTCCTTGCAATCACTGAACCCTCATCAGTGGAGGACGCCCTAAATGACTTAAATTGGGTAACTGCCATGGAAGAGGAGCTCAATGAATTCACAAGGAATGGCGTTTGGTACCTAGTGGATCAACCTTCTCATCAAAGCGTCATCGGTCCTAAATAGATCTTCAAGAATAAGACCGACGAGAGCGGCAACATCGTTCATAACAAAGCTCGCTTGGTTGCGAAAGGATATTGCCAGGAGGAAGGCATCGATTTTGATGAGACCTTTGCCCCCGTAGCTCGTCTTGAAGCAATCAGGATATTCCTTGCATATGCCGCATCCAAGAAGTTCAAAGTGTATCAAATGGATGTGAAGAGTGCCTTCCTCAATGGTGATTTAAAGGAGGAAGTGTACGTCGAGTAACCCCCAGGCTTTGAAAAGAGTGATCAAGTGTACCGGCTCGTCAAAGCAGTTTATGGCCTCAAGCAGGCTCCCAGAGCGTGGTACGAGACTCTTTCAAACTTCCTAGTTGAAAGCAGCTTTCAAAAAGGGAAGGTAGATCAAACCCTCTTCACTATCAACGACGGTAAAGACATGATTTGGGTACAAATCTACGTTGATGACATCATCTTTGGGATTGCAAGTGAAGCAAACGAGTTGAGGAATCTTCATCAATCAAGCCAAGTATACTCGTGATATGCTCACTAAGTTTGGAGTTCAAAACTGTAAAAGCGTCAAGATTCCAATGAACACAAACTTCAAGATAGATTCAGACTTGGATGGCAAGTCAGTCAACGCTACAGATTATTGTATGTTGATTGACTCTCTGCTCTATCTTATATCTAGCCAACCCGACATCACTTTTGCTGTAGGCGTCTGTGCTAGATTCCAAAGCAATCCAAAGCAAAGCCATTTGGAGGGAGGTAAGCGCATTCTTCGATACCTTAAAGGGACCATCAACTTAGGTCTTTGGTATCCGGCAGAAGATGATCTCATGCTTAGTGGCTACTCCGATACCGATTTCGGTGGATGCAAAGTTGATAGGAAATCTACAACTGGAACATGTCAATTCATTGGCAACAAGTTGGTTTCATGGTTTTCCAAAAAACAAACAAGTGTTGCCACCTCTACCACCGAAGCGGAATACATGGCTGCGGGAAGCTGTTGTTCACAAATCCTTTGGCTAAAGCAGCATTTGAAGGATTATAAAGTGGAATGTTCGGAAGTTCCAATTTATTGTGACAACACAAGCACAATTTCCATCACCCACAATCCCGTGCTTCATTCAAAATGCAAGCATATTGAAATTCACCATCATTTTATACGGGATCATGTGGAAAAGAAGGATATAGTGGTGGAAAAGATACACATCAAAAAGCGGATATACTCACAAAGCTGCTTCCACAATGCCGCTTCAATCAGTTATGTTTGGAACTAGGGTAGCTAGACCCTGGTGAGGAGAAGGTGGAGTAAGGTGGAGAAGGTAAAGCGTGTTCACTACCTATCCTTGCGTTTTCCTCACTGTAGGAAAGATTGTTGGGATAATCGGTTAAGGGGGAACCGATCTTTACAAAGAGTTGTGAAAGATGAAGACGAAGATCAAGACCGAGGGATGGAGTTCCCTTTGGAGCACCAACCTCTACAAGCTTTTACTTTTATGTGAAAGCACAGTTGAGTGTTCCTCCTTTTCTCGAGCTAATTGAATTAGCTTGGTTAAGGTTAAGTGTTCATACCATGATGCTCGTAAAACTTTGTGCCATCTTGTCAGAGCGGTACACAAGTGGATACACTTTGTGGATGATCAAGGAAGTCAAACTTGTAAGTTTAGAGTTTGCACAACCACGACTCCATTCCCAACCTTTCTACCTCCTTCTACGATGCTGAAGAAACATGAAAGCGTTGAGCTATGATCATTATCAAAGTAACAAAGCGCATTCGTAAGATGGGGCGTTCACGTGGAGTCACTCTTGATGTATGATCACTCAACAATCACAAGCTTTCATGGTGGATAAGGAACCAGAAGTGAAGCGTGTTAAAGACTCGCACCACTGCTTATTGTGAAAGCCTCACTTGTTATGAATAATGTGAAGCACCTACTCTAACAACGGCAAGTGTCTACTCTCAAGAATTCTGCTTCATGGAAATATGAGATGGCTTGCCCTAGTAAGGAGAGTGAAATCATAGCTCTATCATGGATGATGTGAATTTCATGCCCAAATGGTATATCCTTAGTAAAGCATGAGGCAACTTGCATCATTCCAATGAAATCTATGAAGAAACTCTTCCCCAACCGGGTCCCTTGTCGATTTTGTAATCTCATATTCACCCATGCTGTGGAAAACACAAGATAGATCTACCCCGGTAAGAGAAAATAACTTAGCATTATTTCATCTCTCATCATAAATGAAGCGCCTCCCCTACAAAATTGACGCTCTCTTTAAAAGATAGTCCGAAGCTTTGTTTTAGGGGGAAGCACACTAACTTAGAGAGAAAGCGGCTAGATAAGAACATGCGCTCTCACACTTCCAAAGCGTGAACATTCTTGTTTCTCAACTAACACTTTAACATTTGAGCATGTGGATCGTCAAGGCGTGGTTTCAGTCAATTACAATATTAACTGATTGGTAAGTCTTCCTTTCGTGTCTTTCAATTCAAGTAAGTGAGTCAACGCAAAGCATCTTTAAGAACTATGTGCGTGACTTACTAAAAATATTAAAGTGCTGATACACATGCTTTTTGAACTAGACGCTCTCATCTAAATTCTAAAGCGTGACAATCAGCCAAATTTTGAATCTTTTTGAAAGTTAATCTCTCATTAATCTTTTTAAAACTACAGCTAAATATATACTATATATCTATAAAGTAAGATATCAATCAAGTATGGTTTGCGTGTGATATCATTGCATTTAATGCAAAGACTATTGCGGTTACAATACTTGAGACTCACTCGCGCGTGTATCTCACGCACGCTACCGAACCGCCAAAAAACATTTAATCTTGGCCATCAGACGTTTCGAATTACTTTTTCCCTGACCGCACGATTAAAGTAACCGCAGAGCACGATCTTAACCAGTCACCCCATTTTCAGGAAGTTATCACAACCACTCACTGTGACACGTCACTGATCCGCCCTCACTTTAGGGGTGAGGGTAGAGAGCAATAATAATCGATGTATTACAATCGGGTCGAATCCATAAGGAATGCTAGGTCGTTCAAGATTCAAGTAGTAATCCAATTACCTAACTACTATTTAAGCTACCAACTAACATATTTTTGTGTTTTTGATTAATTAAAGCAATGCAATTGAAAAGTAACAAACTATATAACAACTAATACCAAGAGTTAACAAACAATAGTAGAAAGCTTGGTTCCAAATATAATCCGATAATCACTAGAGGCCTGGGTTTTAGGATTTGCATGGATTAACCATTTTAATCTAATTCATATGGGAGTTCTATATAGTAAACATCAACTCTTCTCTCGAAGCAATCAATATTAGTAGATTAACCTATGACATCTATCTCCGTGATTAACATGTATTTTATATGCATGTTGAGTGTTTTGGAATGTGTTTGAGTCTCGATTTATGTGCTTATATGATAAAAATACTAGGGTTTCTTAACTCTTAGTACATTTTAGACTTTTCTCGTTTTCTTGGTTTTCGATCCATTTTGGTAAGAATTGGAATAGTATTCATGTGGCTAAGGATCGAAGGCCGGGAATGAGGAAGAATCGAGCTTGATTAGGGTGAAACCTAGGTTTGAAATGTGGAATTTAAATATATAGAGTACGGGTTTCACTAGGTCGCATTCAATTATGTTTTCCTCGTTCTCTCGAGTCTCTTTATGCTTTTTTTAGGAACAATGAAGAACTCATTTGGGCAATTTGATCATTCAATGTCGAAGAGGGGTTCATTAGGAGTCCATAGCAAAAAGCAGATCGAGAATCGGAGTTCGGACGAGGGAGAACGAGCGAAAACGGTGGAGCTGCGCAAAATGGCCGAACCGATGGCGACCCGGACGGCGACCGGCTGAGGGACAGCTTCTGCGGCGACCCAGGCTGCAACCGAGGCGGCGACCAGCCAGCCCGCCGGCTAGGGCGCCGCCGGCCCTTCTTTCTCCCATTAGTGACCGAGTTCGTCCTCCGACTCGGTCCAACTCGACTCAAAACTCACCTATTATGTATTTAAACCCAAAATCTTCCTATTTTGTGTATCTAGAACATATTTTAATTCCTCAAGAACCCTAGAAACATTTCCCTCTTTCCTTTTTAGTATTTTTAAGATTGTTGAAGCTACATTGGTTGGATTTGCAAGTGGAGACCATCTTCTTCTTCCTTATTGAATTCTCTTTCTTTTAAGCATGATTTCAATTACTTTTTATGGTTTATTTTCTTTAATTATGTCTAGCTAGTTCTCTTTGTGATTTCAATTATATGTAGATTATGATTAAGTGATTAGGTTTAGGCTTTAATTTTGGATTTACCTTCTAATCTCATGTTCATTTCTCTTGGGGCTATGTTTTATTATGTAATTGTGATTGATCACCATAGTTGCATACCAAGTGTTTGATCTAATGCTTAGGAGGCTTAGATTAGATGCTAGGATCAAGAGATTTGCATGCTAGAGTATAGTAGGGTTAAGGAACTCCATGAGCTATTGGGAGTTAATGAATTGCTTGATGTCTTAGTCGGAATTAGGCCTTTCATTAATCTACTTGTCTTCATTGCAATGAGAATTGAGTGAACCATAGTTAGTAGGTTTCCCACATGAAATTGGATTAAATTGGTTAATTCTAGTTAGAGTTCTAATCACCCATCACTTGAGCCCAATCGAAGTATAATTGGAATCACGTTTATTTTCTATTGATTTTATATCCTTTGCTTATTTGTTGCTTGTCTAGCTAAGTTTTAAGTTGATAATTACTTTTTGATGTCATTAGTTAATCAAAAATACAAAAACATGCTTGTCGGTAGCTTGAATAGTAGGTTAGTAGCTAGGTTACTACTTGAGACTTGAGCATCCTTGCATTCCTTGTGGTTCGACTCGATTACTTAATCGATTATTATTGCTCTCTACCCTCACCCTAAAGTGAGGGCGGATCAATTTTTGGCGCCGTTGCCGGGGAATGCATAGTTTAAGTTTCAATAGTTGATTTGGTTATTGAATTACTAATTCAAGCATTTTTCTCTTTTGATTTTTGTTTTGTAGGTGTATGCACACAAGGTCTAAAGGAAGACTCGTTCAACCTTTAATCTTGAACTTTGAAAGAAGACATAGAAGACGGAATTCTATTGAAGAACAAGACATGGCCAACAATCAAGATTATGAGGCTCTTAGGAAGGAACTTGAAGATATGAGAGCTTGGAGAGATGAGCAAGAAAGAAGGGCAAATGAGGTTCCACCACCTCCTCTCAACCATATGTTCCAACCTCCAACGGAACAATTCCAAGGAGGAGAGTGGGGGACGATCAATGCCAACAATTTTGAGCTCAAATCCGGACTTATTCAAATGGTGAAGAGTGAACAATTTGGTGGAAGTCCCACGGAGGATCCAAATGCCCATCCTAGCATGTTTCTCGATATGTGTGATACGGTCAAGCTAAATGGAGTGCCAAGTGATGTTATTCGTATGCGGATGTTTGGGTTTTCTCTACGGGATCGGGCTAAGGATTGGTACAAGGGATTGAACAAGGCCAACATTCATACATGGGATGACTTGTGCAATGCCTTTCTCTCCAAATACTTTCCACCATCTAAAGCTCAAAAGCTCATCTCCGACATCTCACACTTCTCTCAACAAGGTGACGAGACCTTGTTTGAGGCATGGGAAAGATATAGAGAGTTATTAAGGAAGTGCCCTCAACATGGTTTCAACGAGGGACAACAAATCATCACATTCTATAGTGGTCTCACACCTCACACGAGGAGCATAGTGGATGCTACTTCCGGAGGATGCCTTGTGAATAGAAATGCAAAGGAAGCTCTAAGGATTCTTGAGGAAATGGCTTCTAACAGTTATCAATGGCCAATGGAAAGGGCTCCATCAAGAAGAGTTGCTTCTATTGATGATGAGAAGTATGATGCTCTAGCAATGGAAGTTGCTAATATGAAGAAGCAATACGAAAAGAGAGGAAAGCTCAATCTCAAGCTCAAGTTCAAAGTGTTCATCAATATCAAGAGAACTTGGAGCTTAGTGGAAGTGAAGACTTGAATTTTGTTAACCAAAGGCAATATGGAAATTTCAACAAAGGAGGTTTCCAAGGTCAACAAGGAGGATTTCAAGGAAGGCCACAAGGAGGAAATTTCTATGGATACCAAGGAGGTTATCAATCATACAATCCCAACAATCGACCTCATCCTAACCTCTCTTATGGTAATCCTAACAATGCTCAATTGCCACCTCCCGGATTTTTGGTATCTCAAGGAGCTATTGAGGAACCAAAGAAGAATTCTCCATCAATAGAGCAAATGATGCAACAAATGTTGGCAAATCAAGCTCAAATGTCTTCTCAACAAGGAAATTTCATCACACAAACCGGGCAAAAGGTGAGTGCCTTGGAGAATTCACTTACATCTTTGACAAAGCAAGTGAAGATGATGGAGGGTCAAATAAGTCAAATGGCTAACCAAGCCACCACTCAACACACACCGGGAAAGTTTCCAAGCAACACGGAGATGAATCCTAAAGGGTGTAATGCTATCACCTTGAGGAGTGGAAGGGCTTATGAGAATGAAGCTACATCCAAGAGTAAAGAAGAGGAAGTTCTTGTTGAAGACATACCCTATGAAGAGTCTCCAACTATTGATGAAGAATCAAGGAAAGAAGTTCAAGGAGAAGCTCCTAAGGCGGTGCTAGTAGAGGCCCCTCTTCCTACCAAGGATGTTATTACAAAGGCTCAATTCCCTCATCGTGTAGCCAAGCCTAAGGTTGATGAGAAGTTGATGAGATTCTTGGATATGTTCAATAAGGTACAAATCAACATTCCTTTGCTTGATGCACTTCGTGATATGCCTGGCTATGTGAAGTTTTTGAAGGATGCCGTGGCTAAAAAGAGGAAGTTTGGTTCATTTGAAACAATTAGCCTCACGGAGGAAGTTAGTGCGGTGATTCAAAGAAAATTGCCTTTGAAGAAGAAGGATCCCAGAAGCTTCACAATAGCATGTGTGATTGGAGGAAAAAAGTTTGGAAATGTCTTATGTGATCTAGGAGCTAGTATCAATTTGATGTCATTGTCTATCTTTAAGAGGCTGGATATTGGAGAGATCAAACCTACATCTATTTGTCTTCAAATGGCCGATCGTTCTATATCATATGCTCAAGGAATTGTTGAAGATGTTTTGGTAAAAGTGGAGGGATTCATATTTCCCGCGGATTTCGTAATCTTAGACATGCCGGAGGATAAGGATATGCCCCTCATTCTTGGGCGTCCTTTCCTAGCAACCGGAAGAGCTCTTATTGATGTACAAGACGGAAATCTCACTTTTAGAGTGAATGGAGAGACCCTCACTCTTTCAATCTTCGATGCAATGAAGCGAGGAGATGACTCAACTTATGAGGAGTGCAATGCAATTACCACTTTGCCTACATCTATGGCAAAAGACCTCACAGAGGAAATCATCTCCAATTCTTTCTATTCCTATTCTGATTTAGATGATGCTTGTGATGACTTATTGGAGTCCATTGCTTATTTGGAAGCAAATCAAGGATCATTGAAGGATGAGGTTCATTACCTTGACATCAACCAACCGGGGGAGAGCGGGAGTTCAACTAAGGAGGAATCTTCTTCAAGTGCCTCTCAAGAATTAAAACCTCTTCCCGATCATCTAAGGTATGCCTTCCTTGGTGATAATGACTATTTTCCCGTTATAGTGTCACAACACTTGTCAGAGTCTGAATTGGACAAGTTGTTGAGAGTCCTTAGGGAGTTTAAAGATGTTATTGGTTGGTCTATTGATGATATCAAGGGTATTTGTCCATCTATATGCATGCATCGAATATTATTGGAAGATGATTGTCGTCCTAAGGTTCAACCTCAAAGGAGGTTGAATCCGGTCTTGCAAGAAGTGGTGAGAAAAGAGGTGTTGAAGTTATTAGATGCGGGAATGATCTATGCTATTTAGATAGTGAATGGGTGAGTCCTACCCAAGTGGTTTCGAAGAAATGAGGGATGATTGTGGCTAAAAATGATAAGGAAGAGGTTATTGCTACAAGAGTTGCCACCGGATATAGAGTTTGCATTGATTATAGGGCTCTAAATACGGCAACAAGGAAAGATCACTTTCCTTTGCCCTTTATTGATCAGATGTTGGACCGTTTGGCGGGTTATGAGTACTATTGTTTTCTTGACGGATATTCCGGATACAATCAAATTGCCATAGCCCCGGAGGATCAACACAAGACGGCCTTTACATGCCCCTATGGAGTATTTGCCTATAGGAGGATGCCTTTCAGGTTGTGTAATGCTCCGGCCACGTTCCAAAGGTGCATGATGTCTATATTTGGAGGGTTGATTGAAAATATTATGGAGGTATTCATGGATGACTTCTCGGTTTTTGGGAGGAGTTTTGATTCTTTTTTGGATAATCTCACAAAAGTGTTGCAAAGATGTAAGGACACTTCTCTTGTCTTGAATTGGGAGAAGTGCCACTTTATGGTTCGAGATGGAATTGTGCTTGGACATAAGGTCTCTAAAGATGGTTTGGAAGTTGATAGAGCCAAAATTGTAGCCATAGAGAAGCTTCCGCCTCCAACAAATGTGAAATCAATCCGAAGCTTCCTTGGTCACGCGGGGTTCTATAGAAGATTCATTGAAGGTTTTTCAAAAATTACCAAGCCACTTTGCAATCTCTTGCAAAAAGATGTGAAGTTTGTCTTTGATGAAGAATGTTTGAAAGCCTTTGAGACATTGAAGAAAGCCCTCATCTCTACTCCTATTCTTATCAAGCCTAATTGGAGTGAATCTTTCATTCTAAAGTGTGATGCAAGTGACTATGCTTTAGGAATGGTCTTGGGGCAAATGAAAGATAAGGTGTTTCGAGTCATTCATTATGCTAGTAGAACATTGGATGGTGCTCAAAAGAACTACACAACAACTGAGAGGGAATTTTTAGCCATTGTCTTTGCATTTGACAAATTCCGGTCATATCTTGTCGGAATCACACTATTGTCTATTCGGATCATATGGCTATACGACATCTCATGGCGAAGAAGGATGCAAAGCCTTGTTTGAATCGTTGGATCCTCCTTCTTCAAGAATTCGACATGGAGATTCGTGATAGAAGAGGGGTAGATAATGTGCTAGCCGATCATTTGTCAAGGCTTGAAAAGCCGATTGAAGGTGAAGATTTGAGATTGTGTATCAATGAATGTTTCCCGGATGAGAAGATTATGGTGTTGAAGTGTAGAGATTCTTGGTTTGCCGACTTTGCCAATTACCTTGTGCTTCGAGAATTGCCACCAAATCTCTCGGATTATCAAAAGGCCAAGTTCCTTAGAGATGTGAGGTTCTATTATTGGCAAGATCCGTATCTATGGAGGAGGTGTGCCGATGGAATTATTCGTAGATGTGCTATGGACAATGAATGGCTCAAGATTATTGGAGATTGTCATGAGGGACCGAATGGGGGTCATTTTGGGGCTAATCGTACTGCTTGGAAGGTTTTTCAAAGCGGATTCTATTGGCCTTCGATTTTTAAGGATTGCCAAACTTTTGTGAAGAGTTGTGATAGATGTCAAAGAATGGGGAATATCACAAGGAAAGATGAGATGCCTCAAAACATTATGATTGAGGTTGAGTTGTTTGATGTTTGGAGGATAGACTTTATGGGACCATTCCCTAATTCTTGTGGTTTTTCCTACATTCTTCTTGCTATTGAGTATGTTTCAAGATGGGTTGAAGCAATTCCTACTTCGACTAGTGATTCCAAAGTTATGATCAAGTTTTTAAAGAATAATATTTTGACTCGGTTTGGAACTCCGAGGGCTTTGCTTAGTGATGGGGGGTCTCACTTCAATAACAAGTGGTTGGGAAGTGTTCTCGCTAAGTATGGAGTGAAGCACAAGATTACATCTCCATACCATCCTCAAGCCAATGGTCAAGCCGAGCTTGCAAACCGGGAAATCAAGCAAATTTTAGAGAAGACAATCACTACTCGAAAGGATTGGGCGACGAAACTCGATGATGCTTTGTGGGCCTATCGAACCGCCTACAAAACCCCTATTGGTATGTCTCCATATCAACTTGTCTTTGGAAAGTCTTGTCATTTGCCTTTGGAGATAGAGCATAAGGCATTTTGGGCTTTAAAGAAGATTAATTTTGAGTTTAAGGAGGCCGGAGTGAATAGGAAGAATCATCTTGTGGAATTGGATGAATGGAGAAACGAGGCTTATGAAAATTCTCGGATTTACAAGGAAAGAGCCAAGAAGTTTCATGATTTGGAGATTCGAAGCAAGGTGATCATTTCGGGAGACGAGGTTCTTCTCTTTAACTCTTGTCTTCGTCTTTTCCCCGGAAAACTCAAATCAAGGTGGACCAGTCCTTACATTGTGAGTACGAGTTTCAAGAATGGCACATTTGAACTTCTCAAGAATGATGGTTCTACCTTTGTTGTTAATGGACATCGACTCAAGCTCTATTTCAAATCGAAGAAGTTTAAGGAGGAGTCGACCATTCTTCTTAATGATGCTTGATCTTGGAGACTATGTCGAGCTAACGACGTTAAACAAAGCGCTTGTTGAGAGGCACCTCAATACGTATTCTTTTCTTTTTCGTTTTTGTGAGTTTTTATTTTATTTTTCAATTTTTGAGTTTGTTGTAATTTTCGTTTGATTTTTGAGAAAAACCATAAAAAATAGAAAATGTTGAAAAAGAAAGTTGAAAAATGTTTAGGGAGAATAAAGAGGAAGTCGAGAGGGACCCATTGCTTCGAAAAGGGTCGAAAAAGGTCGAGAAACGCATCGGAAACGGCCGAAAAAAGAGACGGGGCGAGCTACCGGCGACCCGGACGGCGACCGGCTGGACCGCCGGCTGGGTGGCTGAGATGCAGCTTTGGCGGCGGTCCAGGCGGCGACCTAGGCGGCGATCGGCTAGGGCGCCGCCAGCCCTTCCTCCCCCCTTTTATTTCTATTTTGTTTCTTTCCACCTCATTTTTATTCATTTTATGTTTTCCACTTTTATTTCTTAGAACAAACCCACTTTCTCACTCTAAAAACCTAGATTTTCTTCCTCTAATTACTCTCAAATCACTTAGAATTAAGCAAATTTCTTCCATAGGTTCATTACCCATCCCAAAATCTATATTTTGAACCGAATAATTCACTTTTTCACCCACTCTAGCTACAAAAACGAAAATTTGGTTCTTTTGGGTAAAAAGTTGAGTTTCTTCAAGTTTCTTCAAGAAGATGAGGTAATGTGCCCTATATCCTTACTCATATGAGTTTCTACTTGCAAGATATGAGATGGTATGAGTATTTACTTCATCATTTTCATGAAATTAAGTAGAAATTCTTACCTTGGATTTTTCTTTATTATTGGAGAAACTTGTGGGTGAACCATGAAAATGAGCATGCATTGGCTTGTATTTATGCTCCGCTTATGCATTTAGGCATGTTTGATTTGAGTTTGAATGAAAAGTTGCATGACTCATGGAATTTTGAGGGATATGCTTGCTCTTTAATAGAAAATTCATTTCTTGACGGTTTAAGGCTTGAAGAAAGCATGAATTTATGAATTCTTGATTTGCCAAGTGAAATTCATGACATTCTCTTTGTTCACTTAAAGTCCATGTGCATATGCATTCATTTTCATGTGAATACTAATGAATGAGTTTGGAAGTGCTTAATGCTTTGGTTAAGAAAATATGAAATTCTTGCTTGCTTTGTTTAGGAATTCATTTATTATGAAATATGCATGCTAGATGGAGAGTGATATTTGTGTGAAATGTTGCTCACACCTTGACAAAGTTTGGATTATTTTCTCAAATCTCACTTTGCCTTGTTTGTGGTTTGTAGGAAAAAGGATTCTAAGGGGAAAGGAAATGCCACCATCACTTCTAAGGAATTGATTGTTTCTCTATCAAAAAAGAGAAGAAATGATGCCTCTTCATCTTCACAAGTACCAAGAAGAGATCCAAAGACACCGGAAGCTCATGACATTCACTTGGAGACTTATGAAGAAAGAGCAAGATTTGTCGTTCTCGTATCAAGAACCATCATACCAACTCAATTTCCATCCAAGGACACATTGGTGAAGTTAGGGCTTTATGATAACATCAAAGTCCTCTTTGATAATATAGGATGGGGAAGTATCTTAGAGGATACTCTTGAAGATAGGAGAACATATGAAAAGGTGGTTCTTGAATTTATGAGCACATTGGAGGATGAGAGCATCCATACTATGGAAAGCATCAAATTTCAATTATTTGGAGAGCGTCATGAGTTGAGTTTGGAAGCGATAGATGACATCTTTGGAGTGCCACATGGAGGTGATGTGTTGGTGGAAAGAGCTTTTGCGCATAGTTTCATGTGGAATAAACTTGCTCCAATCACCATGGAAGGCTTTAGAGCGGGATACTCAAAATCAAATGAGGTGAGAAATCCGGTCCTAAGAATGGTGTTGAAGATCCTAGCTCACACTATGGTTGCACAGACGGAGAACACTTCGGTTCGAGTTGATGATCTCTTCATTATTCAAGCCATGCTAACCAAGAGGCCCATAAGCTTTTCTCACATTTTCCTTGCTCAAGTCATGAAGCAAGCAAGGGCACCAAGTGGGAAGATTAACATAGGAAGAATGCTCACCCCTTTGACTAAGAAAATCAATGATGATCTTAGTGGATATACTCCGATGAGAGGTTCATATTTGATTGATGTTGAGAAACTAAGAAACATGAGGTTTCTTGTATCATCTCGGCCCCCCTTTTATTTCATTCAAGATGATGAAAGGACATTCCCTCTTCCAAATGCAATGAGTGTGTTGGTAACCGATCTCCATGATCGGGAGAATTGGCACTTGAATACCCCCACTCATAAATTCATCAAAGAGAATCATATTTTCAATTATGGAGAAGAAGATGAATATACCATGGGGGGTGAGGGAATGCCTTTTGCTCAAGAAGATGAAGAAATGGAAGATTCTACAAGGGGTGAACCAATGTCAAGAGGTGAGCCAAGTTCGAGAAGAGAGCAAATTCCAAGAGAAAGAGGGTATGAAGAGAGGTTTGAAGCCCTTGAAGGGACAATGGCAAGCATGGAGCGTGGATTCAAATCCCTCGATGCACAAGTTACGGTGATGAGGCAAGAAGTAACTTCAATGCGAATTACTCAACTTGAGGAAGCACAAAGAGGTGAAAGGATGGAAAAACAAGCAAACTCGATAATGGAGTTATTGGAGAGTTTTCGGATGCACCAAGGCAATCAAGGGGTGACAAGGCCCCTACTTCCTCCACCATAGCTTGGACCTTTGTGAGTGTAATTTAAATTTCTTATATATCTTTCCCGCCAAACTTATTTTAGAAATTATTTTCTAAAATAAGTTTGGGGGAGGGGGGTAGGATAAGAAATTTAAATTACTTTTACATTTTATGTCTTTTCCATTCCTTTACTAGTTCTTTTCTTATTTGCTTTACTTAGTTGGTAGTTTCATGACTTTGTGTATTGTTGGGTTAATCTTGTATGCTTGGTGGATTGATTGATTGAGAAGTTGTTGATTTGAGAATGTGGAAATATGGTTGGTTTTAGAGTGAAAAGTGTTGCTTGGAGAATAAATGTGAAAGTTTGGTTTGCTTTAGTATGTTTTCATGTTATATTTGTGTGTTTTTGTTAATTGAAGGAAGATTAGGGTTAAGAAAAGAATGTTGAGTGCTTGATGTTTGATTTTGTGAGTTTGGGTAAAAGAGCATAGTTGATGAAAGTTCTTCTTTGTTTTGATTAGTTTTTGGATTGTGAGCTTGAATGTGAAAATCTTTCAAAATTGAAGAGTTTTTGAATTGGAAAAAAAGTTGAATGAATGCTTGCATGCTTGAGTGTGAAAGAACGTGTTTAATTGCTCAAGTGCATTTGGGTGAGATGCCAATGATTGATGCTAAAATGGTGACATTTTTGAAATTTCTCAAGTTTGAGTCAAGCATGATTAGGGTTATTTCACTTGAATAGCTTGGGAGGATTGATCTTAGGCACTTAGGCTCTAGACAAAAAGCTTGAGAGGATTTTGAGCCTAAAACTATGCATTTTACATAGTAAACATCCTTTCTTGAGAGCTTGATCTTGCATTGCATACTCTTTACTAGAACTTGCCTTGATACTCTTGTTAGAAGTATCACATGTGTGCATGATTAGGAGATGATCTTAGGCCATCATTGAATAGCCCATTTTCCCTAAACACTAGTCTATCTTTCATTACCATTGTCGTCCCATTTTGAGCCTTGAATGGAGCCTTTTCTTCTTGAACCGGACGATAGGGGGTGAAGGATGGTTAAGGGAACCTTGGTGAAAGTTGAAAATTCATGAAAATGATGGATGATGATGAAGGGTCTAGAGATTAATTTCTAAATGAAAGGACACTCCTATAAGCTCAAAATTAGAATAGAAAAGAATAAGAACGAAGTTCTTATTGAAAAAAAAAAAAAAAACGTAAGTACAAAGTTCTTACAAGAAAAAGAAAAGAATAAGAACATAAAGGAGTGTTTCTTTAAATGTTTGGTAGAAGCTTGGGTTCATTTGATAAAAAGGGGTTTGACAAGGTGGAAGATGAAGAAATTCATACTTAGAAAGGTGAAGAAAGGAGGTAAGGGTACTTGAATGAAAATTGAAGTCACTTAACCTCAAATTCCCTACCTTAACCAATGTCCCTACATTACAAGCTTAATAAAGACCTTTTTGATCCTAATTTGTGCATGCATTGTAGTATTAGAAACTTGAGTTGATAGGCAAGCTTATGGCTAAAGTTATGCTTTGCATGATTTCGATGAGTGCTTACCTTTTCCATATGTAGAGGGATCGAGTGATACACATATTCTTTGTGAGGTCTAGAGTCGAAGGTGTTTGAGTGATTGATTTCTAAGTTAGGAGAGTGAGTGATCTTATGAATGTTTGGCTTGATTTGAGAATTTCCTTGAGCTAAAATGTTTTTTTGATATGATATGAGGCATCGATGAACTCAAAATGCACACTCCATACGTGTTAAGTGTTTTGATTGTTCGTTTCATTATTCGGGACGAACAATGGCTTAAGTTTGGGGGAGTGATTAACACGTATTTTATATGCATGTTGAGTGTTTTGGAATGTGTTTGAGTCTCGATTTATGTGCTTATATGATAAAAATACTAGGGTTTCTTAACTCTTAGTACATTTTAGACTTTTCTCATTTTCTTGGTTTTCGATCCATTTTGGTAAGAATTGGAATAGTATTCATGTGGCTAAGGATTGAAGGCCGGGAATGAGGAAGAATCGAGCTTGATTAGGGTGAAACCTAGGTTTGAAATGTGGAATTTCAATATATAGAGTAAGGGTTTCACTAGGTCGCATTCAATTATGTTTTCCTCGTTCTCTCGAGTCTCTTTATGCTTTTTGCAGGAACAATGAAGAACTCATTTGGGTAATTTGATCATTCCATGTCGAAGAGGGGTTCGTTAGGAGTCCATAGCAAAAAGCGGATCGAGAATCGGAGTTCGGACGAGGGAGAACGAGCGAAAACGGTGGAGCTGCGCAAAATGGCCGAACCGACGGCGACCCGGACGGCGACCAGCTGGACCGCGGCCAGGCCGCCGGCTGGCCGGCTGAGGGACAGCTTCTGCGGCGACCCAGGCTGCAACCGAGGCGGCGACCGACCAGCCCGCCGGCTAGGGCACCGCCGGCCTTTGTTTCTCCCATTAGTGACCGAGTTCGTCCTCCGACTCGGTCCAACTCGACTCAAAACTCACCTATTATGTATTTAAACCCAAAATCTTCCTATTTTGTGTATCTAGAACATATTTTAATTCCTCAAGAACCCTAGAAACATTTCCCTCTTTCCTTTTTAGTATTTTTAAGATTGTTGAAGCTACATTAGTTGGATTTGCAAGTGGAGACCATCTTCTTCCTCCTTATTGAATTCTCTTTCTTTTAAGCATGATTTCAATTACTTTTTATGGTTTATTTTCTTTAATTATGTCTAGCTAGTTCTCTTTGTGATTTCAATTATATGTAGATTAGGATTAAGTGATTAGGTTTAAGCTTTAATTTTGGATTTACCTTCTAATCTCATGTTCATTTCTCTTGGGGCTATGTTTTATTATGTAATTGTGATTGATCACCATAGTTGCATACCAAGTGTTTGATCTAATGCTTAGGAGGCTTAGATTAGATGCTAGAATCAAGAGATTTGCATGCTAGAGTTTAGTAGGGTTAAGGAACTCCATGAGCTATTGGGAGTTAATGAATTGCTTGATGTCTTAGTCGGAATTAGGCCTTTCATTAATCTACTTGTCTTCATTGCAATGAGAATTGAGTGAACCATAGTTAGTAGGTTTCCCACATGAAATTGGATTAAATTGGTTAATTCTAGTTAGAGTTCTAATCACCCATCACTTGAGCCCAATCGAAGTATAATTGGAATCACATTTATTTTCTATTGATTTTATATCCTTTGCTTATTTGTTGCTTGTCTAGCTAAGTTTTAAGTTGATAATTACTTTTTGGTGTCATTAGTTAATCAAAAATACAAAAACATGCTTGTCAGTAGCTTGAATAGTAGGTTAGTAGCTAGGTTACTACTTGAGACTTGAGCGTCCTTGCATTCCTTGTGGTTCGACTCGATTACTTAATCGATTATTATTGCTCTCTACCCTCACCCTAAAGTGAGGGCGGATCACTCCGTTAGGTCTCAAGATGCATAAATTAACTCCAAATAGCTCAATTAATTATCTAGAAGCTCCTACTAGCAAGAATTACTAGTATGGTGTGATTTGATTCCAAGTGTTATAAACTAAAGCCTCCTAAGCATTTAACCAAACACCTTGTATGCACTCAATGATGGCCAATCAATCATGCAATAAAATCAAGCCCCAAATCACAAGACATATGAATTAGAAGGTAAATCCAACAACAAAACCCAAAAACCTAGTGATCATATCTTCATATATTGGAACCAAAAGGAAATTTAGCTAGACATAATTAGATGAATTAAACCATAGAAAGTAAATGAAATCATGCTTAAAAGATAGAGAATTCAATAAGGAAGAAAATAGTGGAATGGGTCTTCAAATCTTCAACATAAATCTTCAACAATCTTCAAAATACTAAAAAGGAAAGAGGGAAATATTCCTAGGGTTCTAAGAGTGTTAAAATATGTAAAAGATACACCAAATAGGAAGATTTTGGGTTCAAATACATAATAGGTGAGTTTTGGGTCGAGTTGAACCGAGTTAGACGACTAACTCGGTCAAAAGGCTAAGGAGAAGGGGCGACGGCGCCCTGGCCGGCGGCCTGGCCGACCACCGCCTGGGTCGCCGGAAATTCTGTGGTTCAGCCGGCCAGCCAGCGGCCTGGCCGGCGGTCCAGCCGGTCGCCATCCGGGTCGCCACCGGTCCTTTTGCGCAGCTTCACCGTTTTCGCTCGTTCTCCCTCGTCCGAACTCCGATTCTCGATCCACTTTTTGCTATGGACTCCTAACGAACCCCTCTTCTACATGGAATGATCAAATTGCCCAAATGAGTTATCCATTGTTCCTGCAAAAAGTATAAAGAGACTCGAGAGAATGAGGAAAACATAATTGAATTCAAACTAGTGAAACCCTAACTCTATATATTTAAATTCCACATTTCAAACCTAGGTTTCACCCTAATTAAGCTCGATTCTCCCTCGTTTCTATTCTTCAATCCTTATCCACATGAACACTCTTTCCAATTCTTACAAAAATGGATCGAAGACCAAGAAAAATGAGAAAAGTCTAAAGTGTACTAAAAGTTAAGAAACCCTAGCTTTTTTAACATTTAAGCACATAAATCGAGACTCAAACACATTCCAAAATACTCAACATGCACATAAAATATGTGTTAATCAGTCACCCCACTACCTCTCTAATACTCTTTAATATTTATGTATATATATATGTACTATTTCATTCTATCATCCTCATTACTCATCATTTTTGCCATTTCTGCAAATTTCAAGTTCTAAAACTCACAGAACTTCTCTCTCTAAACGTTCTTACTTTTTCAGAAAACTATTCAAAATGGTTAATGTAAAATGGCAACCCACTCCGAGAAGCCGCTACAGAGAGTTCGTATTTACAGAAGCTCACGTCGATCGTGACCTGCTCACCGACGGCGGAATCATAAAGAGAGCGATACTGAATTCCGGCTTGGAAAATCTTCTCTTCAAGCATCCCAAGTACATCAATCTGGTAGGGGTTGTCGAGTTTCTCTCCCACTTGAACTCAAAAACCCTAGTAACCAAAAGCTCACTGCAAAAGTCCGACGAATCTGGCCTAGTTTGCTCGGTGGCGATAAAAATTTTAGAGCTCGACGCTCTGTTTGAAGATTCAGTTCCTATTCCGAACTCTGGGGTGGATCCAGAGTCTGCTGGAGATCCGGACATCCAAAAAGAGTTCAGGCGCTTCACGAAGGATTCACGCGCCATCTTCATCCGTAAACAGTCGAATGCGACATCGCTTCACCCGCCCTTCGACAACATGATCATCATTGTGATAAAGTACCTACTTTGTCACACCGGTAGCTGGTCAACAATTACGGAGCAGAAGATTCATCTTCTCTCGGCGCTTTGTGATGCCGCTACCAACAAAACGCTTTACAACTGGAGAGTGTAGTTTGTAAAGCAGCTTGTGAAGGTAAGCAAAGCCGTCAAGGAGGTGACAGAAGGCAAGAATAAGGAACAACTTTCATTCCTTGGGAAGTTGAAATATGGAATGAAAATTTCCATGTTTCTTGAAGCGTCATGGCCGGCACAGGAGTGGCCAGTACAGACTAAGTACAACTGTGTACATTTCAATAAGGCACTCCTAGGTGACGAGTTTGGAGTTGTCGCTCCCCAACTTCTAACATCGAATATACAGAAGCCGAAGCGCTCATCCTCAAGAAAGAAGAGGAGAAGAAAAAGAAGAAAAAGAAAGGTGGGAAAACCACCAAGAAACCAAAGCGCTCTCCGCTGTCAGAGAAATCAGTCCCTTCCACGAAGGGAAAGCATGGCTTGGTAGATGAACATGATGAGGAAAGCGCTTCCTCATCCAACGCTTCAGATTCTGACAAGACTTTAAGTCAGGATCTGGAAGTTAGTGCCCAAGCCGCACAGGGAGAAGATGAGGAAGTTGATGCGTCAGGGAAGGGCGTTGTACGTATCGGCGCTCTCAACTTTGGTGACGACGCTTCCAGCTCGTCAGTGGAGGAAATCCAAGTTGAGACTCATCCAACTCCCAAAGCGTCAAGCCCGGTAGTGCAGGCTATTGACGGGGAACTCTCGTGGGCTGAAGAGGAGATCCGGGAATTCTTCAGAAAATTCTCTGTACTTCCACCCGTACTGGAGGTAATTTCACGCTTTTTGAAGTATGTCCGAAGCCGCAACACCAACATCCATAAAGTTTGCCAGATGGTGCGGGCTAACGACCCTAAAGCGATGATCGAGGAGGAGGCCTCAATCCTTAGCCGCTTTAGATTGGAGTGCTTCGACGACCTGATCGATGAGTCAGAGGTGTGGAAGCTCATCGAGAGAGAGGTCAAGGAGCTTGTTCCCTCCTACACCCCCGCTCCAACAACACTAGCTGGCACCACTGTCAAAGCGTTTGAAGAACGGCTCTCAGTTCTTCAAACCGCTCACGATGAAGTGGAGTGTGGGTGCACCCAGTTGAAGACGGAGATCAAGGAGAGAGAAAACCGGCTGTCCAAAGCCAAGGAGGAGAAGAAGAAGAGCGATGAAGAGCTTTCAACTGCTTCCACAAAGTTGAAAGCGCTGAAGGAAGAGAAGGTGAAGAAAGAAGAAGAGCTCTCCACTGCTACCAAAGTGTTGGAAGAGTTGAAGGTGAAATTGGCAACTGTGGAGATACAGTTGGCCAAGGAGAAAGAACACGTGGAGTTGGCTCATGATGACATTTTGAGCGCTAAGGCACAACTTCAAGAAATTTCCGCCTTATGTTCGGAAGTGCTGAAGCTGTCTCACGAATTGGACAACCGGGAGCGTGTCCATCGAGAGCTCGAAGCCGCTGAAGCAGAACTCTCCAAAACCAATGACAAGGTCGCTCAACTAGAGAAAGAGCTGAAAGTGGCAAGAGCAGAAAAATTCAAAGCCGATTATGCCGCTCGCCAGCTGAAGGAGAAGTTGGAAACCGTGGAGAGGAAGCTGACGGAGTCGGAGCAACAGAGGAAGCAGGCTGTGGCCATGGTGGGCCATTCCGCAGTTGGAGTGCAGAGCGGATCAAGCCAGGTTGGGCCAATCCACAATGACACGGTGGAGCGTATCTCCAACAAAATCGGAGCACTCTCGGATTTGGTGCAATTTGAGCTTCGCATCTTTCGCACTAGCTTTGAGAGGTCAATCATTTTGACCAATGCGTGCTCTCCAACTCCAATACTTTCAACACAAGTCCTTGGCGTTCTCTTGGCACAAGGTCTCTAGAAGCCAAATTAGCCGAACATCTCCTTGCCAGGAGCCGCCAGCCAAAGCGCCACCGTACAGTCCGCTCCCTCCAAAGTTATTTTTGATGTTGCCAAAAAGGGGAAAGCGACTGGGACGTCAAGTGGTCCAACCACAACAGCCAAGGTAACAGAGGACGCTTCCAAGAAGGTGGAAGCACCAAAGAAGGGGAAAGCAGAGCGGTAAGTAATCATCTCCAAAAAGCCAATTGATGTGGCTCCACTTCAAGCGGTGTCAGCAGCGCCACAACCACAGAAAGAGAAGCGCAAAAACACAGAGCCTGCTGACACCAACCCCAAGAAGAAGAAGAAACTGACTCCTGCAACGATGACCGAGGAGGTTGGAGTGCAACGCGAGTTCCATGATGAGATGGACACAATTTTGCTGCACAAAATGAATTACCACCTCCGCCGGTATCTGTTGAAGCACACACTGACAAATACTGAAGAAAAAGAATGCCTTGAAGTGATGGCAAAGTATAAAGCGGTGTTGGAGTGCAGGGATGAAGTTTTCAGTGAAGAAGCGCTGACAGACTCAGCTAAAGCACTGAATCTTTTGAAGAAATAAGTGTTTGAAGCCAAGAGGGTCTATGTCGAGGGCCTGCGCACAGACGCTTTTGAGAAATACAGGAAGTAGCTGCAGATGAAGGAGCAATTTGAAAGGAAAATGCTGAGGGATGAGGCTCCTAACGTTAAATTTGTTGATGAGATTATTCCAGCTAACGTCAAGGAAGAGTGGAATGATGCCAAGGTGAAGTTTGTTAAACGCTTCTACTACTGGCAAGGCTTTCGCACTGAATACACCATGGACTGCTTTGTTGCATACATGGATACTTACAAAGCCTCTCTCTTCAATAAAATTTTGGAGTTGGCAGATGGAGTGACTCTCAAACCTCTGAAACAAGAAAGCTACAAACTCCCACTCATTGGAGGCGCTATCCCTGATGATGAAACAATCAAAAAGGAGATCGATGAGTATGCAGAATGGCTTGAACAGAATGATCATCCTAACCGCTCCCTAGCTGCCATCAAGGATAGAGTCTACAGTGCCTATGGAATGATCACTTCTAAGCCTTGAAGTCGCTTCAAGTAGATACTCATTGTATATGTATCATTTCTCTATCTCATTTATACAACGATATCTTTTACTGCACCAAGACAATTCCTTATTTTTTTATTTTATTTACGCTTTCATTTAACTGCCTATAACTGTATTAATATTATGCTTTGCCTAACCCACTCTCCTTCTTATACTCAGCCTAGAATTGTCTAGATTTTTGTAAGTACTTGATGTCAGGTTTTGGCATCATCAAAAAGGGGAAAATTGTTGGGATATTATGTTAAGAGGGAACTTGAATCAAGTTAATAAATAATTTATTTTGATTCGATTCCAAAACCCTATTAGAATATTTCCCTAGTTATTTTTTATGGATCTAGATATAATAATTTTCCTAGTAAAGCTTGCATGTTAGGAAGCTTTCATCATTATTCTAGAAGTGCATGTTATGAAGCAGTCAGAGCTCGCGAAACGTCAGATATCAAAGCGGCTTCAAGCAGTAAAAGCGTCAGCAAAAGAGTTACAGAGCGTATGGGAATGCCTTCAAGATATAGATGCTCAGAGCGTGCTATTACTTCAAGTTAATATGAAGCTCTTTTCAAGTCTGTCACTCAAAGCGTTTCAACACCGAAGCCGCTCTCGAAGTGTCAGTACAAGCCATATTTTGTTGACTCACCAACCCTCTGGTTTGAATACTGACAAGCGCTGCAGTTGCAGTCCACGTGTCATCGTATTATAGCTCAACAGAAGTGGTTGTGTAGAAAAGTCAAGATAATGTGCAGGTGGCCATACCTCTTTCAACCACCATGCATGCAGTGACATTCCCCTATTACTGCAGGCTATAAAGCATCTGACCAAATAAGACTTTCCCATGATTTCTGGGAAAATGAGGAACACGCAACCTCTTCTCTCTCAACGAGAAGTAGGGTTCCTCCTACTATAAATAGAAGGAGTTGCCCACACTAATAACAAACACACGTACAAACGATTCAAGCATGCTACTCGCAAGAACTCAAGCAAATTATCATTTACATACCTTTAGTTCTTTCGAAGCACTTTCAATTAGTGTGTCCTCAAGAAACGTATTTTCTTGAGTATTGCAACTACTTTGTTTCTAGGTTCAACCTCATATATCCATAACCTAGCTTCGAGAATCCTTATCCATTTACCTTGATGTTCATTGTAAAGGATTCTCATTTATGAAAATCCAAAAATCCCAAGACCAAGTCTATTGTGTTAGATTGAGTTGTAAGGATGTAAAGTTTTTGTAGAAAATGTTTGTTGTTGTAAAGCTTCTCGAGAGCCCGTGAATCTCTGAGGATTCAAATGCAAGTTTGTTACTAGCCTTGAATCACTTCCCCTTGGAACAAGGGATACCAAGTGAAGGTATTCATCCCGTCGTGGATAGAGTGGACGTAGGAGAGGCTTTCCGAACCACTATAAGTGTTTGTGTCTATTTATTTTATTTACTGCTTTGATTTATTGCATACACACACGCTTTAATTTTCAAAAAGGTTTTAATTTGCAAGAAAAGCTCAAGTCTCACCACATTCCGCACAACACTCACACAAGTGAGAAGCTTCGAAAGCCTCACTAGCATTCGAAGCGCCTACTAGGCAAAAAGGCTGAAAAATAAAAGAGAAGTTAAACACTTCTCAACACACGTATTCACCCCCCCCCTCTACGTGTGTTAGTCGCTTTCGGGACCAACAACAAGTATTTTATGTGCATGTGAGTTCATTCTATGTGTGTTTGATCTTGATTTGTGTGCTTAATTGATAGAAATGTTAGGGTTTATCAACTTTTAGCATATTCTATACATTTATCGTTTCTTTTGGTTTTCAATTCATTTTGTAGGGATTTGAAGAGCGATAATCGAGCCAAGGATAGAAAGCCGGAAATGAGAGATATACGAGACGAGAGTCATTGGAAATCAAGTGTTGAAAGCCGGTTCGAAAGAAGAAAAGAAAGAACTGAAGAAAGAACCAAAAGGGCGAAGAACCGGGCCGGAGAAGGAGGCACGGTGGCCTGCACGGCAGCCTACTAGACCGCCGGCCAGGTGGCGGAGAGATAACATCGGTGGCGGCCTAAACAGCAGCCTGGACGGCGGCCTGCCAGGCCGCCGTCCGGGCGCCCGTCTTCACTTATTCGACCGAGTTAGCTCGTCTAACTCGGTTTAACTCGACCCATTAACCTATTTTGATGTATTTAACTTCTATTTTTACTAGATTTGGGTATTCTTAGCTCTCAAGACATTCTTAGAACCCTAACTTCTATTTTCATTAGCTACTTTGGTACTTTGGTTGATTGTTGAAGATTTATGTTATGGATTGAAGATTGAACACCATATTCCTTTTCCTTATTCATTTCTCTTTTTTTTAAGTATGATTTCATTTATTTCTTATGGTTTATTTTCTTTAATCATGTCTAGCTAATTTCCTTTGTGATTCTAATTATATGTAGATTAGGATTAGGTGATAGGTTTAGGCTTTAATTGTTGAATTTACCTTCTACTTCATGTTCATTTCTCTTGGTGCCATGTTTTATTGTGTAATTATGCTTGATCACCATAGTTGCATATCAAGTATTTGATCTAATGCTTAGGAGGCTTAGATTAGATGCTAGGAAACAAGAGAATTGCATGCTAGAGATAGTAGGGATAAAGAACTCATTATGCTATTGGGAGTTAATGAATTACTTGATGTCCTAGTCGGAATTAGGTTTTTTATTAATCAAATTGTTTTCATTGCAATGAGAATTGAGTGAAACATAGATAGGAGGTTTCCCACATGAAGTTAGATTAAAATTGGTTAGTTCTAGTTAGAGTTCTAATCGCCCATCACTTAAGCCTAATCGAAATATAGTTGGAATCACCCTTGTTTATTATTGAATTTACTTGTTAGTTTGATCGTTTATTATTAGTTTGATACTTAGTAGACATTTGAATTTGATTTACTTTCTTGTTAGTAGTTAAATGAAAAAACCAAAAATATGCTTAATTGTAGCTTGAATAGTGAGTATTAGTAGCTAGGTTACTACTTGAGATTCTTACGTCTTGACATTTCATGTGGATTCGACTCGAATACTTATTCGATATTATTGTATTTCTCTACCTCAAAAGTAGGGCGATCAGCCATGTCCATAACTCATATGGTGTCTTCAAAACTGATTTCGATGGAACTAAATTGAGGATATATGCTACTGTATCAAGAGCGAATCCCCATAATGAAATAGGTAAAGACCCATAACTCATCATTGAACGAACCATCTCAAGCAGAGTTATGTTCCTTCTTTCTGACACACCATTCTATTGGGGTGAACCAGGGCTAGTTAGTTGGGAAGTAATCCCCTTTTCTAACAAGTATCCCAAGTACTCGTTACTGAGGTATTCGCCATCACGATCAGATCGCAATGACTTGATACTTTTACCATGTCGCCTTTCGACTTATACCTGATATGTCTTAAATTTTTCAAAACATTTAGACTTGCGATGCAACAGGTATATGTACCCATATCTCGAGTAGTCGTCAATGAAAGTGATAAAATACTCGAAACCTCCACGAGCTTGAATGGACATAGGTCCACACAAATCAGAATGAATTAGTTCTAATACATCTATCGACCTATACCCTTAGCCTTAAAAGGCCAGGTCATCATCTTTCCTTCCAAACACGATTCGCAGATTGGAAGGATTCAACTTCCGGTAAAGGAATTGTTCCCTCTTTGACCAATCTTTGGATCCTGTTTAGATTGATGTGACCAATCTTAGGTGCCAAAGATATGTTTGTTCAAAGAATAAACCTTTTTCTCTTCTTATAGTTCGTCGATGATGATGATAAAGAAGTAGAAGTTTCATGTGATGCAAAGATAATATAGAGAGAGTTAACCATAGTACCAAAATAAATAACATTATTGTCTTTTCCAATGGTCACACGACCATCAAACAAAAACATTATAGCCATCAACATGAAGTCTCGAAACTGAAATCAAGTTTCTACGAAACTCTAGCACATACAAAACGTCTCTTAAAACTACTCTACCACTAGGAAAAGAAAGTACAATGTCTCCAACTGCAACGACTGCAACCCACGATGCGTTGCCCATGGAGATAGTGATCTCGCCTTCACTCACTGCTCTCTTTTACAAGAAACCCTGCAAAGTGTAACAAAAATGATCAATCGCACCAGTGTCCACTACCCACAAATGAGCAAAACTAGCCACTAAACATGTTTCTATTACTAGAGCTGAAAGTATACCTTCTACTTTCATTGGACAGTGCACCTTCCAATGCCCCTTCTGTTTGCACTTATAGTATTTCCCTTTGAGCTTATTCCTTTGCCTCTCCGAACTCCCACTCACTTTGACATCTACCTTTCGCTTTAGGCTCTTCTGACCTTCATCATCAATAGATAATGAATCAGATACCTTTTGTAAAACTGGAATGTCCATAGGGACTGAGCTCGAATCTTCTTCATTAAGAAGATCTTGTCATTCTCAAGAAGGTCCCCAAAAGATTTTAGGATGTTTGAGACCTTTATCATTCCTTTATAGAAATTGTCCAGACTGGGCATCATAGTTGCAGTGACTATTGACTTCGCAAAGTCATTTACTGCATGCCACTTCCTGTGAAACTCTCTCTCTTCTTGAGAAGCACTTGCTTTGAGAGTGGGCGGTGCTGGGGTATTAAGCACAAAGTCATATTCTAGTGAAACTAGAATATCGGTAAGGTTTTGCTTCCACTGAAGGAAGCTAGATCCCGTGAGAGGATTAGAAACGAGTTTGTGAATATGAGTAGCAGTAGACATATCTGAAAAATATAAACAAGTAGACAATTAGGTACTTGGTGAGAAAGAATAATTTTATGTTAATAATGTTACAACCCTTTGATAAAAGTAACATTGACTAACAAACTGAGTAGCCCAATGATTTCACAAGCAGGCCACGTTCATGTGGATGTCTACTCATGAAACCCTCGACCAAGACATGCGGTCATTTTATTTTCTTTCCCATCACACAGATCTTTGTGACATAAGGAAATAATAACCCGTTTTATCTCTGGACCCTGCTATACTGAGAAGTGACCTCATTGGGAGGATTCATCAATAAGCAGCTAAGCTTGACTATAATATTAATCCAACTGAATTTGTTAAGTGAATTAGTGTAATTATGCGAACGGCACCGCTTGCAAAACACCTTCTTGGTCTATATCACTAGATATAGATAATTCCACTAAGGCCTTGAGTGTCGGCTATACTAGTAAGCCACGTTCTTGGGGATATTTACCGCATAAATCCCACTCGCCTAAGGAATTATAAAGCTATTTTAGAAGTTTTCTGACGCTTACTCGTAGAGGAGTAGAATCAACTTAAGCCACGTTTGTGTGGACGTTTATGTGACCATATCCCCTATCTACGTCTAAAATCAAACATGAGGTCTCAATTAATTTTAAGAAATTAATCATTGTTCTGCTTAGACATTTTGTTTCAAAGGGTTTGTTGTAATATATAAAATACATAGACGTATAAGTCCTATCGCATGATTTCTAAGCGCATTTAATAAAACGTGCTCGCAGAAATCGTAAAACTTACATGCTATCGACACCCTATGCTTGTTTATTTCTATTATGCAACTTATAAAAGAAAGTACAACAAGCAAATCATGTTATTCATCCCATTGCGTAATTTAAACATCCATAGCATGCTAATTATCAAATAAAAATAAATAGGTTGCTAACGGGAGGTAAAAACCTATCTATTACATTTAATAATAAATCCGGAACATTTCTCTGGTCTTCTTTCTAAATATGGAAAGTCCACTCTTCGTCTTCAAGTCTGCTTTCCAAAACTAGCCGGTGGTTGGATAAGATCAAATATATCCAAGATGAGATCAAATCTCTTTAAAATAGAATTAAATCTTTTAGATATGATCAAATCGTTCTAGATAAGATTAAATCTTATCCGATAGATCATAACCCCAAAAGATAGAATCAAATCTTTAGAGATATCAAAGATTTCATACTGACTTGCCGAACGCCCGACGGTGGCTCGCCGGCCACCGCCGCCTCCCACTGGCCTCGACTAACTTCCGGCACCACGGGACGGTGCCGGATCAGCTGCTGCAGCTACTGGACCCTCTGGCTCATGCACGTGCGGCTGAAAACCTAGTTTTTGCCGCCGCCGTCGCCGACACTGTTGACGATGGCTCCAAAACCCTAGGTTTAAAACTAGGGTTTAGCCATCGCTAGAAAAACAGCGAGGGGCGCTCGAAAACCCACAACCGCCGCAGCTTTCCAGCCATATCCGCCGGCGCATGCGCGCGACGCGCCACTGCGTGCCGCCGCCACCGGCTCGTGTTTTTTGTCTTGATCTTCATCTCCTCCTTTACACTCAAACTTCAGTAGAACATTTACAAGGGAATTTGAAAAATACAAGAAATTACATAAAAACAGATTTACAACTAATCGGTACCTTATTTCTCGCCGATGAAATGAAAAACAATAAAATCAAAAATAATTAAACGCAAATTGTTCCGCAAATTGTTCCTGGACAGCAGCTGTAATATCCAGAATTTTTTTATTATATACAGCTAACTAAAATAAATTTTATTATTATTATTATTATTATTATTATTATTATTATTATTATTATTATTATTATTTACGTGTATATAGATATATATATATATATATGCGTGTATACATTAGAATGTGTTTGATGGATAATTATATCCGCACACATAGTTATTAAAGGATTAATAAGCATATTAAATATATTTATATATTATATGTATATGTGGCCTTATTGATACCTTAGATAAAAGTTCATATATAATTCTAAAACTTATATACCAAGTACACATCCCCTATTTTCATGGATATAAGGTAGTCACTCACTAATGCTATATGTATGATTTGGACAAAAAGAATGTTTATCAAAAGATTTGCAACTTTTCCCCAGAATTGTACACGTCCATATCCTATTTAAATAGCTATATGATTCGTCTAAGCTATATGTATGACTAACCTGCTTCCTTGGGCTATATATAGGAATATCATGTTTTCATTTTCTTTCATTCATCGAAGCTTCGACCACCAATATTTATTCCTATATCCATCTGTAGAATTTTTTTGAATAGTTGGAGCTACTGATCTGCAAATTATCGAAGCAAGATTCAAGATTATTCATATCTTAGTTATCAGGTGGGGCTTTATTTTCCAATAATATTTATGAGATTTTAATTTTCAAAAGTATTGTTTGAGTTAGTAAGCTCTAATGAGATTATCCATGAAAATATTTTTGTGCGGCCTACCTGTTTAATGCATCTACCAGTTAAGCGATTGTGGTTCTTGGTTGGTCTAACACACTAGCTAAGGATTTGTATACACTAAGCCCAGAAGTTCGGTGGGTTAATCACCATCTGCCTTCTGTTGGACATGATAGAGTTCCTATCTGGGTTAAGCATCACAGGGTCTATTGATCATTCTACTTTTGAGGTAGAGAAATACAATGATAATCGATTTAGTATAATCGAGTCGAATCCACAAGAAATATTATGGCGTGAGAATTTCAACTAGTAATCTAGCTATCTAATCACTATTCAAGCTACCAACTAACATGTTTTTGTGTTTTTTATTAACTAAGGAAAAAGGAAAGTAATTAACAAACTTAAAATTCAACTAAACAAGCAACAAGTATCAAATGATATAAACTCAATATAGAATGAAAGTGACTCCAATTATACTTCGATTAGGTCTAAGTGATAGGGATGTAGGACTCTAACTAGAACTAACCATTTTAATCTAACTTCATGTGGGAAACCTCCTAACTATGATTCACTCAACTCTCATTGCAATGAAATCAAGCAATTCATTAACTCCCAATAGCAAATTGAGTTATTTAGCCCTACTATCTCTAGCATGCAAATCACTTGTTTCCTAGCATCTAATCTAAGCTTCCTAAGCATTAGATCAAACACTTGATATGCAACTATGGTGATTAAGCATAATTACATAATAAAACATAGCCCCAAGAGAAATGAACATGAAATTAGAAGGTAAATTCACAATTAAAGCCTAAACCCATCACCTAATCCTAATCTACATATAATTGGAATCACAAAGGAAATAGCTAGACATGATTAAGGAAATTAAACCATAAGAAATTGATGAAAACATAATCAAAAGATATAGAATTCAATAAGGAAGAAGAATATGGTCTTGAATCTTGAATCTACAAAGTAATGCTCTTCAAATCTTGAAACTACTAAAGTAGAAAGTCTAAAACTAAATTAGGGTTCTAAGAGAGTGTTCAAGTGTAAAAGATACTCAAATGGGGAAGTTTTGGGGTTAATATACATGAAAAATGGGTTTGGAGATGAGTTGGACCGAGTTTGGTCGGACCAAACTCGGTCCTTAAGTGAAATGGGCGGCCCGGCGGCGGTTTGGGAGGAGGGACGGCGGTCTGTCAAACTGCCCTGACAGACCGCCGAAGGCTCTGTCTACAGTAACCCTTGCCGGCGGTTTGAGGAGGAGGATTTCCGGCGGTTTGGCAAACCGCCGGCCAACCCGCCGGTCTTCCTTCTCTTGCGCAACTTCACCGTTTTCACTCGTTCTCTCTCGTCCGAACTTTGATTCTCGATCCGCTTTTTGCTATGGCTTCCTAACAAACTCCTCTTAGACATGGAATAGTTTAATTGGCCAAATAAGTTCTTCATTTTTCCTGCAAAACGCATAACAAGACTCGAGAAAATGAGAAAAACTTGAATGCGAGCAAACTAGTGAAACTCTAGTCATATCACTTGAAACTCCATATATTTAAACATGAATTTCACTCTAATTATGCTTAACATGCACATAAAATACGTGTTAATCATCTATGAATAAGCTTACTTGACAGTGGTTTGTCCCGGGGTATGAGAGGTTTGGTGAAGTAACAGTGTAGTACGTGACAAGTGTGCACACGTGAAAATAAATGTTTTGATATAATTAGAAGTTATAATTTCAAAAACCTTCTAATTATACTTTATGCATGAATATATCTTTTTTTTAAATGTCTTTAAAGGGCCAAGTCCACTGAGTGCATTAGTACTTAGCCCTGCAATTCCTTTCCAAATGTTTTGCAGGTTAGGGAACTCGTGGAACAAGTGAAGATGGAGAGAACTATTGTTGTTGCTAATGTATAACAAAAGCTTCCGCTATGCCTATAAATAAAATCTCTATGTTTTCGTATACCACGAGTTATATATATACTGCGGGTACTCAAACAAGTCGGCCAACATGGGTTGTTTGGCTTAGCCAACCCCGTAGTTTGTGTTGTGAATCCCGATCCGTGTTTAATTATTTATAAGTTGAGTTAAATTTTCCTAGGCCATAAGGCTTTTCTATCCTTGCTTCTTAATTACAACCCCTTACCACGTCCTAGCACACGTGCCTTCCCTTGGGAACTGGGGAGTGACAGCAGCATGCACAAATTATGGCATAAATTTTGACTCTAATGCATGAACATGATATCAAAATTATCACGTTGATTGAATGCGATCCGATTCTGCCCTCGGATCTAAATTGGTTGTGATAACGAATGCATTTAAAACATACAATGAATTGAGATTATACCTTCAAGAGTGCCAATGGAGAAAGACTATAGGTCTAGCCTTCTAAACCGTATCCCTCTTCTCGAATCCAGTGGATGAGTGGTCTCTAGTATGGATTTGGAACTTTGGATCTAGCACTCCTTGAAGAAAAAATATTCTTCTTCTCTCCTATGTGTGTGGCCGCGCCCCCTTACTCTCCTCTGATAATATGTGATCAATCATCTAGTGTTTTGTGAACTTAAGTATTTATAGTGCACAAAATATGCCCTAATGGGCTAAAAGAGTAATAGGCGGCACTTAAGCCCATTAAGCTTAAGTGGCACCTCAGTTATAGCCCAGTGCTCTAAGTGGCGCCCCATAGGGGCTAAATATGAGCTATTGAGCTCTTATTAATACACTGATCCATTCCTGAGAATATTGGGCCAGTCTAGAGACCAGATACCAGACAGAGTTGGGCCTTACCTAATTAGATTACTATTGTGCTCAGCCCTGTAGCACTAATCTAAGTTAGAGCTATAATTCATTCCACTAAAGAATTATAACTGATTTATCGCTACGTCCTGATTACGTAGTTGAGGCTGGTATTTTGCTTAGAGCGATGCTCGTATTTAAGAATCCTGATATTCGTTAATTAATTAGAGCTCGTCTGACTGCTCCTAATTAATTAATCTCTTATACTTCCTTAGGTAGTACCTGTTGGAACTGCTGCTTGAAAGCATTCCTTTTTCCCACAGGATCTTCGAATTGGATGTGATAATTTAAATGCAACTAAATCACATAATCAAGTTTAGAATGTTATACCTTTGATCTGTGTCGACGGAGTAATCTACAGGTCTAGATTACTGAGGTGTGATCCCTTTCCTCGAAGTTCTTCGACTGTGTGGGCGTCTAGGAACTTTGGAACCAGGAACTCTCCCTCTGATGATAGGCGCCGATCTCCTCACTCAAAACTTAGGTTTTGAGAATCTCCTCCTCCTTATTTATAAGGAGAAGTGCCGCCCCTATTCCTTGTCCACTAAGTCACGGGCTTTAATTAATTAAAGCCCGGTTTAGTTAATAATTACTGGAACAAATTCTAATTAAATATAATTAGAATTAATCCTAATTATTATAAGGAAAATAATATATAATTATTAAATTAATTATCTAATTCCTTAATTAAGAATAAATCTTAATTAATTAGATATTAATTTATTCCATAATTATATAATTAACCAGAGTACAATTATTGAGATCAGATGGACACTAAAAGATGAAACTGGCGTCCCCTACACTACAGTAGGCGCCACATTAATGGGCTCAAGCCCATAATGCCTCTTTTTAGTCCAACACTGATATCCCTCAATAATACCTTGAATTCCTTTCCTGAAGAGCTCTTGGGCCACCCCAGGGATCTATGTACCAGACAGAGTTTAGCCTTACCTAATGAAATAACCATGATCAACCCAGAACATTTATTTCATTAGAGCTGTGATGCATTCCACTAAAGAATCACAACTGAATCACCGCTCTGTCCCAATTTGTAGATTGGGGCTGATACTTTATTTAGAGCTATCCCCGTGTTTAATGACTCCGATATCCATTAATTAATTAGAGCTCCTCTGACTGCTCATAATTAATTAACATCTTATTCTCCTCAAGTAGTACCCGTTCACCCCTTATTATTATACCTGAACTTAATCAGCATGCATGACTTGGTATAATAAACCTTGTGAACTCCCTGAGGGGATATCTCTCAACCTAATACGGACACGGTGTCTCGATATAACTAATTAGACATACTATGTGCCCTCATGTTACCCAAGATGCAAGTCATCAGGGATGCTGCGATAGACCCTTAGCTATACAAGTCAAAGTAACAGTGAACAACACATATATCTCTAATAGCATATCGAGATTAAGATCATATCTCTAAATCCCGAGATCTCTAGTTCTTCACCTATTGCTAGGGTCCGTATCAGAAGAACCTTATCTCACTCGATCCTGTCAATACGTTCCACCGTACCAACATAACTAGCGACTGAGACCCGCCACTACCGTTATGTTGCAGTCTAAACCGATAGTTTTCCCAAGCTATCTCGACTGTGACACTGTTTATATCTCATAATTATTGTCGAACGCTGCGTGATCTCCCTGACACCCGAGCCGTCCACGTGTTCTAAAACATGAGATATAGGGCTTATTCTTATTAATATATTTATTCAGATAGGTGATTGTTACCAGTGGAATACATGTCATATATACTAAAACACGTTTTTGCTTTAGCTATATACAACAACCCCAACAGTACCTGCTCAACCTTATTATTAAAACTGAACTTGATCAACCTGCAGGACTTGCTATAATAAACATTGTGAGCTCCCTATGGGGGTATCTCAACCTTTATGGACACAGTTTCTCGATATAACTAACTAGACATCATACGTGCCTCCATGTTACCCAAGATACAAGGGATTAAGGAACCATCAATAAGGCCCGTACCGAGTAAGTCAAAGCAACAGTGAAGAACACACATATGCCTAATAGCTTATCGGGATTAAGATCCAGCTACTTAGACCCGAGATCTATTAGCCCTTCACCTACTTGGTAGGGTCAGTCTAGAAGAGCATTAATATCTCACTGTGATCCTATTAATACGTTCCTAGTGTACCAGCAATAACTAGTGATTGAGACCCATCACTACTGTTAGTGATGCAGTCTAAACCGATAACTTTGCCCAAGTTATCTCAATTGTGATTATCATTTATATCTCATGAGTCACCATTAATTATGATCTCCTCCAATATTCCCTGATACGCTAACTATCTCATGAGATAATGGACTTATTCTTACTCAACTATAAACTTTCAGATAGGTGATTGTAAGCAGTGGAATAAACAATGTATACACTAAAACTCTGGTTTTGCTTTATGTATACAAAATCCCAACAATAATATCATGAATCTTATTGGTCCACGTCATTCGTCTATGTTGGTCCCAGAAATGAGTTTTACACACGTAAAGGAGGGGTGAATATGTGTGTTAGAGAAGTTTGGACTTCTCTAAATTTTTGCTTGAAAACAATGTACTTTTAAAACGAGAAGCATTTCGCTTTTGATGAAGCGTGAGCTTTTTAGAAGCGAATCGCTGGCAGAGTTAAAAAGCTTGCGGAATTTTGGTGAGCAGAGTTTATACTCGCTTTTATGAAAATCTTGCTTAAATAAAAACAGTATTAGTTGTTTAGAGTGAGTGTGTGCCTTATGCAATAATCAAGCTTGTAAAAATAAAGAAATGAAGGCAGTAAACACTTAGCTAGAAAAGCAGTAAGAACACAAGCAATTTATAGTGGTTCGGAGGTTACGCTCCTACATCCACTTGTTGCCTTCACTCAGCAACTCGAATTCCTTCACTCAGAACTCGAACAAATAACCACAAACACGTCCTAGTTTTTTCCTTCCCAATGAAGTGATTCAAGCTCCACACGAACTCAAATCCTTGAGATTACAACGGGTTCTCAAGGGACCTAGAATGAACAAACAACCTAAAAACGACATTTCACTTGTGTATGCAGACACAAGCTTCACAATCAACAAAACAAACACAAACTTACAACACAAAAACTGAATTTGGTTGGGGGTTTGGTTTTTGGATGCTCTAACTTAGAGAATCCTTTTACAATGAAGAACACGTAAAAAGATAAAGGATTATCCTCCTAGATTTTGAAACTGGTTTCTAGTCTAGGGTTGAAGGGATTTAGGGTGTTGCTAACTTAGAAACTTTTTAGGGTTTCTAAGGACTCAACTAAACTCTAAGATTGTAGAGCTTGAGAGATTTGAATGTTGTGAAAACCCGGAAGTTCTTGCACATTGCTAGTGTGCGAGAGAGTAGTTTCGCAAGTCTTCATGTTGATAATGCAGCCTTATTTATAGTGGGAGTCGGCCATCTTCCCATTAGAGAGGTTGGTGGCGCGTGCTTTTCAATTCCCTTCGGACAAGAGATAATGCAGCTTTGATGGCGGGAACACATTGCTTCTTTAAAGTTCAGTTTTGTTTGCTTTCCGAAAGAGGTAACTCTATTTCTTCACAGGCTATTGTTGCGTCTTCTAGCGAAACATCTTCTGTGCACTGTTCCAGCTACTGCCGTTGCCCAATGGCAATCTTCCGTGTGTCCTTTGACTGTTGCGCGCATTTAATGAAGTGTACAAACTGTTACAGAGTCAGAATTTGAATTTCAAACTCCAGTTCACTTTGTCGCTTCTCGTGCTTTCTCACGAGCGCTTCATCAGTAATGTAGAGTGTTGACTTTAGCTTGTACTGACGTCGCTTTCTCGGAATAACTTTGCACGATCCTGCTTCTCTTCAAGTTGTTTTTACTATAGTCGCTTCTCACTTTAAACAAAGTGATTGCTTGTGACTTTGTGCTTGGTCGCTCACTTTTTGAGGGTGAGAAATGTAATGATATCGAATAGTATATTCGAGTCGAATCCACAGGGAATGTTATGGTGTGAGAATTTCAATTAGTAACCTAGCTATCTAATCACTATCCAAGCTTGCAACCATCATGTTTTTGGGTTTTCTATGAACTAACAATCAAATTAAATGACAATTAATCAAGAAACAAACAAGTAACAAACGATTGAAATCAATAAGAGAAAGTATGGTTCCAAATATAATTCGACATTCACTAGAGGCATAGGTTTTGGGATTTGCAAGGATAAACCGATTTAATCTAGATCAAAGGGGAGTTCTCTATATGATATACATTAGTTCTTTCCTCAAAGCAACAATGTAAGTAGATTAACCTATGACATCTATCTCCGCTAGGTCTCAAGATGCATAAATCAACTCCAAATGGCACAATCTATATCTAGAAGCTCCTATTAGCATGAATTGATAATATGTTGTGGTTTGATGTTAAGTGTTATGAATTAAAGCCTCCTATGTATATAATCAAACACCTTGTATGCACTCAATGATGGCCAATCAATCATGCAATATAATTCAAGACCCAAACCACAAGACCCATGAAATAGAAGGCAAATCTAACTACAATATCCAAAAACCTATTAATCTAGCTCATGTCTTCATATATTTGAAACCAAAAGAAGTTTAGCTAGACATAATTAGAGCAAATGAACCATAAGAAATGTATGAAACCATAATCAAAAGATATGGAATAAGAAATGGAACAAAGTAATGGAAGGATCTTCAAATCTTCTAACTAATTCAACATCAATTGATGAATAGGGAAATGTAATTAGGGTTCTAAAGTGAATAGGGAAGCTAAGAATACCCAATTGGGTCTAATTTAGAAGTTAAATACATCAAAATAGGTTAATGGGTCGAGTTAGGCCGAGTTAGACGAGCTAACTCGGCCATTTAAGGGGTTTTGGGCTCCCAGACGGCGGCCTGATCGGCGGCCTGGCAGGCTGCCGTCTAGGTCGCCGTGTAGGTTGCCGCCGATGTTGTCCCTCAGCTACCTGGCCGGCGGCCTGGCAGGTCGGCGGCGCTCCTTGTCCGTTGCACAGTTCCACGGTTTTTCCTCGTTCTCCCTCGTCCGAACTCCGAATCTCAATCCGCTTTTTGCTATGGCTTTGTATCGAGCTACTCTTCGACATGAGCTCATTTAATTGGCCAAATATGTTCTTTATTTTTCCTGCAAAAGTATAACAAAACTCAAGAAAATGAGAAAAAACGCGAATGCAAGCAAACTAGCAAAACCCTAATAATATCACTCAAAACTCCACATATTCAAGCATGAATTCCACTCCAAATGAACTCAACATGCACATAAAATACGTGTTTATCAGTGCTTCTAGCAAACTTGGAAACAGTAAAACCTTCTTCGCTTCTCTTCACTTCACTTCTCTTCACTTCGCTTCTCTTCACTTCGAACAGCTTCGCTTATGCTTGTGCCAAAAACACTTATAACATGTAGCTCCCTAATAAATTTAAAATTACATAAAGCGATATTGACTTCATCAAAAATAATAAGGGAAAGTTCTATTTGGAATCTAATCTAAACAAATATTTAATCTATTAAGAACATAAATAGATTCCGCTTCCCCTTAACAAATATTCCAACAGCTACATCCGTTGGATACCTGAAATTTTTTTTAAAACATTTGGGTTAAGTGCTAGAAAACACTCAGTATAATTCGCCCATTGTCTAGACATCATAGCTGTGGTAACATGGTTGACTAGTCATTATAAATTTTCATGCGCTCATTAGCATGGTGTGGAAGAAACCCTGTGTGATCACATAACGTTGTTCTCTAGTTCATGGTCGGAATGCCTCACGTAGGTCATGTCAATCCACATTGAGTGAGTAATAATAAAACATTGCAATAATAGACGAGAACGTGTAGAAATATATACTTAAAAAAGAAAACCACCTCAATAGTTGTTACAGTAAATATGAATTATTGTGCATGAGGTCTCAAGCTTGAAGTCTTGATTTGGCCGCAATGTATGATGCGAGACCTTTAAATTTATGTATGGGTTTGACCCATTCGTAGCTGTAAAAATTGTCGCCGGAGGAGGTGGAGCAGCAGTGGTTTCGGATCTGGAGTCTACACGTTGAGAGAGACCTTTGGTGAAAATCGGCCGCCATAATTTTTTTCCGGCGGCGGCCGGCAGTGGTTCACGGTAGCACCAGCAACCGGTCCGACCATTTTGAATCTGACCACTTCTCTCTCTAATCCTCTCTCTCTACACCATTTTTTGAAGTGATAAGGAATGGCCAGAAATAATAAACCAAGGGTATTTATAGGTGAAGAATTTGTATGCGTTTTTTGTTCAAAACTTCAAAAAATCTTTGAGGTCTCATACGGAATTCGATTCGGATGATTTTGGTGTCCACAGATTTGTCTCGACGATAGCTATAATTTAGTGATGGTACAAAGTCCTTATAAAATACTCCCTCCATCCCTGAAAACTCTTCCTATAATTCCGTTTTAGGCAGTCCCCCAAAACTCTTTCTATTCTATTTTTGAACATGGACCCACTATCACAATACCTATTATACCCATTTAACATCATATATTTACTATATTCACCCGCCCATTACATTAAAGTGATGGGACTCAATCTTCAATATCAAATAAACAATACAAGTCAATTACTTTTTTTTAAGACCCATGCCGGTCAAAATTAGGATGAGTTTTGGGGACTGGGAGAGTATACTTCTAATCAAAATATTTTGAATATGCTTATTGGGCCGATAAATCCATTATTTTAGGTCTCCCTTTTGCCATAATCTCGTATGTATATCATATTTAGGCCCAATATATCTTATAAGCCTATTTTTAAATTTTGGGGTCTACAATATTAGTTGATAAATCAAACAATAATGATATTCGGCCATAATGTGTAGGGGTGGACCGGTACGGTATATTGAAAAAAATTCGTCGTACCGATACCATACCAAAAAATTTCGGTATGCACTTTTTCATACCGTTACCATACTAAACATTTCGGTATACCGAATTGTTGGTATGGAACAAAGTTCATACCAATCCCGTACCGATTTTTCGTTATACCGTACCGAAGTTCGGTATTTCGGTATATTGAAAAATCGAATATTGTACCCGAATTTTTTTTTCTAAAAGTGTCTATGAAATGTTAGTGTCTTATATTATTTACCTATATTATAGTACATCTTAAACAAATGTAGATTAATTTTGTAATACTATTTATATTATAGTACAATACAATTGTTGTCTTTGTTAGTACATGTATTTTAATATTTGATCGCTAAAGATTAAAAGATAAATTATGTATGTTATATTTATAGTGTTTTTAGATAATACTAACATATTGAAAATTAGTTAACTAATTAAAAATTTATTAAGATTGTATTTAAATTTAAAATATTCTCAAAATATAAATAAAATTAGAATATTATTAAAAACATATATAATTATTTGGTAATTTTTGGAATATATTGAAAATCTGTACATATCGAACAATCGGTATCTCGGTATAATCGGTATGTTCCAAAGTTTCGGTATGCCGAATGTCGGTATATACCGAATTTTTTGGTATACCGAATCTTCGGTATTGACCGGTATACCACGGTATCGGAAAACTCATACCGTTGTCGTACCAAAAATCTTCGGTACGGTATAATACCGTACTGAAAAGTTCGGTATACCGCTAATTATGGTATTTTCGGTATTTTTTGGTACGGTATGTCCTGTATACCTTCGTTTCGGTAAGTTTGTCCACCCCTAATAATGTGGCAGACCACACAAGGGCATTTTTCTTAATATGTATAATTAAAAAAATATAAATTAAAGTTATAATCAATATTAAATGTTTATAAGAGATTATTCTTAGTTACTTTAAAATTTGAATATAAATTTTTTTTTCTCCCTTAATAATTAATTTTTTTTCTCTTAAATAAAAAAAGCAAAAAAATCTTTAAAGTAGTCACGATCATCAAATAAATTAAAGGTCAATGTGTTAAAAATACATAAATTATATAACTTTTAGAATTTTCTCAAAAAAGCTAAATTTTTTTGGCATAAATACATAAACTATTACATATTAATATTAATTATGACCGGCCACATTATGGCCGAATAGCATAACCCTAAATCAAAATGGAAGATATTCTCTTTTTCATCAATTTACCATCTTATAACTATTTAACATTAAACTAATTTTCGTACTTGGCATAATCTATCAAATGAGTGGGTTCGTGCAAATATTGATGCAACATTCTTTCCACATTTGCTACATGTATTGGGATCATTATTAGATCAAATGTAGGGTCTTTCAATTCATTGTTGCTCGAGTTAATTGTTTGTCGGGTGGTTGTTTACATGTTGAAGAGGTTGAGGTTATGGGATTATGTGAAGCTCTTTATTGGATTAAAGAGCTAAGTTTTGAAAGAGTGGAAATCGTAACTTGATAGTAAAATCGATGTTTATGCTATACCTTTGCCGGTTATTGATTGCTCGGAATTTGTAAGTATTGTCAAAAAATGCAAATCTTTTTTGAAGATTAATCCTTTGTTTAATGTTAAACATGTACGGCATGATGCTAATTTTATAGCTCATTGTCTTGCTATAACTTCTAGGAATTTCTCTTTACCGTTTGTCTGAAATGTGTCCCCGACATTTGTGGAGGGTTTACGTGTCTTGTGTTTATATTATCTTTTTTTTTTAAAAAAAAAAAACACTCTATATATGAAATCACTCTATATCAATTGTTGTGGCCAAATAAAAGAATCTTCTACTATTTCGATATTGCGTTTACTTTTTATACAGCTTTGTAGGGAGATAAATGGGGATAATTAGGGGTGGGAAAAAATACTGAAATACCGAAATACCGACGATACCGTACCGAAAAAAAATCGAAAATGTCGAAACTCCGGGTATACCGAATTTTCGGTTCAGTATTGATTGCTCGGTACGGTACCGGTATCCAAAGTCACGATACCGCGGTATTACCGAGAAATACCGATATTGCGGTATTACCGGTAATACCGATTTCTTCGGTAATGCCGAACAATACCAATACCGATATAATACTGATACCGCGGCAATACCGTTAAATACCGGTATTGGTATAATACTGATACCGTGGTATTACCGGTAAGGCGGTAATACCGAACAATACCGATGTTGATGTAATACCGATACCGCAGCAATACCATTAAATACCGATATTTTGGCAAATATTTTATATATTTTTATTTATAATATTTTTATATTTGACTAAATTCAAATTTTAAATACAACCTTAATAAAATTTTAATACCAGTTAATAATATACAAGATGGTATATCAGAAAGATACTATAAATATATTATACATAATTTTTCTTTTTAATCTTTTAATGATTATAATACATAAACTAACAAAAAAATAATTGTATTATACTTATATAATGTAATAGTGTTGCGAAATTAATTTACACTTGTTAAATATGTAGTGCTCCGTAGTATATAATATTTCATAATTCATACAAACTTTTATACTATTGTAATTTCAAAATCAATTCATAAGAAAAAAACTTTTTAGTTCTAACAAAGTATTTATCAACAAACACGATAGTTGTATTTAAGTAATATTTCTCAAGATTTGGCATAACTACGTCAATCGTCGACACATTGATAACTAATGAACTATGACTCTATAAAATAAAATATTATGAATAATTTAATATAATTTGGTATATATCTTAAGAATTTTTTTTTTATTTCTAACAAAGTATATATCAACAAACACGATAATTGTATTTAAGTAATATTTCTCAAGATTTGTCATAACTACGTCAATCGTCGACACATTGATAACTAATGAACTATGACTCTATAAAATAAAACATTATGAATAATTTAATATAATTTGGTATATATCTTAAGAAAAAACTTTTTATTTCTAACAAAGTATATATCAACAAACACGATAATTGAATTTAAGTAATATTTCTCAAGATTTGGCATAACTACGTCAATCGTCGACACATTAATAACTAATGAACTATGACTCTATAAAATAAAACATTATGAATAATTTAATATAATTTGGTATATATCTTAAGAAAAAACTTTGTATGTTTCAGAGGACTATTAAAGTGTTCATGCTTCTTTAATTTTGCATTTTATTAGTAATTATTTAGTAGGTATTTTTTCGGTATTTCAATAGTTTTTTCGGTAATTCGGTATTTCTTCGGTATTTTGGTATTTTTTCGGTATTACCGTTTGAATTCGGTATTACCGAATCATCGGCACGGCATCGGTATCCATTTCGACCAATACCAATTTTTCCGTAGACCGGTATGCGGTATACCGAAACCTTCTGTATGGTATCAATATCGATAATTCAATACCGGCGAAGTTCGGTATCGGTATCGGTATTGAGAAAAAAATACCGGTATCCGATACCGACCCACCCCTAGGGATAATATAATGTGGTATAAAGTGGCGGGACCCACATTTTTGATATGATGTTTACTTTGAATAATGTGGTATAAATAGGTATGTATAATGTGGTATAATATAAAACTGTAATATCCCGGAAAATATAGATATTTATATTACAAATAAAATAGTATTAAAAGAAATATTATATGAATTAGAGAATAATTAAGGCAAAGATTACAAGTTGAAATTTAGAATTTAATTGATATCTACCGTCATGTGATAAGTAAGAAGAATTTATCGAGGATAATTTCTAGAAGGGCACCGAAGATAGAAAATTATATAAAAGAATTTATTTGAGTTTATAAAGTAGATTCGAAATTTATATTTATGAGTATGAGAAATAATTTTATGTATAGAGAATAAATAAAAAATGATATTAGTGTTAGAACTAATAAACAGATGTATAACAAATTAGCAATATAAGAATTTTAAATAATAAAATTCTTAGTTATCTAGATGGAAAAAGAGGAGATAATTCTCAATACTAATATTATAATAATAAAAAGAAAATAAAAAGAAAGAAAAAGAAAAGGAAGGAACGAGAAAGAGAGAACAGAACGCAGAACACATTCTCCTCTTCTCAAACGCAGAACCACAGTCACGAACCTTTCTTCCTCTCTTCGATTTTTCAGCTAGAAACCAAAGGAGAAAAGTTAGAAAAATTGCGACACAGGTAATTCTACAATCGGTTTCAATTATTGGATTAAGATTTTCAGCTTCTCACCTCTTTAGCAAAATCCCTAGAAATCGATCCTCACACCCCCTTGCTAGAATTGATTCTTTTCATTCAATTCTTGGTGATTATGAACTCTATGATGAATATTATGCACAAATTTGTTGACTATTTGAGGAGATAAAAGATTTCAGAAACCTGTCCCGTCTCTTCAAGCTTGAGTTAGTGAAATTAAGAATAGTAGTTTCTATTTCTTGATGATTCCGTGAATATTGAACTTATTGGAAGTGTTCGATGCAAGAGGAGCGAAAACTCGAACCTTAGACTAAACGTTCATGTTGGTCGATTGTAATCTTTGTGTAAAGTCTCAGAATTCTGATTTTATATCTTAGATAATAAACTTGGAATGAGAAACAAGCTGGAAATATAGAGTTAGAGAGGTTGGTTGGTTCTTTTTCTAGTTAAATTGGAAAGTTGTGGTAAGTTGAATTGCTAACTTGATTAATAGTAGCTTGTATAGCTGGATTGAGATGGTGGTAAATGTTTAATAGCTTTAATCAAGATACAAAGATGAGTAAAAGATGTACGAGTTATAGTTATATAAGATTATAAGTTATACGTTTAAGATTGATCGGTAAGGAAAAGAAATAGATTAAAGATGTGGAAAGTAGTTATATGATGGTGGTTTGTTTGGTGATTGTTTTAGTATAATAAAACGTTGTTAGTGAAAGAAAATAGTGAGAAAAACTTAAGATAACACTAGTAAGATTAGGAGTGATGAGCTATAAAAGTTATTGTTCACTGATTTGTGTTGATAAAATCAGCCACGTTAGAACCTGTTTCTATGTGTATATGTTTGTAATGATATATCAATATGAGTACCATTAGAAACCTTGTATTGTTAGCTTTTCGAAGGTATCTTGGGTTCCTCATATGGAGGTCGGATGATTTAGTTATGATTTTTGAAGTTGTCGTCAAAAATCTGCTCCTGTTTTGAAACCCTGAATCTGACCTGCTCTAAGAACCTTAATTCTGGGCGTTTTTGTCAACCAAAAAAATATAAAACCGGTACCATCGGAAACCCCTTTTCGTTGGCTTTCCAACGGTGTTTTTGAAATTTCAAACCAAGTTCGGACGAGAGAGATATGATCAAAAGAAGATAGACTGGTCAAGCTGTCAAAGCTGATTTTCAGCACGAAAATTGTTGAAATTTCCAACTTAAGAAGATAACCAAATTAGCTAATACCTCTAAGCTTTAAAGTAAGGTAGAAGAGACTTATTCATAACAGATATGAGCAACTAATAGCTAATAGGACTTGAACTAAAGTCATAGATATAGAAGAGGGAATTAAAATGATATTTACTTTAGTGAACAAGACGAACTAGAAACATTTTTCTTATCAAATAAGTTTGATAAATGGTACCATAATTCTACCTATATAGATAGAAGAAGTAATCAATATTAGTAGAGTGTATCTAAACAATAAAAAGAGAACATTTAGGAATTCTTGTTTAAACACCTAAAGTGAAGATACTAGCACTTTACCAATTGCAAGTAAATATTAAGTACAAGAATTTATTAACTTCAAAGAGTAGCAACAATCAATTACAAGTATTATGCCTTAAGTTATACTCTCTCCATTTCATGGAATTTGACACATTTGTCTTTTGGGACTTTCTGGCATGTTATTTCATGCTTTTTGATGACGGGTTTTAAAATGGATTTTTGAAGATTTCTTTCTTTTACGGGATACTACGATTTTTGAAGATTTTTGAAGATTTCTTTCCCTACATGAAATGGAGGGAGTATATAATACTTAATGTTAGTATTTTATACTTGAAGGTGCAAGCTTAGTAAAGAGAACTGAAGAAAGGAAAGATTGAGATTTTCATGTTAAAAAATTTAAAGGTGAGCTTTTTTACTGAAAAGAAAAAGTGAAATATTATACTATATGATTTTCTGAGAATTGTTTTGGCTTGCCAAAGTTTTCTGCATCATGCATATTGCCTATCTACGAGAGAATTACGATATCGGCCCTATTAAATCAAGATGTCTTTAGGGTGTGTACACAATGCTTGTTTGGTGTTTGAGAAGGAGGCCTACTTCTCAACATGTTGTGCGAAGATATGGTACATTCATATAAGAGATTATTTGTCAGCTGACATGAGAAGCATGATGCATAAGCATGAACATGATAGAAATATATATATCAGTTAATTGTTTTAGCAAGCACAGATTTTACATAAACCATGTGTGTTGCTCACAAAGGCAAGTCATTCTACAGCTTTAAAAAGCACATTTCAAATGATTTTAGCATGTGTTCACTGAGTACAATTTTGTACTCAACCCTGTGTGTATTTTTAAACATGCAGGTTAGTTTGGAGCTGATGATGAGTGAAGTGGGGTGCTGAGCCGAGTCTTTTAGTCTTTTAATGTAAATAAAGTATGCCCAACGGTGTATGTCTTCATACATATTCCGTAGCTACCTTTCTGCTGTTGCCACACTCTGAAACCTAGTAGATGTGATTCTAATAAACCTTGTTAAGGATGTATCTTGTTTAACTAGATGTACCGTTGCTTTGATGATCCTCTTTTGTTGATCGTATTGAGATACATAGTCCAGTTTTTGTAACTTGAAGCCTATGGAGTTAATTTTGTTGTACGAGGATTGTTCCTTGGTTGTGAATGCAATATTGAGTTTGGTTATCCTTTGATTCATGGTATTGATTCAGATTTGTTTTGGTATCAATTCAATCAAGTTAGTCATTCTTTCCATTTCATCTCAAATAATTTCGAAAGAGTTAAGTACTTTACTGATTGTCATTTTGTTCTATTTTGATTTGGTCCCATCTCGGAGTTCTAGCTATTCTCATGCTTAGGATTTCGGGGCGTGACAAAAACTATGCTTACTTTGATTGATAATGATGTAAAAGGAAGTATAATGAAGTATAAAAGTTATTACCACTTTATAATGCGTTTAGTTTAATGTATAAAAAATCCGGTAAGACAGTATAAAAATCCGGGCAGCCCATTGTATTAATCCATGGGATAATATTGTACCTAAGAAACAAGTATGATAATTTTATACCTTCTTTTACCACTTAAGAAATGAGTGCAATAATAATAATAATAATAATAATAATAAGTATTAGTAGTATTATGATTAGTAGAAAATGTCGAAATCTAATTCGAGGCCGAATTTGTCGGCCCAATATGAAGCAGTCCGCCGTGTGCCCCAAGCCTACTGGAACCTTCTGGACCATTATTATCTCTGCAATGCTCTCGCCAATTCCAGACGCTTCCAAACCTTCTTTCTTCTCTCGTATATAAGCCGAGGCCGCTCTAAATCTCCTCATCTTTAGACTCATAACATTCACAAAATCCTCGAAAATCTTAGCTAGAGAGAAACAATGGCTTCTTCTTTGGCCCTAAAAAGGCTGGTCTCGTCTTCCAACCTTCTCTGCAGGTCGCTCCGCCCGGCATACGTGGTGACTCAGCCTCGCCGTCCATTCAACAGTAATGCCGTCCGCGAGTACGATAGCGATGACCGCGATTCTGACGTCGATCGCCGCCGAGTCTTCTCTCCCTTCGCCTTCGCTGGTACTCATTTTCCCCTCCCTTCAATTCGGATTGTTGTACCTTTCACATTATTGATTAAGGCTATTTACTTATTTGTTAAAATAGTGATATATAGTATGATGATTAGGCATCCTAGACTAGGGATCTGAGATGATCTGTAGTTAATGTACATACTCCATTGTTGTCCGCTCTTGGGCTTAATTGTGTATACTGATTCATCATCGTAGCCTGTGGTGGGAGAAAAGAAAGAAACAGGGAAATTATATGAAATGGAGTATATATAATTAATTGAATTTTGAGGTTGTAATTATTGTCGTATATGTTAATTTTGATTGGTGGAGCAGATATGTTGAGTCCTATCCCAACAAGGAGCAGTCTAAGCCAGATCCTGAACATGATGGACCAATCGCAATCGCCGGCGGGGAGGAGGAACTGGGATGTGAGGGAGACGGGCGAGGGGCTCCATCTGCGTGTGGACATGCCTGGATTAGGCAAAGAGGACGTAAAGGTGTCGGTGGAACAGGGTAGACTCACAATCAAAGGGGAGGCCAAGGATGATGGTGACGATGATGGTGGGAGGAGGTACAGTAGCAGAATTGATCTGCCGGAGAAGCTCTACAAGACTAATGAGATAAAAGCTGAGATGAAGAACGGTGTGCTCAAAGTGTTCGTGCCCAAGATTAAGGAGGAAGAGAGGAACGATGTCTTTCATGTTAATATCGACTGAAGTGAACCATCTTTAATTTTAATTTAGTAGCTAATGCAAGGCTCCCTAGTTAATTTTCAAATAACCATAACATGGGGGTGATATGTTATCTTGGTCGAGTCTATTTTGGCTTCCATGAGAGTTGTTTAGTTGTAGTTGGACATTTTAGTTTAATATTGTTGGAAATTATGTTTTGTTTGCAAGATTATTTAATGTCACATTTGTTTAGGAACTTCACAAGATACAAAAATCAAGAACAAGAAGATCTACAAATGGTCAGCATCATTTAGTAATCATGAGTATTATATTGATATAACACAGAATTGACATACCTAGAATAACTGAATAAGTTCAGAGTATGTAGATTTTTGAGATCTCAAATTCAGAGTCACCTCAATGCTGCTCTATTACCCCAATTAACATGACAATCCCATCCATATATGCATGTCTCATGTAAAATTAAACTCACACAATTTTTACTTTTTAAGAGCCACTATTCGATTCAATTATTACGCTTCTCAAAAGGTTTGTGTTGATGACATTCTAACCTAAAATAAATGGAAATAATCATTACTCATTATACATAATAAAATAATAAATACTATTATAAGGGGATGTTTATAATATGGGTTGTGTATTCTTGTTTGGTATGGTCTCTAGAAACAACTCGGGGACCCTATACTAAGGAAGACTTTATCTTTTATTTTTTGTTTTGAAAGAAAAAACAAACCATTCAATTAGAGATAAAATCATCATTTACAATGATTAGTAGCCAGCTAGGAAGCTAGACCTCCAAACCATCACACGATCAGTGAAAAAGCAAAATTTGCATTAGAAATGATGATTCCTCGATTAGAAATTTGCATTAGAAAAAGCCCTATTAGCTTCTCTTCTCATATGACAAAATTCCTTGATTCGCTCTTCCCGAACATTCAAAATAGAATGAAGAAGATCGCTGCAAAGAATGTTGTGAGTTCCATTCAAACAATCAAACCCAAAAGCATTCTAATGGCAATGATCGAAACGGAAAATACCATAACAAGAGCCACGCCAAGATCCATACATAGAGGATGCCTTTGATGATAGCAGAAAGCTCCCCCAATAGAATAGGAAATACCCTATGTTAAAATCACTATTATTTCAACGTAACAATACCTCCTACCCCTCGTATTAGTCCATATTAAAGTTAGTATGCGTTTTAATCAATTTACTAAACAATATACATACTACTCATTTATATTCAATATGTGAGGTATAAAATATATAAATGAGTCGCTTCAAAAAAACCGGAAGGAGTACCAAACACTAAATAATGTTATTACCATAGCTTGAATAAATATTATAATTGAGTCACTTCATAAAAACCGGAAGGAGTACCAAACACTAAATAATGTTATTACTATAGCTTGAATAAATATTATAATGGGTATAATTATCAAACCGTATCTTAACACCCTTACCAAATAGGCACTAAGTACATCTTCTAAAATGCACAATGTGCTATTATAGGCTATTAGAATTAAACCTTAATATATATATATATATATATATATATATATATATATATTTTTAATTTATAAAAAAAGACATTTTTATTTTTCAGTTTTATTACTAAATTACTTCATTTTCTTAAAACAATTTTTTGACGTTTTTTTAAAATCAATCCCGCTGCCAACATCAAACTAAAACACTTTCGAATTACGTTTTGTCAAAAACTAACAAAATACTACAATATAAATATATATAACGTATAGTGAGAGATGATCAGTTCCATTCCCACCTATGGCCTCAGCGCCACCAGTTTCCGGCCACTCAAGAGTTGTTGGGCATTTTCCAGCTGCACACCCCATCCTTAGATACTTTCCATAGAAATGGAAGCAGCAGCTTCAGAATTAATGGTAGTAACTTAGAGCAGTCTATGGAGTTCGACGATGACGGTGGGCCACCACGGTGGTTTTCGCCTTTGGAGAGCAGCTCAAGGTTGACTGGATCCCCTCTACTGCTCTTCTTACCTGCAGGTCTCTCTCTCTCTCTAGATCTCTCTCTCTCTCTCTCTTAACTTTGTAGAATTATATCTGATGATGATTTAATTACCTAATGGTACGGTACAGGAATTGATGGTAGTGGACTTGGTCTTAGGTTGCACTACAGAAAACTTATAATCCCATTACTACATTATTTATCTGACATAAGACTGCATGTATATATACATATGAATCTTTAAGTTGATGAAAATAGAAATTATGTCAGGGGGAATTAGGAATGGGCCGAGCTGATCTGGGCCTATTGGGCCATATCCTATCAGTCATCGTCCTTATTGCTTTGCACGTTCAAATGAAAGGACTTTCGATAAATGGTGCTTGCACGTTCCTGCAGCAGATCGAACACCACTACCAGCAGGTCCCTTTCTCTTTCTAGATCTCTCTTTATTAAGTCGGTCAGTCCTTTCTCAAAAAAAAAAAAAAAGTCAGTCAGTCCTTATTTCTGTCCTTGTCATCTATTTCTGTCGTAGTATATGATATGATATGATGCTGTAGAACTAGTGAAGCTGGTTGAGAACACTGTTAAGACAGAGCAACATCGATCATCACCCAAGAGACCTACATATTTAGTTGGAGAGTCCTTTGGAGCATCTCTTGCACTTGTTGTTGCTGCCATGAATCCCCACATCGATTTCCTTCTAATCCTACCAAATCCAGGTAAATTAATTAAAGAGATAGTTGATTAGTTGTTATATGATTAGATTATATAAGCATTAATTAATAATATGAATTAACTATGTGATGTATGTCAGCTACAAATTTGAGCAAATCCTTGGTGCACAGCGTTGTTCCTTTGTGGAATATGTTCCATAACAAGCTAAGTGCTGGTTTGCATTACTGGATGACCTCACTACCAGGTTTTCCTGCTTCTTAATTACTTCATCTTTAAATAAATTCTAGTATTCGGACATCATCTTCTAAGCTAGTTTCTTAATTACTCATGTTATTGGAATAATCTAAAAGTAGAAACAGTTTTGTGGAAGATGAAGATGATTCAGGAGATGCAAACTTATTTGGATTCACATCTTCTTGCTGTCAAAGCTCAGACTCTCATACTCAAAAGGTGATCTTAATTGGATTCTCTCTCTTCATCAAAGACAGTTGGTGAATCTTGGTACAGTTGATCAAACTATATATATATATATATATATATATGTGCATGCAGTGGAAAGGATATGACCCTCACAAGCATAACAGAAGGAGAAGGTAATAGACTTAGCAGCATCCTGCAAAATAGCCTCACTCATTCGTTTATTGGCTATGGCAATCCTCTGCTCTCGGTAAACAGTTGCTGTACTCAACACAAAGAATGAAGAAAAACTTGACTTTCATGTCATGATGAGTACTATTCATTGCATTCACTTAATACAGGATGACAAGTTTGATTTAGCGGCAGCAATAAACAATGCATTTGTATTATCGTCATGGAGCAACCATAGATTAACATCACAGATTTCTTGCCACCAACTCCTTCTGAGTTCCAGTCAGTATGTGAACCATTCAGGTGACTAATAATGAATATTAAGACTTGAAGAAATGGCATGAGTATACTGAAAAGAAACTAATCTAAAACCAACCTCAGATGGATGGATGTGGGTGTGGATCCTGTGATGCTATCAACTGTGGGTGGAAAAGTAGTTCGAGGGCTAGGCGGGATTCCTTCAGAAGGACCGGTACTACTAGTGAGCAACCACATGCTGCTAGGGTTGGACATTGCACCCCTACTGTATAGGTGCAGGGTGGAACAGGATATCAATATCCGTGCAATCTCACACCCGGGGTTCTTCGAAACGGAGCATGGAATATTGCTAGACTCACAACTTTTTGATGTGGTGAAGAGGAGTGGCGGAGTTCCAGTTTCAGCTAAGAATTTGTACAGACTGTTTGCATCCAACTCTCATGTTCTACTGTATCCAGGAGGTGCAAGGGAAGCGCTTCATCGTAGGGTATGTACATGCCATTTATGAAACCAGAAGTGAATTATCAGAAACTAATCTTTTCAATAGGGTGAGGAATACAGATTGTTTTGGCCAGACGAATCAGAGTTTGTGCGCATGGCTGCAAGATTTGGGGCCAAAATAGTACCCTTTGGTACTGTTGGGGAGGATGATCTTCTTCAAGTAAGTCTACTATACTTGTTTCTAAAAAAGAAGAAAACTAAACTTTACTCTTTTTAACTAGTCTGCTCAAAGGCACCCAATCGGCCTGTGTTTATGAAGATATTAATGATCTTGATATCTTCTTTCTCGAACCAGCTATTATTAGATTGCGATGATCAAATGAAGATTCCGCTTCTGAAGGCCCAAATAGAAGAAGTTACTAGTAAGAATGCCAGAGTGAGGTAAGTAAACACTCCTAGTAATATTCAGATTTTGTGATGCCTTGAGAATGGATAATGCAAATTAATGTTGCGAGTCTTGTTCTAATTATTCCAAAGTTATGAATTCATTCATTCATATAGCACGATGACCATATAAGGGTGAGATCTCATACAAATGAAGTTTTCCATAAAAAGTAAAAAATGATGCAATATATGTACAATTATAATACACAATGTGTACAACTTTAATGCATTGTGTTCATAACGCATTGTCAATACTATCATAATGCATCAGTCCTCATAATGCATTTTCAGTACAATCATAATTCACCAGTTAATCTGGTCCGTAGATCATACTAAAATCAATGATTCAGATTACTTCTCATTTCTTACGGAATACATCATTTTGTACGTGATCTCTCCACTATATATATATATATATATATATATATAGTTTGGTTCATATAGATTTAAATCCTAGTGTGAGAAGTGTTAATTTTGCTTAAAGCTATACAGAATCATGCTTAAAGCTATACAAAATTATGCTTATGGTGCATTTTATGCTTACCATAAGTATAATTTTGTATAGCTGTAAGCATGATTCTGTCTAGCTTTAAGCATAAATTCGCACTTCTCACACTAGAATTTATTTGCATATGAACTATTCCCTATATATATATATATATATTGGCCGGATTGATGCAAGGAGAGATCGGAAAGCAAACTCTTTACTGGATCTACCAAAGCTACCTGGTCGCTTTTATTACTTGTTTGGAGACCCAATCCCTACACAAGGTACATACGTAGCAGTATCTGTTAGAATCTTAATTATTGGCTTCTATCATGACATGAGGGGATAATTAATTAATTTTGGTTGAATATTGATTCAGGAAGGAAGGATGTAGTGAGAAACAAAGACAAAGCCGGGGAAGTGTACTTAGAGGTAAAGAGGGAGACGGAGAAATGCATAGGATATTTGAAGGAAAGGAGAGAAAATTAAGGATCCATATCGGAATTAATCTTTTAGTTAGCCTGGCTTATCAGACCTACCATGGCTTCCATTCTCAAGTTCCAACTTTTGAAATTTGATCTTCTAGTTCTAGATACATTTTTCAGATTCATAAAAACGTCCAGACTTTTCATTAATTTATTCATAGTTCCATACCATATGTATCATGTATGTGAACATTACTAAGTATTAAGTGAAGAAACTGTACTGTACACCATAATAAACCAACTGTACAAGAAGCTTTGGAAACATATATAGAAGGTGAAAGTTGTAACACCCTAAATCTAATAACAATATTACGACTAATACTTAAAAATTTAATACAGAAAATGAGTATTTTTTTTTATAAATGAAGTAGATAAATAAAATCGAACTCAAGTGAATAGAACTCTTAGGAAAAGGAGACTTAAGATTTTATAAAAACCTTCTAGATTCAAATCATGGTAATAATATTCAAATAAACAGAGTTCATAGAATAAAAGACTTGAGATATATAGAAGATTTATAAAATCCATTTAGATTAAGATCATGGTAATAAAATTCATCATTTTAAAACATTTTGCACCCACAAACATATTTATACTAGAAGTCGAAAACTCGAATCATACAAAAGTACACTAGTAATAACAGATGCAAAAAAGATGCTTCTAACATATGAAAACCGGTCATTCAACCCCCGGCGCACTCCCGAGCTTAATTACCTGAAAAGATATTAAATGTGGGGAGTGAGCATACAAAGTATACTCAGTGTGGGATTTTATGCATCATTGTCCAAGTTAATAAAATGGAATCCGTACTCATAAATTCATCATGATTTCGCACAATGGTGACATTAATCATTTCTCCGAATCTCCATAAACACCACCTTACCTCCCAATCAACGTAAACATAAATATTTACCATCAATCAAACCAACCTTACTAGGGGTGAGCAAGAACCGACCGGACCGATGAAACCGACAAAAACCGACCGAGTTCGGTCGGGGTCGGTCGGTTTATTCTAAGCTCGGTTGTCGGATCGACCCATAAAATTTAAAACTGATGAAGGTCAGTTCGGCTGTCGGTTTATTTTTTCAAAACCGATAACAAAGCCGACCGACCGATGCATTTATATACAATCAATTATTTATTATTTATTATATGTAAAAATCGTAAATTTCCTATTCCTAATCCTAAACCCTATTCCACAGTCGCGACACGAACCCTCCCCTACCATCGCAAATTGCGATTAATCTCAACTCACCCGCCGCCCAAGCACAGTCGCCGTCGCCGACTCACCAAATCGCAGTCGCCGTGCCTCCGCTGCCCGCAAGTCACTGCAGGTGCATCCCTTCACTGCCGGCGCCCCCCTGCAGCTCCAATGCAGAGGTATTCACAGCTACTGTGATTCGTGAAATACCAAAATCTCATAATCTACTCAGTAGGGATAAGTGCAAAGGTGTAAAGGGGTTTAGTTTGTATCAATTTTCTTGTATGATTCAGCTTATTGTGCATACCAAAAAACTTGAAAAAAGCTGAAAAATAGCTTATGTCGGAATTCTTAGGCCGACCGAAAACCGTCTGTCGGAGGTCGGTTCGGGGTACGGTCGGTTGTTTCATCAGTGTCGGTCGGCTTCGGCCTGTAAGTTTCACCATCGGTCGGGTTGTCGGTTAGCCATTTTTGGGTCGGTCGGACGGGCCGACCGACCGATGCTCACCCCTAAACCTTACCTCCCAATCAACGTATATATAAAAGCATTTATCTCCAATCAAACCAACATTACCTCCCAATCAACGTATATATAAAAGCATTTATCTCCAATCAAACCGACCTTACCTCCCAATCAACGTAAATCATAAACATTTATCTCCAATCAAACCAACATTACCTCCCAATCAACGTATATATAAAAGCATTTATCTCCAATCAAACCGACCTTACCTCCCAATCAACGTAAATCATAAACATTTATCTCCAATCAAACCAATCTTACCTCCCAATCAACATGATCATAAATATCATCATCTCAATCACCATAAACATTAAACGTCAACCTCTCAATCACCATTAATCGCATTATAGCGATACTCATTGTACAGTCAACACACATTATTAAAATGGACAATAATAAATCAACGGCATAACTTAATTAAATCACCACACCTTAACCTTCAACTTGAACTTTAGGTCGAGCAAACAAAACAAATTAATGTCCTAGTCGCGCCGCGCCTAGTTACACAGATATAGAATAAGTATCTTTTCAAAGCAAAATAATCTGCACTTAAAGATGAATTTCTGAAATTTAAGACTTTCTAATGTGTTCAGTAGAATAAATCTTTGGAGCTAATCTCTGATCGGATGGTGAATATGGTACAGATTTTATATAATTTACTCTTACAATTTGATTTAGAATCTAACTTCACCAATCTAAAATTAAGGCTATTAGAAGAATTTATATAATGGTCTCAACAGAACTTGTCAAATGCTATTCTTGCCAACTCAAATCCTTCAACCAAAAGTTTAATCCAAATACCCCACTTAATAAAAAAGTCAAACACGTAAACATTGGAGAAATATGCCTATTGATTTAATAGACTAAACTCTCAAAGTGTAGACCACTAATCATGTGATAAAGTTCCACTAAAACTTAATTTAAGTTAAGCACATCAATCTATCTCCTTCCCCTTTAACTCTCGTCCCTCTCTAACCCATTTCCTCCATTTCTCAATTTAGTAGCAGATACTATAACATAGATGCACACAACAGTAGCACCTAAATATTAAGTCCTTAATCCATCTGCTGCTACTTTCTTCTCCCATTCCTTTTCTACCCTTCGCCGCAGCCATATTTCCCTATTTCTCATTCCCTCTCAATACTTTCTCTCACCCCATGATCTCTACTATCAAAATTAGATTAAAATTACTCAATTTCGTACTCTTCTTGTGTTCGAGTTCCGGCGATATCATTGATGATGCCCGCAACATCCGAAGTTACTCACAGCCAATTTCAACTCATCTCACTTTCATAACCCAACGGTTCACCTCTTCATCACAATCCCAAAACAGACTCTGCTAATTCAAATTATGATTTTCAATATCTATGTGAATCACCTATGAATCTTGTTATGCTTCTATTTACTGTAAATTCAGGTTAAAATAGAATCTCAACAATAAGAGAAATAAGCTTAGAAACTAATTGATGAACTTACTGTAAAGATGGCGTAGATGGTATTTCGGGTGAAATTTCTCTTTGCTTGAACGAAACCTGACTGTAGGAAAAATTGTGGAGAGGCTTTTAGCTCGAGAAGGTTGCAACGAGGGTTTCTAAAACTATCTTCATAGCAAACACCAATCCTACTTTTTGTATCTTGGTTTTAATCTCATGTCCTCTCTATATTTTTTGCTTATCTTAACAACCCTACCAAACAAACACTTATTGTATTATCAATATTATCGATATCTATGAAGGGAAAAACTATCTTACAAATTTGTGTGCTATTCGGTGGCCTCAAAATCCTACACGGCCCATGCTTCAAACAAATTTGGTGGCCCAAAATCCTTAACAAATGAATATAAAGTCAAGTTTTCTAATTAAGTAGATTAAGAGCTAAAACAAATTAAGGCCTAATAGGTTTGAACTAATCTTCCAAGCTGCTGCTACAACTCATGTCTTTTGTAAATAATATTGTTTCAGTCTCATTTCGATAATAAAATCTTAACGTATAACTAGGGGCGCAACATAGACTAAGACAAGCTCGACAATATTAAATATACATGAAATTTAAAATAAATAAATAAATTAAAGTAATTTTAAATAAATAATTATTTTCGGGCTGTGACAAAAGTTGTTGGGATTGTGTCCTTAAAGCAATTCTGAATTGTTTTATTTATTTTATAAAAGCGACATTTATATTTGAGCTAAAGCGGGGCTAGACTATTAGGGGCCCTATGCGTGTTCTTAAAATCGGGCATCTTCTCATAACTACGGATTTAAAAATAAAATAAAATTACAAATTATAAATAGTTTGTTACATCATAAAATTAACTTTCGCATTTACGTGGTAGCACATAAAAGACTAAAACATTCACTTAAAACAAAAATTACTAATTACACTATCATCATAAATTTTTCTCACTATTCTTAAATTAATTCATTGGTAACCAACATCTAGAGCCTGCATACAATATTCAAATTCATCTATTAAAATGGTTAAATCAAATTAGATAGAAAACATAAGAAAAAAAAATATAGTAACAACGAGAATATTTCTCGGAACCTATTTCTTTTTATAATTTCAAGCTCTTGATGATTGATCAATCCAGTATCTGCCAAAACTTAATGAACGTGTGGTTTCTATTTATCTCTCTTCCTCACGAAATCAAAAAGAAAAATTCGATTAAACGAGAGTTCTTTTCGGCTTCGCTCAACAATTTACAAATTGTAATAATTATTCCACCAAAAGTAATTGTAATTCTAAATAAATCAGAACGAATTTATAACATAGAATAAGATGGTTGTTTATTGCAATTGATTATATAAAAAATAAAGAATAAATCGGAGTATATACCCCATGCAACATGAATAAACAAGCTTGCGAGATCAAAACAAAATAAAAAAAGGACAAGAGATAATCAAGGTGCGGAGAAGAGAAGGGAAAGTTAAAGAGAAAGGAGAATTAGAGCCTGGATTTGAAGAATTATTTTTTTTGAGAAAAATTATGAATGATCAAAGAAAAAGACGTTGAAACTATTGGGCGGGGCCCCTTAATTTGAGAAAGAATAATATGAGAGAGAAAACTGCAATCCTCAAGATTCGAACCCTCACTAGCTTAGCATAAACAGAGAATTTTGCCAATTGCGCTATATATACATAAGGTGAAGTTTGAATCGCAATATATATATATATAGACTCGAATGATTTGGGGCCCTAATTTTTCGGGGGCCCTGTGCGGTCGATCACTCTGCACAGGGAGCTTATTTAATTGCTTATTGTATGTTTATTATACACCACATAAAATCCTTTATTTATTAATTGTCGCCATAATATTACTAGTATATAAGTGTTATATACAAGAGGATTAATATTATGGATAATAAACTTAAAATTAGTTCTTGATGAATTTAATTGAAGTATGAGATCTTCAATTAAAATATCAATTATGCGTCTCATAATTTTATGACTATCTTATCCGGATCGTCGATGTAGAGACATCAAGTTGGGAGCATTTATATGATTTGATCATATAGAATTTGGACCGATTTAATTAGACGTATATCCTTTGCACTCCGTTAATGAAAAGAAATGTCAAATTAAATCATAAAGATGATCATATATAAATGATCTTAATCCTGAGTAATTGCAATCTTATGTTTATTCTAATGTCGTTCTTAATTTGCTCGTTAAAGTATGTTTGTATAACATTCTGTTAAACTTGCATTCTAGAATTACATTTGAACTAAATAAACGAAATTGTAGATTATTGATATGAAATCCATTCCTTCTTGTAAGAAGTAGAAAGATGATTCTCTCATTTATTAATTCTAGTACTGAGTGAATGAGATCTCTAATTTATAAACTGTTTATAAATTAAACACTCACTAGTAAATTAATGGAAAATGAGAAATAAATAATTGTAGAGGTTAACGGATATGACCTGCCTTCAATTATGAATTATCTATGGAGGATTAATTTATATGAAATGATTATATCAGTGGACTGCTCAATTTGTAGAGTAGATTTGTTCTATATTTAGTGAGAGTGCAATTCCGAATTTATAGTGGAGTAATATCGGAATTAACAAATTGAATAAACTATTAAAGAGTTTAATAATTTATTCGATTTATTGGAGCTCATGAATATAGGTCCATGGTCCCCGATTCGCCTTTCTATAAATAAGAACGGGTTATGAAATAATACTATGTTTCAAAAGTTTATGAAAAATAGTTTTTCATAAACTATTGGTTAATATGTAAATATTAATTAATTCCTATTTATTTGATATGAAGGAATTAATTAGTTTTTGATATTTGTATTTATTAATAATTATTTTAGATAATTATTACTTTATTATCTAAGAGATAATATTTACCAATAGTGAGAGATATTTGGAACAAGTTAATAAGTGATACACAAGAGTGAATCATGTAACAACCGTGGATTCATTTTGGAGAGAAAAAGGTGGTTTATGTTCTCTCCCTCGTGGGCATATATCAACCAAGTTCCAGATATCTCAAGACAATAGTCTTCCCACTCCTACGTTTTTCAAGAGTTGAAGAATGAGGAAGAAAAGATAATATTATTTGAGTGCCCACTCACTCCATTCGAAGAAAGGATCACGTCGGAAGGCTGTGGTGTGTACGAGCTTGAAGATTCAACGTTCGAACAAGACGAAGGAGATTCAAGAACGAGGTATTTCTTGATCTCAAATCTGTAGAATAAAATAAATCTAATAAATGCGAATTTATGTTCTTATGTCGAAAGATTCAATTTGTGAAATCCTCGCTTTCCACTTCCGCTCGATAAGATCGAAAAGACGGATTTGATTAGTTCCGAAGCTGTTTCGGACTCGCATCAATTCCAACAAAAGTAATGTGTAGAGAGAGTACAGTATTAGAAAAGGTGAAATCGTGTCTTTTATACATAATACATCTCCCTGTAATAGTTATAGATGGCCTCTGCCCCACCAGTTTCCGATGGAAGGTTAACTTTTAGGCTCCTCGTAGTCGTTACGTTTGACCACAAAACATTACAGTACTTCCAAAGAGATTATTAAAATCAACGATATGATGTTCATGTTGGAGGTTTTCCCGTCTCCCCTCTACTGCTTTTCTTAGCTCTCTCTCTCTCTCTAGATCTCTCCAAGACCTTTTCTGCCTCATCACTTTTAGTGGAGTATGTTTCCTGATGTTGTAGTAGACCTATTGATGCTGAGCAAGAACAACCATGTGAATCTAATTTGGAGCTAAAAACTCAATATATGAATATTGACCCTAGTTAAAACGACTAACTAAAAAATATATATATCCCCTGAAAAAAATTAAATAAATAAATAAATATTACTGTAAAACATAAGCTTAGTAAAAAAAAAAAAAAGTGTTGAGATAACCAACTTGGGCAAATTTTGGCGCACACTACACATCGCCCGACGCGTATTTGATGATGCCTAAGACTACCCCCAGCGGTGACACCGGCTGGGGGTCAATCACAAAAAACAAAATATATTGCAATTAAAATTAAATGTGAAAGTCATGCATTTCCATGATCAAGGCGGCTGGAAGACCTGCAAGTAACCAATTTTTTATTCTTTTACTTTGCCACGTGGCGAGTTATAATTGGACCATAATTATATAATTTAAATAAATTATTATATCTATTTTTTTTCTATATATACAGCAAACCTTCTGTACATATCAGTATATCTCCCAACACAACAAAGCTTATCATCTCTATCTTTTCTTTATAATTTCCGTTCTCTTGCTTCCATTTGAATTTATTATGGATCCAAATCATCCCAATCATCTTCCAGATTCTTCAAATGTTCCATGTATTAATTTATAGATTCTTAGTTATAATTTAATATTTCATGTATTAATTTATAGTTTCGTTTATTTATTTTGAGTCTCATATTAAATTATAGTAATTTTCATGTGATATTAATTAAAGTATTAATTATAATAAAACATTTTTATATTGATCGAACTTATTTTCGTAGACAATTAATAAACAGTGATAAGGAATAAATGAACATGAAAGTAATGGAACGCAAGGGATTTACGTGGTTCGATCTATTAGAATAGATCTACATCCACGGAGCAAGAGTATGGATCTTTATTGCTAGTATGAGTAGTGATTACAAGATTCTTTCCCCCCCCCCTTCTCAATCTATTCTAAACCCCTATTTATTGGTAATTACATGGAGTTTGACTATAATACAAAGTCTTCTCCTATTTGGACTCTGACTTGATCCTCTTATTAGGGATAGACATTGAGCTTCTATATCTCTCTTGGAGTTTGAGTTGTAGTCGATGTAGGAGTCTTGATTGCCTTGGTGAAGAAGTTTCTCTTAGTTGGGCCGAGCTACGTAGGCCGAGCTTAACTGTCGGGGCCCAATAATATTGAGCCTGATGTTTGGGCCTAGGAGCTGGGCTGTATCCTATCACATCCCCTCCCAAAAAGATGTAGAAGCGAGGGTGTGATTTAGGGGAAATAGTTGAGGTAGGAGTAGTCTAAAGTACGTTGCCCCGTCAAAAGTAGAATTGATGAAGTCAATCGCGTGTCGCCTCGTTAAGACGAGGTCGAAGAAAAGTACGTCGAAAAATAAATTCGACGAAGTCAATCGTGTACCGCCTCGTTAAGACGAGGTCGAAGAAAAGTACGTTGCCCCGTCGAAAAATAAATTCGACGAAGTCAATCGTGTACCGCCTCGTTAAGACGAGGTCGAAGAAAAGTACGTTGCCCCGTCGAAAAATAAATTCGACGAAGTCAATCGTGTACCGCCTCGTTAAGATGAGGTCAAAGAAAAGTACGTTGCCCCGTCAAAAAATAAATTCGACGAAGTCAAGTTCGGCTTGTCCCGTCAAAAGATGAGGTAAAAAAAAGAAATGTCTTGCCCCGTCAAAAAGATTTTTTGACGAAGTCGAGTTCGGCTCGTCCCGTCAAAAGACGAGGTAAAAAAGAAGTGCCTTGCTGCTCGTCCTTGTTTTTAAACGAAGGTAGGTCGTCTTCTCGTCTTCGTTTTTAAACGAATGTAGTTCGTCCTCGTTTTTAAAGGAAGGTAGTTCGACCTCGTCATAAGACGAGGTTTAGGCTTTAGATAGCTCGACCTCGTCATAAGATGAGGTTTGACTTTAAGTAGCTCACTTCGTCTCAAGACGAAGTTTTGGCTTTAAGTAGCTCACTTCGTCATAAGACGAAGTTTGGCTTGAATTAGTTCACTTCGTCACAAGACGAAGTTTTGGCTTTAAGTAGCACAACCTCGTCATTAGACGAGGTTTAGGCTTTTGATAGCACGACCTCATCATTAGATGAGGTTTAGGCTTTAGATAGCACGACCTCGTCAGGATTTTTAATTATAAGAGCGAGATAATTTGCATAAGTAGAAGAGAGATGTGCAAGATGATGTATGCAAGACCCTAAAAAGATGACCTAAATGACCTAAATGAACTATATGAACTTGGACATTACTTTCGACCACTTATGCAAAGTATCTCTTTAAATGAGTAATGTGCCATGCATGGGGTATTTGCTTACCGGATAAGCGGGCGAGCTTGTATGACCCTTTGCCGAGGACTTCTTCAACTTGGTGAGGTCCTTCCCATGTGGCTTCTAGCTTGCCGAGCCTTGCAGCCTTGCTGACTTCGTTATTTCGAAGAACGAGGTCACCTACTTGGAATGGTTGGTACTTGACTCTGGTTATAATACCGAGCTACTTGTTGCTTGTACCTTGCTTCCCTTATGTAGGCGAGCTCTCTTTTTTCTTCCACCAGACCTAGGCCGGTTCGGAGATTCTCTTCGTTGTCTTCGGCTGAGAAATTGATAGTGCGAGGGTTCGGCAGGCCGATCTCTACCGGGATCACTGCTTCGGTTTCATACATCAAACTGTAGGGTGTTTCTCCGTTCGAGGTCCGGGAAGTTGTGTGGTATGACTATAGAACTTGGGGTAAGTTCACTACCCAGTCTCCTTTGGCTTTATCAAGGCGAGCTTTGAGTCCCTTGATGATCGTCCGGTTGGTGACTTCGGTCTGGCCGTTTGCTTGGGGATGTGCTACCGAGGTGAACTTCTGCTGAATATGAAGTTTTTCACACCATTCCCTAAACATTCTGTCTATGAACTACGTCCTATTGTCTAAGACGAGGATATGGGGTATGCCAAAGCGGCATACTATGTTCTTCCAGACGAAGTTGAGGGTGTTCTTGCTCGTGATTTTTGCCAAGGGTTCGGCTTCCACCCATTTGGTGAAATAGTCGATGGCTACGATGAGGAACTGGAGTTGGCCGGGAGCTTTGTCTAGTGGACGGACGATGTCTATCCCCTATTGCATGAACGGCCACGGGCTTTGCATGCTGGTGAGGTCGGTCTGAGGTAACCTCGGCACGGTCCCATGAATCTGGCATTTTGGACACTTTATGACGAGGTCCCACCGCATGATTTTGTTTGATAGTACCCTAGCTCCGATGTGGCTCCCACATGATCCTTCGTGCACTTCTCGCAGTGTGTAATCTGCTTGGTTCGGTCCTATGCACCTCATGAGGGGCTAGAGGTATGATCTTTTGTAAAGCACTTCATGTTCTAGAACGTACTTCGGAGACTTGCTCAAGATTTTCCTAGCTTCGAGCTTATCACTGGGGAGTTTGCCTTTTTCCAAGTAATTTTGGAGAGGGGTCATCCAGTTCGGCTCGTCATCAGTTACTAGGTTAAACTCGGCTTCGTCTATACTTCGAAGTTTGACTTCTTCCACGGGAGAGCTTTGATTAACACGTATTTTATGTGCATGTTGTATGTGTTTGAATGTGTTTGAGTCTCGATTTATGTGCTTAAATGTTAGAAATGCTAGGGTTTCTTAACTTGTAGCATACTTTTTACTTTTCTCATTTCCTTTCAGTTTTCGATCCATTTTTGTAAGAATTAGAAAGAGTATTCATGTGGCTAAGGATCGAAGACTAGAAACGAGGAAGAATCGAGCTTGATTAGAGTAAAACCTAGGGTTAGAAATGAGAATTTCAAGTTATAAAGCTAGGGTGTCATTAGTTTTACTTCATTTATGTTTTCCTCATTCTCTCGAGTCTTTTCACGCTTTTTTGCAGGATAATGAAGAACTCATTTGGCTAATTTGATCATTCCATGTCGAAGAGGAGTTCGTTAGGAGTCCGTAGCAAAAAACGGTTCACAAATTGAAGTTCGGATGAGGGAGAACGAGCCGAAACAAAATTGTTGCGCAGCGGAAGCAACATGGGCGCGACCCGGCGCGCGACTGCTTCAGGGGCTACCCCCGGTCGCGCGCCAATGAAGGAAATTTGGCCTTGGGCGCGCGACCTCTGGGAGCGGGCGCGCCGCCCAACTTCTTTCCTCCGAAAATTTGATTTTCTCCCATTTTCTATATTTTTCTAATTATGTTTTGACCCTCACTCAATGTAATGATATAAATAGGATATTATACTTCATTGGTATGATCTTTGGAACATTTTTTATTCTCCCAAGAACCCTAGAACATTTTCCCTCTTTCATTTTTAGTATTTTGAAGATTGTTGAAGCTACATTGGTTGGATTTGCAATTGGAGACCATTTTCTTCTTCCTCATTAAATTTTCTTTCTTTTAAGCATGATTTCTTCTACTTTCTATGGTTCATTTCCTTTAATTATGTCTAGCTAATTTCCTTTTGGTTCCAATATATGAAGATATGATCTAGAAAATTAGGTTTTTGGATTTTGTTGTTGGATTTACCTTCTAATTCATATGTCTTGTGATTTGGGACTTGATTTTATTGCATGAGTGATTGGCCATCATAGAGTGCATACAAGGTGTTTGGTTAAATGCTTAGTAGGCTTTAGTTCATAACTCTTGGCATTAAATCACACCATATTAGTAATTCTTGCTAATAGGAGATTCTAGATAATTAATTGAGCTATTTGGAGTTAATTTATGCATCTTGAGACCTAACGAAGATAGATGTCATAGGTTAATCCACTAATATTGATTGCTTCGAGAGAAGAATTGATGTTTACTATATATAGAACTCCCATATGAATTAGATTAAAATGGCTAATCCATGCAAATCCATAAACCTAGGCTTTTAGTGATTATTGGATTATATTTGGAACCATACTTTCTCTTATCGATTTTATATCATTTGCCACTTGTTACTTGCTTAGTTAAGTTTGAGCTTTGTTAATTACTTTTCAATTGTTTTTACTCAATCAAAAATACAAAAACATGATATATTGTAGCTTGGATAGTAGGTTTAGTAGCTAGGTTACTACTTGAAACTTGAGCGTCCTTGCATTCCTTGAAGTTCGACTCGATTACTCAATCGATTATTATTGCTCTCTACCCTCACCTTAAAGTGAGGGCGGACCAATTTTTGGCGCCGTTGCCGGGGGATGCATAGTTTAAGTTTCAATAGTTGATTTGGTTATTGAATTACTAATTCAAGCATTCTTCTCTTTTGATTTTTGTTTAGTAAGTGTATGCACACAAGGTCTAAAGGAAGACTCGTTCAACCTTTAATCTTGAACTTTGAAAGAAGACATAGAAGACGGAATTCTATTGAAGAACAAGACATGACCAACAATCAAGATTATGAGGCTCTTAGGAAGGAACTTGAAGATATGAGAGCTTGGAGAGATGAGCAAGAAAGAAGGGCAAATGAGGCTCCACCACCTCCTCTCAATCATATGTTCCAACCTCCAACGGAACAATTCCAAGGAGGAGAGTGGGGGACGATCAATGCCAACAATTTTGAGCTCAAATCTGGACTTATTCAAGTGGTGAAGAGTGAACAATTTGGTGGAAGTCCCATGGAGGATCCAAATGCCTATCTTAGCATGTTTCTTGATATGTGCGATACGGTCAAGCTAAATGGAGTGCCAAGTGATGTTATTCGTATGTGGATGTTTGGGTTTTCTCTACGGGATCGGGCTAAGGATTGGTACAAGGGATTGAACAAGGCCAACATTCATACATGGGATGACTTGTGCAAGGCCTTTCTCTCCAAATACTTTCCACCATCTAAAGCTCAAAAGCTCATCTCCGACATCTCACACTTCTCTCAACAAGGTGACGAGACCTTGTTTGAGGCATGGGAAAGATATAGAGAGTTATTAAGGAAGTGCCCTCAACATGGTTTTAACGAGGGACAACAAATCACCACATTCTATAGTGGCCTCACACCTCACACGAGAAGCATAGTGGATGCCACTTCCGGAGGATGCCTTGTGAATAGAAATGCAAAGGAAGCTCTAAGGATTCTTGAGGAAATGGCTTCTAACAGTTATCAATGGCCCATGGAGAGGGCTCCATCAAGAAGAGTTGCTTCTATTGATGATGAGAAGTATGATGCTCTAGCAATGGAAGTTGCTAATATGAAGAAGCAATATGAAGAAGAGAGGAAAGCTCAATCTCAAGCTCAAGTTCAAAGTGTTCATCAATATCAAGAGAACTTGGAGCTTAGTGGAAGTGAAGACTTGAATTTTGTTAACCAAAGGCAATATGGAAATTTCAACAAATGAGGTTTCCAAGGTTAACAAGGAGGATTTCAAGGAAGGCCACAAGGAGGAAATTCGTATGGATATCAAAGAGGTTATCAATCATACAATCCCAACAATCGACCTCATCCTAACCTCTCTTATGGTAATCTTAACAATGCTCAATTGCCACCTCCCGGATTTTCGGTATCTCAAGGAGCTATTGAGGAACCAAAGAAGAATTCTCCATCAATGGAGCAAATGATGCAACAAATGTTGGCAAATCAAGCTCAAATGTCTTCTCAACAAGGAAATTTCATCACACAAACCGGACAAAAGGTGAGTGCCTTGGAGAATTCACTTACCTCTTTAACAAAGCAAGTGAAGATGATGGAGGGCCAAATAAGTCAAATGGCTAACCAAGCCACCACTCAACACACACCGGAAAAGTTTCCAAGCAACACGGAGATGAAACCTAAAGGGTGTAATGCTATCACCTTGAGGAGTGGAAGGGCTTATGAGAATGAAGCTACATCCAAGAGGAAAGAAGAGGAAGTTCTTGTTGAAGACATACCCTATGAAGAGTCTCCAACTATTGATGAAGAATCAAGGAAAGAAGTTCAAGGAGAAGCTCCTAAGGCGGTGCTAGTAGAGGCCCCTCTTCCTACCAAGGATGTTATTACGAAAGCTCCATTCCCTCATCGTTTAGCCAAGCATAAGGTTGATGAAAAGTTGATGAGATTCTTGGATATATTCAATAAAGTGCAAATTAACATTCCCTTGCTTGATGCGCTGCGTGATATGCCCGGCTATGTGAAGTTTTTGAAGGATGTCGTGGCTAAAAAGAGGAAGTTTGGTTCATTTGAAACAATTAACCTCACGGAGGAAGTTAGTGCGGTGATTCAAAGAAAATTACCTTTGAAGAAGAAGGATCCCGAAAGCTTCACAATAGCATGTGTGATTGGAGGAAAAAAGTTTGGAAATGTCTTATGTGATCTAGGAGCTAGTATCAATTTGATGCCATTGTCTATCTTTAAGAGGTTGGATATTGGAGAGATCAAACCTACATCTATTTGTCTTCAAATGGCTGATCGTTCTATATCATATGCTCAAGGAATTGTTGAAGATGTTTTGGTAAAAGTGGAGGGATTCATATTTCCCGCGGATTTCGTAATCTTAGACATGCCGGAGGACAATGATATGCCTCTCATTCTTGGGCGTCCTTTCCTAGCAACCGGAAGAGCTCTTATTGATGTACAAGACGGAAATCTCACTTTTAGAGTGAATGGAGAGACCCTCACTCTTTCAATCTTCGATGCAATGAAGCAAGGAGATGACTCAACTTATGAGGAGTGCAATGGAATTACCACTTTGCCTACATCTATGGCAAAAGACCTCACGGAGGAAATCATCTCCAATTCTTTCTATTCCTATTCCGATTTAGATGATGCTTGTGATGACTTATTGGAGTCCATTGCTTATTTGGAAGCAAATCAAGGATCATTGAAGGATGAGGTTCATTACCTTGACATCAACCAACCGGGGGAGAGTGGGAGTTCAACTAAGGCGGAATCTTCTTCAAGTGCCTCTCAAGAATTGAAACCTCTTCCCGGTCATCTAAGATATGCCTTTCTTGGTGATAATGATTGTTTTCCCGTTATAGTGTTGCAACACTTGTCAGAGTCCGAATTGGACAAGTTGTTGAGAGTCCTTAGGGAGTTTAAAGATGTTATTGGTTGGTCTATTGATGATATCAAGGGTATTTGTCCATCTATATGGATGCATCGTATTTTATTGGAGGATGATTGTCGACCTAAGGTTCAACCTCAAAGGAGGTTGAATCCGGTTTTGCAAGAGGTGGTGAGAAAAGAGGTGTTGAAGTTATTAGATGCGGGAATGATCTACGCTATTTCGGATAGTGAATGGGTGAGTCCTACCCAAGTGGTTCCGAAGAAAGGAGGGATGACTGTGGTCAAGAATGAGAAGGAAGAGGTTATTGCTACAAGAGTTGCCACCGGATATAGAGTTTGCATTGATTATAGGGCTCTAAATGCGGCAACAAGGAAAGATCACTTCCCTTTGCCCTTTATTGATCAGATGTTGGATCGTTTGGCGGGTTATGAGTACTATTGTTTTCTTGACGGATATTCCGGATACAATCAAATTGCCATAGCCCCGGAGGATAACCACAAGACGGCCTTTACATGCCCCTATGGAGTATTTGCTTATAGGAGGATGTCTTTCGGGTTGTGTAATGCTCCGGCCACTTTCCAAAGGTGCATGATGTCTATCTTTGGAGGTTTGATTGAAAATATTATGGAGGTATTCATGGATGACTTCTCGGTCTTCGGGGAAAGTTTTGATTCTTGTTTGGATAATCTCACCAAAGTTTTGCAAAGATGTAAGGACACTTCTCTTGTCTTGAATTGGGAGAAGTGCCACTTCATGGTTAGAGATGGAATTGTGCTTGGGCACAAAGTTTCTAGAGATGGTTTGGAAATTGATAGAGCCAAGATTGTTGCCATAGAGAAGCTTCCGCCTCCAACAAATGTGAAATCAATCCGAAGCTTCCTTGGTCACGCGGGGTTCTATAGAAGATTCATTGAAGGTTTTTCAAAAATTACCAAGCCACTTTGCAATCTCTTGCAAAAAGATGTGAAGTTTGTCTTTGATGAAGAATGTTTGAAAGCCTTTGAGAAATTGAAGAAAGCCCTCATCTCTACTCCTATTCTTATCAAGCCTAATTGGAGTGAATATTTCATTCTAAAGTGTGATGCAAGTGATTATGCTTTAGGAGTGGTCTTGGGGCAAATGAAAGATAAGGTGTTTCGAGTCATTCATTATGCTAGTAGAACATTGGGTGGTGCTCAAAAGAACTACACAACAACCGAGAGGGAATTTTTAGCCATTGTCTTTGCATTTGACGAATTCCGGTCATATCTTGTCAGGAATCACACTATTGTCTATTCGGATCATATGGCTATACGACATCTCATGGCGAAGAAGGATGCAAAGCCTCGTTTGATTCGTTGGATCCTCCTTCTTCAAGAATTCGACATGGAAATTCGTGATAGAAGAGGGGTAGATAATGTGCTAGCCATTTGTCAAGGCTTGAAAAGCCGGTTAAAGGTGAAGATTTGAGATTGAGTATCAATGAATGTTTCCCGGACGAGAAGATTATGGTCTTGAAGTGTAAAGATTCTTGGTTTGCCGACTTTGCCAATTACCTTGTGCTTCGAGAATTGCCACCAAATCTCTCGGATTATCAAAAGGCCAAGCTCCTTCGAGATGTGAAGTTCTATTATTGGCAAGATCCATACTTATGGAGGAGGTGTGCCGATGGAATTATTCGTAGATGTGCTATGGACAATGAATGGCTCAAGATTATTGAAGATTGTCATGAAGGACCGAATGGGGATCATTTTGGGGCTAATCGTACTGCTTGGAAGGTTTTTCAAAGCGGATTCTATTGGCCTTCGATTTTTAAGGATTGCCAAACTTTTGTGAAGAGTTGTGATAGATGTCAAAGAATGGCCTCAAAACATTATGATTGAGGTTGAGTTGTTTGATGTTTGGGGGATAGACTTTATGGGACCATTCCCTAATTCTTATGGTTTTTCCTACATTCTTCTTGCTATTGAGTATGTTTCAAGATGGGTTGAAGCAATTCCTACTTCGACTAGTGATTCCAAAGTTGTGATCAAGTTTTTAAAGAAGAATATTTTGACTCGGTTTGGAACTCCGAGGGCTTTGCTTAGTGATGGGGGGTCTCACTTCAATAACAAATGGTTGGGAAGTGTTCTCGCTAAGTATGGAGTGAAGCACAAGATTACATCTCCATACCATCCTCAAGCCAATGGTCAAGCCGAGCTTGCAAACCGGGAAATCAAGCAAATTTTGGAGAAGACAATCACTACTCGAAAGGATTGGGCGAAGAAACTCGATGATGCTTTGTGGGTCTATTGAACCGCCTACAAAACCCCCATTGGTATGTCTCCATATCAACTTGTCTTTGGAAAGTCTTGTCACTTGCCTTTGGAGATTGAGCATAAGGCATTTTGGGCTTTAAAGAAGATTAATTTTGAGTTTAAGGAGGCCGGAGTGAATGGGAAAAATCATCTTGTGGAATTGGATGAATGGAGAAACGAGGCTTATGAAAATTCTAGGATTTACAAGGAAAGAGCCAAGAAGTTTCATGATTTAGAGATTCGAAGCAAGGTGATCATTACGGGAGATAAGGTTCTTCTATTTAACTCTCGTCTTCGTCTTTTCCCCGGAAAACTCAAATCAAGGTGGACCGGTCCTTACATTGTGAGTAGGAGTTTTAAGAATGGCACATTTGAACTTCTCAAGAATGATGGTTCTACCTTTGTTGTTAATGGACATCGACTGAAGCTCTATTTCAATTCGAAGAAGTTTAAGGAGGAGTCGACCATTCTTCTTAATGATGCTTGATCTTGGAGACTAAGTCGAGCTAACGACGTTAAACAAAGCGCTTGTTGAGAGGTACCTCAACACGTATCCTTTTCTTTTTCATTTTTGTGAGTTTTTATTTCATTTTTCAATTTTTGAGTTTGTTGCAATTTTCGTTTGATTTTTGAGAAAAAACAAAAAAAAAATAAAATATAGAAAATATTAAAAAGAAAGTTGAAAAATGCTTAGGAAGAATAAAGAGGAAGTCGAGAGGGACCCGGTGCTTCGAAAAGGGTCGAAAAAGGTCGAGAAACGCATCAGAAACGGCCGAAAAAAGAGACAGGGCGAGCTGCCGGCGACCCGGACGGCGACCGGCTGGACCGCCGGCCAGGCCGCCGGCTGGGTGGCTGAGATGCAGCTTCGGCGGCGGTCCAGGCGGCGACCGGCCAGGGCGCCGGCCAGGGCGCCGCCGGCCCTTCCTCCCCCCTTTATTTCTATTTTTGTTCTTTCCACCTCATTTTTATTCATTTTATGTTTTCCCACTTTTATTTCTTAGAACAAACCCACTTTCTCACTCTAAAAACCTAGATTTTCTTCCTCTAATTACTCTCAAATCAGTTAGAATTAAGCAAATTCCTTCCATAGGTTCGTTACCCATCCCAAAATCTACATTTTGAACCGAATAATTCACTTTTTCACCCACTCTAGCTACAAAAACGAAAATTTGGTTCTTTTGGGTAAAGAGTTGAGTTTCTTCAAGTTTCTTCAAGAAGATGAGGTAATGTGCCCTATATCCTTACTCATATGAGTTTCTACTTGCAAGATATGAGATGGTATGAGTATTTACTTCATCATTTTCATGAAATTAACTAGAAATTCTTACCTTGGATTTTTCTTTATTATTGGAGAAACTTGTGGGTGAACCATGGAAATGAGCATGCATTGGCTTGTATTTATGCTCCTCTTATGCACTTAGGCATGTTTGATTTGAGTTTGAATGAAAAGTTGCATGATTCATGAAATTTTGAGGGATATGCTTGCTCTTTAATAGAAAATTCATTTCTTGAGGGTTTAAGGCTTGAAGAAAGCATGAATTTATGAATTCTTGATTTGCCAAGTGAAATTCATGACATTCTTTTTGTTCACTTAAAGTCCATGTGAATATGCATTCATTTTCATGTGAATACTCATGAATGAGTTTGAAAGGGCTTAATGCTTTTGTTAAGAAAATATGAAATTATTGCTTGTTTTGATTGGGAAATTCATTTCTTATGAAATATGCATGCTAGATGGAGAGTGATATTTGTGGAAATGTTGTTCAACCTTGACAAAGTTCGGATTATTTTCTCAAATCTCACTTTACCTTGTTTGTGGTTTGTAGGAAAAAAGATTCTAAGGGGAAAGGAAATGCCACCATCACTTCTAAGGAATTGATTGCTTCTCTCTCCAAAAAGAGAAGAAATGATGCCTCTTCATCTTCACAAGTACCAAGAAGAGATCCAAAGACACCGGAAGCTCATGACATTCACTTGGAGACTCATGAAGAAAGAGCAAGATTTGCCGTTCTCGTATCAAGAACCATCATACCAACTCAATTTCCATCCAAGGACACATTGGTGAAGTTAGGGCTTTATGATAACATCAAAGTCCTCTTTGACAATATAGGATGGGGAAGTATCTTAGAGGATACTCTTGAAGATAGGAGAACATATGAAAAGGTGGTTCTTGAATTTATGAGCACATTGGAGGATGAGAGCATCCATACTATGGAAAGCATCAAATTTCAATTATTTGGAGAGCGTCATGAGTTGAGTTTGGAAGCGATAGATGATATCTTTGGAGTGCCACATGGAGGTGATATGTTGGTGGAAAGAGCTTTTGCGCATAGTTTCATGTGGAATAAACTTGCTCCAATCACCATGGAAGGCTTTAGATCGGGATACTCAAAATCAAATGAGGTGAAAAATCCGGTCCTAAGAATGGTGTTGAAGATCCTAGCCCACACTATGGTTGCACGGACGGAGAACACTTCGGTTCGAGTTGATGATCTCTTCATTATTCAAGCCATGCTAACCAAGAGGCCCATAGGTTTTTCTCACATTTTCCTTGCTCAAGTCATGAAGCAAGCAAGGGCACCGAGTGGGAAGATTAACATAGGAGGAATGCTCACCCATTTGGCTAAGAAAATCAATGATGATCATAGTGGATATACTCCGATGAGAGGTTCATATTTGATTGATGTTGAGAAACTAAGAAACATGAGGTTTCTTGTATCATCTAGGCCTCCCTTTTATTTCATTCAAGATGATGAAAGGACATTCCCTCTTCCAAATGCAATGAGTGTGTTGGTAACCGATCTCCATGATCGGGAGAATTGGCACTTGAATACCCCCACTCATAAATTCATCAAAGAGAATCATATTTTCAATTATGGAGAAGAAGATGAATATACCATGGGGGGTGAGAGAATGCCTTTTGCTCAAGAAGATGAAGAAATGGAAGATTCTACAAGGGGTGAACCAATGTCAAGAGGTGAGCCAAGTTCGAGAAGAGAGCAAATTCCAAGAGAAAGAGGGTATGAAGAGAGGTTTGAAGCCCTTGAAGGGAGAATGGCAAGCATGGAGCGTGGATTCAAATCCCTCGATGCACAAGTCACGGTGATGAGGCAAGAAGTAACTTCAATGCGAATTACTCAACTTGAGGAAGCACAGAGAGGTGAAAGGATGGAAAAACAAGCAAACTCGATAATGGAGTTATTGGAGAGTTTTCGGATGCACCAAGGCAATCAAGGGGTGACATGGCCCCTACTTCCTCCACCATAGCTTGGACCTTTGTGAGTGTAATTTAAATTTCTTATATATCTTTCCCGCCACACTTATTTTAGAAATTATTTTCTAAAATAAGTTTGGGGGAGGGGGGTAGGATACGAAATTTAAATTACTTACATTTTATGTCTTTTCCATTCCTTTACTAGTTCTTTCCTTATTTGCTTTACTTGGTTGGTAGTTTCATGACTTTGTGTATTGTTGGGTTAATCTTGTATGCTTGGTGGATTGATTGATTAAGAAGTTGTTGATTTGAGAATGTGGAAATATGGTTGGTTTTAGAGTGAAAAGTGTTGCTTGAAGAATAAATGTGAAAGTTTGGTTTGCTTTAGTATGTTTAGTATGTTTTCATGTTATATTTGTGTGTTTTTGTTAATTGGAATGAAGATTAGGGTTAAGGAAAGAATGTTGAATGCTTGATGTTTGATTTTGTGAGTTTGGGTGAAGGAGAATAGTTGATGAAAGTTCTTCTTTGTTTTGTTGGTTTTTGCATGTGACCTTGGATGTGAAATTTTTTGAAAAATTAAAGAGTTTTTGAATTGGAAAAAGGTTGAATGAATGCTTGCATGCTTGAGTGTGAAAGAACGTGTTCAATTGCTCAAGTGTATTTGGGTGAGATGCCAATGATTGATGTTAAAAGGGTAACATTTTTTTTGAAATTTCTCAAGTTTGAGTCAAGCATGATTTGAGTTATTTCACTTGAATAGCTTGGGAGGATTGATCTTAGGCACTTAGGCCCTAGGCACAAAGCTTGAGAGGATTTTTGAGCCTAAAACTATGCATTTTACATAGTAATATCCATTCTTGAGAGCTTGATCTTGCATTGCATATTCTTTACTAGAACTTGCCTTGATACTCTAGTTAGAAATATTACATGTTTGCATGATTAGGAGATGATCTTAGGCCATCATTGCATAACCCAATTTCCCTAAACACTAACCTATCTTTCATTACCATTGTCGTCTCATTTTGAGCCTTGAATAGAGCCTTTTCTTCTTGAACCGGATGATAGGGGGTGAAGGATGGTTAAGGGAACCTTGGTGAAAGTTTAAAATGCATGAAAAATGGTGGATGATGGTGAAGGGTCTAGAGATTGATTGTGAAATGAAAAGACACTCATGTAAGCTCTATGTTAGAAGAGAAAAGAATAAGAACGAAGTTCTTATTGAAAAAAAAAAAAACAAAAAAAAACGTAAGAACAAAGTTCTTACAAGAAAAAGAGAGGAATAAGAGCATAAATGAGTGTTTCTTTAGATATTTGGTAGAAGCTTGGGTTCATTTGATAAAAAGGGGTTGGACAAGGTGGAAGATGAAGAAATTCATACTTAGAAAGGTGAAGAAAGGGGGTAAGGGTACTTGAATAAAAATTGAAGTCACTTAACCTAAAATTCCCTACCTTAAAAACCAATGTCCCTACATTACAAGCTTAATAAAGACCTTTTTTATCCTAATTTGTGCATGCATTGTAGTATTGGGAACTTGAGTTGATAGGCAAGATTATGGTTAAAGATGTGTATTGCATGATTTCGATGAGTGTTTACCATTTCCATATATTGAGGGATCGAGTAATACACATGTTCCTTGAGAGGTCTAGAGTTTAAGATGCTTGAGTGATTGAATTCTAAGTTAGGATAGTGGTTGATCTTATGAATGTTTGGTTTGACTTGAGAATTTCTTTGAATACAAATGGTGTTTGAGGTGATATGAGGCATCGAGGAACTCAAAATGCACACTCCATACGTGTTAAGTGTTTTGATTGTTCGTTTCATTGTTCGGGATGAACAATAGCTTAAGTTTGGGGGAGTGGTTAACACGTATTTTATGTGCATGTTGAGTGTGTTTTGCATGTGTTTGAGTCTCGATTTATGTGCTTAAATGTTAGAAATGCTAGGGTTTCTTAACTTGTAGCATACTTTTTACTTTTCTCATTTCCTTCCAGTTTTCGATCCATTTTGTAAGAATTAGAAAGAGTATTCATGTGGCTAAGGATTGAAGGCTAGAAACAAGGAAGAATCGAGCTTGATTAGAGTAAAACCTAGGGTTAGAAATGAGGAATTTCAAGTTATAAAGCTAGGGTTTCATTAGTTTTACTTCATTTATGTTTTCCTCGTTCTCTTGAGTCTTTTCACGCTTTTTTGCAGGATAATGAAGAACTCATTTGGCCAATTTGATCATTCCATGTCGAAGAGGAGTTCGTTAGGAGTCCGTAGCAAAAAACGGTTCACAAATCGAAGTTCGGATGAGGGAGAACGAGCCGAAACAAAATTGTTGCGCAGCGGAAGCAACATGGGCGCGACCCGGCGCGCAACTGCTTCAGGGGCTACCCCCGGTCGCGCGCCAATGAAGGAAATTGGGCCTTGGGCGCGCGACCTCTGGGAGCGGGCGCGCCGCCCAACTTCTTTCCTCCGAAAATTCGATTTTCTCCCATTTTCTATATTTTTCTAATTATGTTTTGACCCCCACTCAATGTAATGATATAAATAGGATATTATACTTCATTGGTATGATCTTTGGAACATTTTTTTATTCTCCCAAGAACCCTAGAATATTTTCTCTCTTTCATTTTTAGTATTTTGAAGATTGTTGAAGCTACATTGGTTGGATTTGCAATTGGAGACCATTTTCTTCTTCCTCATTAAATTTTCTTTCTTTTAAGCATGATTTCTTCTATTTTCTATGGTTCATTTCCTTTAATTATGTTTAGCTAATTTCCTTTTGGTTTCAATATATGAAGATATGATCTAGAAAATTAGGTTTTTGGATTTTGTTGTTGGATTTACCTTCTAATTCATATGTCTTGTGATTTGAGACTTAATTTTATTGCATGAGTGATTGGCCATCATAGAGTGCATACAAGGTGTTTGGTTAAATGCTTAGTAGGCTTTAGTTCATAACACTTGGCATTAAATCACACCATATTAGTAATTCTTGCTAATAGGAGATTCTAGATAATTAATTGAGCTATTTGGAGTTAATTTATGCATCTTGAGACCTAGCGGAGATAGATGTCATAGGTTAATCCACTAATATTGATTGCTTCGAGAGAAGAATTGATGTTTACTATATATATAACTCCCATATGAATTAGATTAAAATGACTAATCCATGCAAATCCATAAACCTAGGCTTTTAGTGATTATTGGATTATATTTGGAACCATACTTTCTCTTATCGATTTTATATCATTTGCCACTTGTTACTTGCTTAGTTAAGTTTGAGCTTTGTTAATTACTTTTCAATTGTTTTTACTCAATCAAAAACACAAAAACATGATATATTGTAGCTTGGATAGTAGGTTTAGTAGCTAGGTTACTACTTGAAACTTGAGCGTCCTTGCATTCCTTGTGGTTCGACTCGATTACTCAATCGATTATTATTGCTCTCTACCCTCACCCTAAAGTGAGGGCGGATCAAGCTTGTAGACAACAACGCCAATTTGCTTAAGGCATCAACTCGGTTATTTTTCTCCCTCGGGATGCGAACCAACTCAAAATACGAGTATTGTTGTAGGCTCTTGAATTTGTTGAGGTACATTTTCATCCCGTCACCTTTAGCTTCGTAACCTCCTAGCATGTGGCTCACTATAACTTGAGAGTCGCTGTAAACTTGTACAGCTCGTATCTGGAGACCTTGAGCTAGGCGAAGTCCGGCGATTAAAGCTTCGTACTCCACTTCGTTGCTTGTTGTAAGGAAGTCGAACCGAAGTGCATAGGTTGTCTCCTGTCCGTCTAGGCTGAGGAGTATGATGCCTGCCCCGCTTCCCGAATTTCCCGAAGCCCCGTCTACGTATACTTTCCAGCAATCTTTAGGCGGTTCTTTTGCAGGTTCGGCTTTGGTTTTTTGAGGTAGGCTCAGATGGCTTCGGTGATTCATTAGCACTTGCCGAAGTGGAAGGTCGGTGCTGGACCAGCTTGTTGGCGACCACTGCTTCAATGACGATTACATCCTGATGAGGTACTCTTTCTGGCACCGGGTCCTTCTCAGAAAAGGTGATGGCCTCGTCCTTTTTGAACCTCTTATGGGAAGACTCATCCGTTTGAGGACTTCGGGCCTCGGCCTTGAGAGATGACTTCGTGACACCTTGAGGGAGCCCCGTGATGGCCGAGGGGGCCCTGTGTTGGCTGTGATGATCCCATCGAACTGTGGTTGGTCCCCGTCCTCATCATCATCATTGCGCTTCGCTTTTTTATCAACGTGGGGGTCGCAGTTATTTCCCCCTCTATTCTGCTTGCGCTTTCCTTTGCCCTGAGGTCGGGCTTCATATTGGCCGTGACTTTGGTACCTCTTGAGGGTGCCGTCACGCATCAATTACTCTATATCAGCAGCAAGATTCCTGCATTCCTCAGTGTCGTGCCCGTAATCCTCATGGAAGCGATAATACTTCTCCTTGGATCTGTGCTTCGCCCCTCCACTTGACATGGGCCGAGGCTTCTCAACATGTCGGTGTGCAGTTCGAAGATCTCTGTCCTCGACTTCGTCAATGGAGTGAATTGGCTTCGTACCTGGTTTTGCCGAGGTCCGAGCCTGGATTCCAGAGGTGCACGCTGCAGTCTGTCGAGGGCGCTTCGCCGACCTTGGCCTCGGTCGTTCCGATCTTCTTTCTTCTGATCCGACGGTTCGGCCTTGTCGGCTTCGCGCTTGCACCTATCAGCTTCGTCGGCTCTTGTGAACCGATCTGCTATGCTCCATAATTGCCTCACAGTTTGGGATTCGTCCTTTACAATCTCCTTGTATAGGGTACCCGACTGGATAACGTTCTGAAAGGCCGAGATGAGGACCTCATCAGTTAGGCGATCGACTTTTAGATTTTCCTCGTTGAATCTAGTCACGAAGTCACTGATGGGCTCACCTCGCCTCTGCTGATGGTGAGTAGATGTGCTGCGGTGGTCTTTGCCTAGGCTTTCTGGAAAAATCTTTGCTCGAAGGCATCCATCAGCTCATCGTACGACCCGATACTGCGAGGTGGTAGACTATCGAACCACATGCGTGCATTGTCTACCAACAATTCTGGGAAGACTTTGCACATATATATATCGTCGCTGAGTCCCTGATTGACCATGTTGTATTAGTATTGGGACAGGAAATTCCTCGGGTCGCACGATCCATTGTATGGCTTGATAGGTGGGACTCTGTACTTATCCAGGAGGGGAGTGTAAGTATTCGGTTGGTGAATGGGGTAGATATCCTCCCGTACATGCCGAACCTCCCTCCTTGGTAATTGTCCTCGTCGCGCCGAGGTGAGACGATGTTACACCGAGGTGAGATGACGTTAAGGCGAGGTGAGATGCGATGGCGGTCATGTCGGCAATCATCAACGAATCTCATAGGGGGAATCCCGACGTCCTGTGCGCCTACGATCCCGACGCTTGGGGCCTTTTGTCACGGTTGCGATTTGGATGTAACTTCGCGCTCTCTATCATCGCTGCGCGAAGGTTGGCCTTTTTCACGATTGAGAGCTTTTTGTTGTTTGGCGAACATGAGGAAATCTCGCTTATTATGCGCGAGGTACTCCCTGACAGCACCATCGAATTCGTCCGGTTGGAGATGGACGTCGTCCTCCTCCGGGCTGCTATTGTGACCTTCTCCTTCTGGATAGATTGACTTGCCATGCTTATCCAACGGCACGTGCTGAACGTGTCCGTCGGGAGTTTGGCTTCTTGCGTGTTCCTTCCTAGGTCGCTGGTGTGTTGCAGAATTCTGATCTTGCGCCTGGCTGGCCTCGGCTACCGCAGTACCTTGCTCGGTTTGCTAATTCTCCTTTTCCTTATTGGCAGCGGCAGCAGCGGCGATTGATCTTGTTGGCCTTGTCATGACGGTAGATTACCCAGAAAACTTTTGATCGAAAATCACAAATTTCGTATTCCCACAGACGGCGCCAGTGATCGAACTTATTTTCGTAGGCAATTAATAAACGGTGACAAGAAATAAATGAACACGAAAGTAATGGAACGCAAGGGATTTACGTGGTTCGATCTATTATAATAGATCTACATCCACGGAGCAAGAGTATGGATCTTTATTGCTAGTATGAGTAGTGATTACAAGATTGTTCCCCCCCTTTTCAATCTATTCTAAACCCCTATTTATAGGTAATTATATGGAGTTTGACTATAATACAAAGTCTTATCATATTTGGACTCTGGCTTGATCCTCTTATTAGGGATAAACACCGAGCTTCTATATCTCTCTTGGAGCTTGAGTTGTAGTCGATGTAGGATTCTTGATCGCCTTGGTGAAGAAGTTTCTCTTAGTTGGGTCGAGCTGCGTAGGCTGAGCTTAACTGTCGGGGCCCAATTATATTGGGCCTGATGTTTGGGCCTAGGAGCTGGGCCGTATCCTATCATATATGATTTTATTTTATCAGTTTAAATACAATAAAAAATATTTTAAATAATACATGAATATAAAAGAAAAGATATGTGAGGTTGGGTTGGTGTCACTTATAGTATCCCGTAAAAAAAATACTTCAAAATTATATTTTAAAACCCGTACTAGATTTCGGTGGAAATGCGTGCGCGAAATGTCTATTAAATGAAAGTGACCTAATATAATGAGATGAAGATAGTAATAGGTTGAGGGTTATATATATAGATGAAAGATAAATTAATATTTTATTAAAAAGTAAAGTTGAGTTGAGTTGGATGAAAGTAGTAATAGGTTGAGGGTTATATGTGGATGAAAGAGAAATTAATATTTTATTAAAAAGTAAAATTGAGTTGAGTTGGATGAAAGTCGCGACTAAAATAGTCTATGGTAAAAAAAAAAAAAAAAAAAGATAACTTCAAATAAACCGACGAGTGCTACTTTTTGAAATAACTATAAATAGTTAAATACACACAACACACATTTCCGACATCATAATAATTTGAATTAGTATTTAAAGAAAAGTAGCACATACAAAATTATTACTTTATTTTTTTAAAAAGTAGAGGAATTACGTGGACCCAACCTCCAAATACCAAAACCACCGCCTACCCAGGGGCATCTCCCGTAATATCAAGCAAAATTAGTGGCATTTTACGTAATTAAATTACAGTTCTAACCATCTCCCGCATCCCGCGTTGCATCCAGAGCAGCGAAGAGAAAATAGTGCTAATCTACTCAACACTTCTCTAACTATGTACATATAGCTATACCTCTCTCCGGAAAACTTGCGCTCTTCAACATTTGGCAATGGATCGGCGGAACGATCCCAATCCCTTTGACGAGGGAGAACCTGAAATCAATCCATTTTCGGTACGATATTTATGCGGTTTTCATTCGTTTATTTGTGGTCAAGGATTCCAATGAAATGCTTTCATTTTCCAACTTGTAGGATTGTATGATGTAGATCCTAGAAGTAAGGGGTGTTTAGATTCGATATTCAAGTGTAGGGCTAGATTGAGGGAGAATTTCCTACCGCAAAAGTTAATGTCCGACTAATCCTTGTTGTGTTTTTGGCATGTATTTTTCCTGTTAATCGTTGATATAATTAAGGATATGATTAATTTGTTTGTTTGAAATTCGACGTGTATGCTTAAATATAAACTTGTATTGTATCACCATTAGTCGCCCCCCTTGAATTTATGACCGCAAGGTCGTAGTTGCTTTGAATTCAATATACGCTCCGTGATTTGGTAGCCTAAGTTCACAAGCAGAAGAATCGGAACATAGTATTGAATTGTTACTCAATAGTTTGTGCTAATTTTGTGGAATTATCTCTTTATAAAAGAACAGAAGTCTGATATAGTTATATGGATCCATTGAAGTTATTACTTATTTTACTTTCCCACTTAACCTATGCGATAAAAAGACATGAAGCTGGCTGACATACATGCATTTGTACCGACTATTTGGAATATGCCTTGAAATATTGTTATTTAGATGGACTATTTGGGCTTCGCATATTTCCACTTCATTAGATGTCCAAGGCAAGGACTGGTTATTTGGATAGAGATGGCTGAAGGATTAATTGTACATGTAAAGTAAACAATCTAATTGTAAGTTATCTTTTAAATAAGGAACTGATGTAGTAATTAGTTTTAGTAATTTTTACCAGATCTCTCAGTATCGTATCCAAAGGTGATGTCATGATACCCACAAAGTCAAAGGGATAGACATGGTGTCAATCTAGAATGAACTGATCTAATCTGGCTGGTGTATAAGAATCTGTGTCCTAAATTTGTGCATATGATTTATGGTTCAAATACACATCAGCCAAACTTCTACTTTATTGTTGTCTTGCAGAATGGTCGAACAGCCACTGGATCAAAGTCACGCGTACCTCAAGCAATTGCTAGTACACTGGGTTTTGGTAAAAAACATGACGCCAACGTGGATATACCATTAGATAACATCAATGTAATGAACTAATGATACCGATAACTATTATTATCATATTTTGCGAACTTGCATCTGAAACTTTAATGTATACAGTCTTGCTAAATTTTTCAGGATTCGAAGAAGGAGAAAGAGCTTGCTGCTTGGCAGGCAGATTTGAACCAGAGAGAAAGGGCAAGTTACTCCTTAGGCTTTGAATTTACAATAAATGCAATCTTTTACAGTGCTTTACACACTTCTGATTAGGCTTGCAGCTTGCTGCCAGTGCAAATTCAGGTCACAATGCCTAGATATATCCTCATAATGTGTTTTCAATGTCTTGATGAAGGACTCTTGTTCCATAGAAGAGTAAACTTCTGGCTGGCTGTAATATTTTTCTTTTCTCCACTTTTTGCTTTAACATCCATGTTGGAAGACGTTATTGTTTTCATCAATGTTCATGGACAAGCTAGTAAAACAAAATGATTCTGCATTTCTTTAGAAGGGCTACAATACTATACATATTAATGTATTTTCCAGTTAGTTTTCAGCATATGCTGAAAAGGGTTATTACTGAATACTATATGTTTCTAACATCAGATGATGTTCTTAGGTGTTACGTTTGTTCAGTTTCTGTGTAATTCATGTCTGTCTTGCTTTGGAATTTATTCCTGTTTTCTAATTCTAATCATCGTTTTATTTTCAGGAAATTAAGCGCAGGGAAGAAGCTGTTGCTTCAGGTTAGCTATGGGATTGTGGCTAGAATTCTGTCCAGAATTATATACTCTTACCTTCTAGTTTCTAACATTCAACAATTATTATTTTTTCCAGCTGGTGTTCCTGTGGATGATAGAAACTGGCCCCCATTTTTTCCCATTATACACCATGATATAGCCAATGAAATACCAATTCATGCTCAGAAGTTACAGTATTTGGCTTTTGCAAGCTGGTTAGGTTTGTATCTAGTGCCTTACCTTTCTAAAGCCTGACGTGGAGCTGCATTTTTCTAATATATTTCAAATCTATGAGTTAGTTATTATAGTTAGTGTTGATCTAATATAAGTAGTCGATATATCAAAGACCATTTCTTGTCGCTTGCTCTTTGCACCTCCAGCAGAGTTCTGCTTGGGGAAGTGATATAATTGTTGTTGAGATAATTACAGCCTGCTTGTTGTTTGTGATTTTTATGTTTCACGTGGTTCAACCCCCCAGCACTTTTCAGTCTTCAGCTACCAGCAAGCAGTATTGACATCTTCAACCTTTTTATTTTATGGTATTTCACATATTTGGTTGACCAATTATCTTTTTTTTTTATTTTTTTTTACTAGTTTCTTCGCCTTAGTTTATAGGCCCTTAACGAATCAGTCTCTACATCACTAGGTGAATGTGTTCATTACGGTGATTCATTAACTGGAAATATGTAGGTAAGGTTGGGATTGATTCAGAGATCTGTTTATCTCTTGACATGTAGAGGCTTCTTATCTTTTCAAAAATCAGCGCTTCTTGATATTCTCTGTCATAAAGTACTCAGAAGTTGCGATTGATTGGGTTGAATAGCTTACCATTTTGTACCTGTCCTTGAATTGATTCTCCCGGACTGTTTTTGAGTTGTGAGAATGTTACTTGTGGTTGGGGCTATCATCTGGGTCTGAGTGCCTCTTCTCTTGTTTTTTGGTACAGGTATTGTCCTTTGTCTTGTGTTCAATGTCATTGCTATCATTGTTTGTTGGGTGAAGGGTGGTGGTAAGTTTCTTTGTCTGTTGCTTTCTTAAAAATTTCTACATCTTTACATGCCAAATTTTGTACTGCTGCCTGGTTTTTGTGATATGCTAAAACATGATTTACTGTCCTAGGGGTCAAGATCTTCTTCCTTGCTATAATCTATGCTCTCCTTGGTTGCCCCCTTTCATATGTGCTATGGTACAGGCCTTTGTATCGTGCAATGAGGTAAATGAAATCTTGTTAAAATCTCTTCTTAGGGTTCCTATAATTTTACAATTAACAACAGTCTATGTGGCTTTTTTATTCAGGACTGACAGTGCACTGAACTTTGGCTGGTTTTTCATGTTGTATATGGTATGTGGGTACAACTATTGCTTCACTTTTTATGTCTGTAGTTTTGTATCTTTACACTTTCAACTCAATATCAATGTGCAGATCCATATTGGTTTCTGCATATTTGCTGCAATTGCACCTCCAATAGTCTTTCATGGAAAATCACTCACGTAAGATTCTATCCTTCTACTTTTATTGACTAGAGGAATTTTTTTCTGCTCTTTTAATCATGCAACGGGGTGGCATGTAGTCTCATTCTTTCTAAATCAACTTTCTGCGCTGATTAGGGGGTTCAATGAAGATGCAAAATAGTGTGTTTTCTAAATACTACTACCTCCATCCCATTTATTTAGACCTCTTTACTATTTAGCACGTATTTCCACCGAAACCTAGTACGGGTTTTAAAATATAATTTTGTAGTATCGTTTTTTTTACGGGATACTATGAGTGTCATAGTATCCCGTAAAAAAAACGATACTACAAAATTATATTTTAAAACCCGTACTAGGTTTCGGTGGAAATACGTGCATAAAGGCAAAGTGGTCTAAATATATGGGATGGAGGTAGTATTATCAATCAGTACTCACAATTCAATGTCTTTGACATCAGGGGTATCCTTGCTGCGATTGATGTATTTTCTGACAATGCGTTGGCAGGGGTAAGTTTTTTTCTATTTGATGCTTAGGTTTTTCATCATTTTGCTTCCTACTTTGTAAAAGATTATTTTGCGTGAAGATCAATGTCTTAGACTCTTCATGATACTTTTTAAGAAATAATCTTTGGTTTGTACTTTGTGATGTACATTCTGCAAATTTTTGAATATTTAGAGTATCCCCGGTGTGTTTATTTCCTTCTATAATTGAAGATGAAACATTATCAAAAACTTTATTACTTTGAGCTCTTATTCTTTCTTTCTCCTTTCTTTTCTTATTTCTGTTTTTCTTACTGGGGTAGGGGTGAGGAGGGGGGGGGGGATTCATTTTTCTAGGTAAAACTTATTTCAATCCTTCATTGTTAGATATTTAATGATCTTCTCTATGTTGGGTTTTAACTTCATACAATAGAAAATATTTATTGGTATATAGTATTGATTTATGCGTTTGTTTTGAGCAACAAATTTCATCTTGTTCTATTCGCTCTGGTACCCTTTAGAGTCAAAGATTTCAAATTGCGCTGTCTATATTTGACTACTTGAAGCTATGAGTGTGAGTCATGCGCTTATGCTCCATTTCCTTTCAGATTTTCTACCTGATTGGATTTGCTTTATTCTGCTTAGAGTCGCTCTTGAGCTTGTGGGTACTCCAGGTTAGAGAATTTACTTCTGCATTGTACAGAGCATTTGCTTTATGATGTATTCTTTTGTTGATTGTCGTACTACCTCCATCCCGCTCGAAGTGGCTTGTTGTTTATTCTAATGTGTGGTATAAAATAATAAAATAGGCCACTTCGAGCGGGACGGAGGTAGTATTATTTTTATTTCATTCTTCGTTTTCTCAATAGCTATTTATTGTATTGTTGATTGTTAGCTGTACTGTAGAAGGCTGACTTGGAATCTCTTTTGCAGAAAATATATGTGTATTTTAGGGGAAACAAATGATTACAAAAATGCATCTGGTTGCTGAAGAGATTTGTAATTTGAGATGAGTTATTTCTTCCCCCAAGTAACACTTCCCTCCCTTTTCTGGATTCCCAATTTTTCTGATGATTTCTTCTATGAGATAGTGTCACACTGATTTAGTTCACTAGACTTTGGTTTGTGGGCATTGTAATTAGTTTTTTTATTTTTATTTTTTTAATTTTAATTTTTAAATATCATAAATTCATGTTCTTTTTGGTGTTCGTTGTAATCGGTATTTTCCAGAAAATTGAGGCACGTAAAATTTGACTGAAAAATGTCCAAACCTTAGATTAACTTCTAGTCACAAATAACATGTATGATTTCCCCCTGAAATATGTGTCACCATTAAATTAGTTAGGGAAAGAGGTTCAACTACATTTCTAATCTTTCCTCCTAGGATCAATCATAATTTTCAAGTATTTGTGCGTACGAACGAACCTGTAATGTTACTGGCACATGTACCCCTCTATACTACTGTCATATTTCTATTCTCATGTCATACTGGTATTATATAGTACTCCCTCCGCGCCGAATCAAATCCACCGTCACAAGATCGAAGAGAGAAATCGATTTGAACTGATCGACGATCTTCTGTCATAGATTTGAACGTTGTGTTATATTGAGGGATGGCCGCGTTATTATTTGAAGGTGCTTTTACATTGCTGCTACTGGTGTTCTCACCATATGTGCTAAATAACATGGCTGCTGGCTAAGCTAATGCTCGATTAATTTGAAGGTTTAGTGAAACAAGCACACACAAAAAAAAAAATTAGTTAATTATTGATTTTCTAATCTCATAATCGTATTTATTTTATATATATATAATTTTCTTAAATATCAAGATTGTTTTTTCAATTTCCAACTTTTCATTAAAATTATTCTATCTCCTTCCCATTTTTCGAAGTAGGCACTTTAGCAATTTTTCTAGATGAATATATTCAATTTACTTATATTTCAAAAAAAAAAAAAAAAAAAGAAAAAAGAAAAAAAAAAAACTAGGTGTCAAATTCACAGAGAAGCAGCCGTTGGGCACAGCCGCTCACTAGGAATTGTTGATATTGTTGGAATAGTGAGCATTGGTGAAATTTTGTTTCCCTTTGCATTGGGAATTGTCATTGTTGGAGAAGACGGAAGAATACTGGTTGAATTAGAATTTTTAAAGGGTTGATTTAGTATTTTTTATATTTTTTATTTGTCATGTTTTAATTTTTCCTACCAAACAAACGATATCACATATTGCATTGTACTACTTCTATATCATTGCAAATCGATAGTACTCATTTTTTTTTGGAAATAAATACTAGATAGTACTGATTAATATTTTGTCAGTGATTGGAAAATTAGTTCATATAGTAGGTATTGTCATACTAACTAATTTAATGAAATGAAACAAGTACTAATATTGTGCAGTAATAATAAGAACTAAGGACGTCAATTATAAGGCGACGTTCCATTTTTTTCTTTTTTGAGAATTATATTTCGAAGCAGCTCAGTAAGAATGAAATGATTCTTAGCTAGAAATGAATTTTATTACATAGTAGTATAAAAAATCTACATCAATATTTATTATTTATCAAACGTGTGTGCGCGTGTGTATTTTTTCTACAAACGTACAAATGATCTTAATTAGAAAATAAAACTTGCACGTTAAATATTATTGTTATAATATTACACTGGTGGGTTGATTAGTTTATAAGCAAATTATTAGGATGTTTGATGGCGACCATGCATGGAAATTATGTTACGTTGAATAAAATGTATATGTACTGTCGTAGGTTGATTGATTAGTTTATACTTGTATACTACTCCATTGATAAGTTTATACTTGTATACTACTCCATATATATTTTACATTTCTACGTTTAAATGCAATTTATTTTCTCATAAATAAAAAAGTTTTTCTGTTCAAGAAATAATACCCGCAATTGGTTGGTGGAAATAAACAAAAATCGACCAAGTATTTAAATTAAAAATTTGCCTATAATTTTCATCTTATATTAAAAGAGTTATTGTAAAAGAAACCACAATATTCGCATCTACTCTCTCAGTCCACTATTTATTGAGCTAAAAATCTGAACACTGAGTATAATATTTTGTGGGTAATATGTTAAAATGATTTTTTTGGTCTCATTTATTAAAGTAATTTAGGATAAAGTCAACTACTTAAAAAGAAAATAGTCTAAATAGTGGACAACCGAAAAAAAAAGAAGTGTACAGTGGAATATTTTTGTAAGCCTCACCAATTATGACACCATTCTTTTGTAATTTCACGCTAAAAAATTTCCGAAGAATATAGTATCCACGTGAACATAATTTATGGATGTTTAGTATGCTTTACATAAAAAAAAGTAAAATAGCATTACAAATAGATAGATTTCCAAGTCATGCTGAGATTGTATGAATAAATTTACTTATTACGATTTAATCAACAATTTAATTCCCAATAAAAATATATATATATACTTGCAAAAGTCAAAAGAGAAAGAAAATTGTGACCATTATTAATTCATTTTTCTTTACTTTTATCGGTTCTTACTAAGGAAATTCGGACAGCGATAAGCCGATAACGGTAAGAATTCTAATTATAAAGGCAAAGTATAATACTTAAATCACGGCTACGGAAGAGCTTGAATTCTACCGCCTTCGCACGGCGGTGCTCCACCGAGTCAAAGAAAGGGGCTGTCAATAAAGAAAGAATTTCTGCCGATTCTTTGTCTAAATAAACAGAAGCACAAACACAAAACCTCGATAAACTAAAAGAAAACAGGAAAACAAACCCACAGGCACGAGAACACCACCACCTTTACTCCATTCCACCCTGCCATTTCCAAACGTGAAGAAACCTTGGAATCTGGGTTCTCTAGTTTCACACACTATCTCGCTATAACCCCACATAAAACATACCGAAAGACAGCCCGTATCCTGATCAACCTTCTTCTTCTTTTTCTTTCTTTTTTTCAGGAAATCCCGCCTAAAAAAGATATTCTCTGCTTTCTTCCAAAAAAAAAAAAAAAAAACTTTAAGCAGGAAAAAAAATGGCGACGCTTGGTGATATTGGGGTGTCAGCACTCATAAACATTCTGAGTGCTTTTGCGTTCTTGCTTGCTTTTGCTCTGTTGAGGATTCAGCCGATTAATGACAGAGTGTATTTTACGAAATGGTACATTGAAGGGCGGCGGAGTAGCCCCAGCAGCCGCGGTGGCTTTGTGGGCAAATTTGTCAATCTTAATGTCAGGACTTACTTAACTTTCCTCAACTGGATGCCTCAGGCTTTGAAGATGACCGAATCTGAGATTATCAAGCACGCTGGCCTTGATTCTGCTGTTTTCTTGAGGATTTACACTCTTGGGTACTTTAACATTCTTTTTTCTAAGAAATAATGTTGCTATTGTTGTATTTTTTGTTTCTTTCTGTTTTTTCTTTGTTTATTGTTGTTTTTCGTTTTCTGGTCCTCTTTATCTGTCTCCGTGTGTGAATTTTAGCTCTATTGGTAGTTGCATGTGTTTCATTTGGAATAGTTTTATTCTGACCAACTTTTAGTTTATTGAATGTCCAAATTGAAAATTAAAGAATGTTAAGAAGAGAATATTTTGGAGGGAAGTTATGCTTAGGGTGGATTGTAGTCCAGATGTTAGTTATCATCCGGCAATTATGGCAACTCTCTCAAAATGCAAAAAAAAAAAAGGGGAGAATGTGACCTGTTGGTTTATTTCGTCCTCCTCTTAAGGAAATTTATTGTAATTAATGGATTTAGGACTTTTTATATGCATCACTATTTGTCTTTTTAAATGTCTCACAAGTGATATTGGAGCAACTCCATGAATGGTTTCTCTGAGATTTTTGAAGGATATGTTTCATGCAAAATTTCAGGTTTCAGTTTTGAACAATTCTGCCTACTTACTATTCTGAAGCATTAGCATAAATGGATAGCATTTTTGAATGTTGTACATTGTCATGGTTTATTAGTACGTTCATAGCCTGTACCTCTTTTGGGCATTCTCTTCTACTATGCTGAAGAGAAGTTGTTAAATTATTTATCCTTGTTTACTCTCTATCAATATTTTCATGAAATTGTGTTTTCAATAATGGCTCAGCAACAATGTGTTTGCTTCCTTTATCTAATTTGCAATTTATATGCCTCTGTCTAGTATGAATCTCTTCAGTTAGTGTCCAGACAGTTATTTATGTTTGATCTCGATTTGTAACAAAAATTATTTTTCCTAATCTTTTTTGTTTGGTTGTTTTTTTTTTACCACTGCCAGGTTGAAAATGTTTGGACCAATAGCTATTGCTGCAATACTTATTCTGATTCCAGTGAATGCATCTGGTGGCACTTTATTTTTTCTGCAGCGCGACTTGGTTGTGAATGACATCGACAAGCTCTCTATATCTAATATTCGCCCCAAGTCTTATAAGTAAGCTTAAAGCTTCTTAATGTACAGTAGTGATTATTATATAGCAAGATTTTCATGGCATTTTTTCATCACTTAAACAATGAGCTGGTATTAGGGTGAAATCTTCGTCTTGCACTATATTGAGTGTATTAGGAAAAAGTAGATGGATACTTATTGGATGCATGTGTGGTTGTTGTTCTATTTAAAATTTTCGTTTGGCGATCAATTCCGCTAGATGTGAGCATCCCATTAAGCAATTTGGAAAATTGATAGTTTTTATATGGTCATTCTTGTTTGCTTTCAAGATGTCCTCTCCACTACATATTTTCTTTAGCTGATTCTGTCAGAGGTAAATATGTAATTGGATACAATTATCTAAGATGGAGCTGCATCTATTCACCGGTAACAATAAGGTAAATATTCACACGTGGAATTTGACTTTCAACCACTAGTAGTCCTTACAGATAATGAGACACATTTTCACCAATTGGAAAGCATGAAGCTGAAACTTCTGGCGTATGCCATGCACTATTCTTGATCTTGTCTTTCATATTCTAATTTCCTGCAATGCCTCTTTGGGATTTTCAGGTTTTTTGTCCACATAGGCCTGGAGTATTTGTTTACGTTTTGGGCTTGTTTCTTGCTTTATAAGGAATATGATAGAGTTGCATCAATGAGACTAAGTTTTTTGGCTTCACAAGGCAGGCTCCCTGCTCAGTTCACGGTTAGCTTTTTCCTTCAATGGCTATTGATATCGTTTATAATCATGTAAAGGTCCTTGCATTCATATGAACTGAAGACTGTAGTATTTCGTAGTGTCCTAATTGGTCAACATGTTGGGCCTGTTGGCTAAGGCATTTGAAATGGAATGTAAGAGAAATGGAATATACTCTTTGTGGAGTGTCCATAAAAAAAAAGACAACTTGCTATTCTAAATGATTATTGGTATTTCATTCTTGTTTATTACAAGCTACTTGCGATATTGTGAACTACTCTTGTCAGGTTCTAGTGCGAAATGTTCCTCGTGTTTCTGGAAGCTCAATATCGGAAACTGTTGACAACTTCTTTCGGAGAAACCATTCGGATCACTATCTGTGTCACCAGGTAATGGATTTCCCTTTGCTCATATTTACACATGTAACAACTTTGCTCGTACAATTGATATGATTTTTGTTAATTCAAGAGTAAAACATGAATAATGGGAATGGAAATCTGTATTGAATCAAGTGAAGATGCCACATATATATACACACTAATACTAGGCTAAATATGGAAAAGATTAAATCTAATACTAATTACTAAATATATACATTACAACACTCCCCCTCAAGCTGGAGCATAGATGTTAATTATGCCCAACTTGCTACAAAGATAATTAATCCTAACCCCATTCAAGGCCTTCGTAAACAAATCTCCTAACTGATCTTCAGTTTTCATATATCCAGTAGCAATCATCCCATTCTTAATCTTCTCACGAATGAAATGACAGTCAATCTCAATATGTTTGGTTCGCTCGTGAAAAACAGAATTAGAAGCAATATGAAGAGCAGCCTGATTGTCACATGGTATCCCGTAAAGGAAAAAATACTTCAAAATCATATTGTAAACCCGTACTAGGTTTCGGTGGAAATGTGTGCCGAAAAAGTCAATAAAGCAAATGAGACATTTGAATTGAGACAGAGGGAGTATTTACATTACAACAATTTTAAATATATATTATGGTAAAACCTTGCTCTTGCGGTCCGTGTATACCAAACTATACAATGCAGAACCTTTAACATTTTTTGGGTTGTTCGGTCTATTTTCTTACCATCCAGGGTGTATACAATGCCAAAAAGTTTGCAAAACTTGTTAAGAAGAGAAGTAAGCTTCAAAATTGGCTTGATTACAACCAGCTTAAGTTTGAGAAAAGTCAAGAAAAGAAGAGGCCTACAGGAAAGGTATGCTCCCTTCAGGATTATAATTGAGCTACATATGATGAGAAAAATATGTAGAGATGGGAACAGTGTCAAGTTCTTTCAGCTTTAATTACATAGTGTACATTGTTTTTGTCACTCAGAAAGGATTCCTTGGACTTTGGGGTGAAAGAGTTGATTCAATTGACTACTACCAACAGCAAATTAAAGATCTTGATGAAAAAGTAAGTGTACCGACTAGCTTCTAACATTCATTTGGTTTCCATGCATTCAATTTCTTTCAGTTTCTTGCTGTATGTATTTACTTATTTCCTTCATCAGTTGATAGTGGAACGTGAAAAAGTTATGAAAGACCCTAAATCTGTCACCCCAGCTGCATTTGTGTCGTTCAAAACAAGGTGGGAAGCAGCTGTTTGTGCACAGACCATACAAAGCAAAAATCCTACACTTTGGTTGACATATTGGGCCCCGGAACCTCGTGATATCTATTGGAAGAATCTCGCGATTCCGTTTGTTTCCCTAAGCATTCGTAGACTCTTGATATCGATAGCTGTGTTTGTATTGATCTTCTTTTACATGATACCCGTTGCTTTTGTCCAATCATTGGCAAATCTGGATGGACTGGGGAGGGCAGCTCCTTTTCTGAGGCCAATCCTTGATAGGTAAGAGAATGTCGATTCAAAAAATGTTGTAGTTATTTGCCACTTGTTTTATAATTCATGATCAGTTGATCACCATTTATGTAGTAAAATGGTGTATGTAGGCATTTAGTTAATTATAAATAGTGGGAAGGATCTAATGGACCAATTAAAGATAATTGCTGTGAAATACAAGGAGGGGGCATGCACAGAATAATTGAGTTGTTTTGGTTAATAGTTGGTTACCTATATTCTCCTTCAGAATTTGAAAATTTTGAATATGTTAGTGACATCTTCTCACTGAATAATAATAATAATAATAATAATAATAATAATAATAATAATAATAATAATTCAGAAATGGATCTACAGTCAGAATTTCAATCTCAAATTTAAAATGTGCCCATCCATTATTATTGCAGTAAATTGTGTCTTGTTGATAGAAAAAGGTTGAATGTTTTTGTTTAGGTTTGCGATCAAAATGAGTAGAACTGTGTTGTACGTGTCTTCTAAAATGAGTACTGCTTCTTCAATAGAACTCAATGATATATAGCGTTATATTATCTAATTCAGTTATTTATAGTCTAAACCAGTTGTTGACATGTTCTGCAGGAAGCTGGTGAAGTCATTTCTGCAGGGTTTTGTTCCTGGTCTAGCTCTTAAGATCTTTTTGTTTCTTCTTCCTTCGATTTTAATGCTAATGTCGAAAATAGAGGGGTACGTTGCACTATCGGTATTAGAACGAAAAACTGCTGCAAAGTATTACTACTTCATGTTAGTCAATGTGTTCTTGGGAAGCATAGCTACAGGCACAGCATTCCAGCAACTTAATGCTTTTCTTCACCAATCAGCTACCGAGTAATGTTCCTATTTCTCTGCTAGCTTCAGTTATTATTCTGAAATCATGCAAAGAACTTGTTTTCCTCTACTGGAAATTACTTTAAGAGTGTTTACTTTGGGTGACAGCTTAGGTTGATAAAATATAACGGTCTGTTATACTTTTTATGTCTTGATCTTGTCCCTGGTGTAAAAAATGGCCCGGCCTTTTGACCTTTCAACAAAGCTTCGAAAGTGACATAGGAGTGAAATTCTGGTACCAGAATGTTGCATGTTAGTCCGTTTCTTCTCTCATGTTCTTCTTATAGGTGCTCCTAAGTGGAGGAGGAGAGAATAAATGAAGAAATGTACTACATTCGGGTACCCGAGATTCGCTCGCATCGCATGCCATCTTTGAAACTTTATTAAAGGTTGCAGACATTTTTTTGTATCTTTAAAGGTCGGGCCATTTTTGAAACTCGGGTTGAATCATGAATGTCACGCCAGAAAGTATAATTAACCCAATATAATATATACGCTAATAAGAAAACTTTCATGGTTTGAATAATTTTGAGCTTGTCTAATTATTTGATTCTTCAAAACTCAAATCATATGATTGTCAATCTAATCTATATCCAAAGTAAAAGTCCCCTCTCTGACTTGTGGGATGGATTTGAGTTCTGAATGAAGTTTTTTCTCGCAGGATCCCGAGAAATATTGGTGTATCAATACCGATGAAAGCTAGTTTCTTTATCACGTATATAATGATCGATGGTTGGGCTGGAATTGCTGGAGAAATCCTCAGATTAAAGCCTTTAGCATTTTTCCATCTAAAGCGCATGTTCATTGTAAAAACTGAAAGGGACATGGAAAAGGCAATGAACCCTAAGGGAATCGACTTTCCTGAGACTTTACCAAGCCTTCAGCTGTATTTTCTTCTCGGGATCGTATACATGGCTGTTACTCCAATCCTTCTTCCTTTCATTCTGGTCTTCTTCGCCTTTGCCTACTTCGTTTATCGACACCAGGTACGAGGAAACAACTTCTTTGTCATTCTCAAGACTGATGAAACCAATCTAAGTTTCTGTCTTTTTTTTTTTTTGGGCTGTTAAACCAGTCTAAAATGTGCTCTACACTGTTATTACACAGGTCATCAACGTGTATAACCAGAAATACGAGAGCGCTGCTGGATTTTGGCCACACGTTCACAGTCGAATCGTAGCTAGCTTGGTGGTATCTCAGCTGCTCCTAATGGGGCTATTGAGTACCAAAAAGGCTGCAAATTCAACTCCTTTGCTCGTAGTTTTACCTATTCTCACTCTCACCTTTCATAAGTACTGCAAGCATCGCTTCGAACCGGCATTCAGAAACGACCCTCTTGAGGTAAGATCATGCACTTGGAATTTCTGATTCTTTTTTGCAATAAAATCTCTCATTTAAAACATTAATGGCATTTTGGACATGAATTAAGGATAGAGAAAAATTGATATATACTCACCATCTTGATAAGATTCAGGTTGTAACCATAATTACGAAAATACCCTTTACTCACTGTTTTTGTATTACATTTATGGGTATTTCGAATTTGAAGATGCATTTTTTATAGTACTAATAAATAAGTATAATTTACCTTTCAAAATTGATATGATTGCAATTTTGTTCTTTCAGCTTTAGGGTGGGTGGGTAGAATTTATATGTTCTTAAGAATTTGAGCATCTTTTTTTTTTTTACTTCCATTAGTGAAGTGAGTATTTTACACTATTGACGCATTAGAGTGAGGATATGCTAAGATCAATTTGAGTGCATATTATAGAACACCTAATGTCCTAAAACAAATACTTGTTGATATAATACTAATGTCATTGTTTATTTCTTCTTTTGACCTCTATAGGAAGCCATGACCAAAGATTTGGAAGATGGTGCTGCTGAGTCGGATTCCGAATTCAAGTCTCACTTGGCCGACGCGTACTTGCACCCGATTTTCCACGCTATCGAAGGAGTCGAGATGGCTGAAGTTTGAGTCGACAAAAGCTGAGGACCGTGCGCTCGATCAAATTTGTTACAAAAGTATGTATTCTTAGGAATTTGGATGATTTACTTATTATGATTTCTAAGGGTAGTCTAGAGATTTACTATTAATTAAGATGAAAATCCTTTTGTATCTATGATTTCTTAAAGATTTTGGCAAGTTAATTTGGGAAATAGAAATGGGGGTGTTGGGAGTAGAACTAGGACTAGGACTAGGACTAGGTTGTTATGCAAATGTTAGAATCATGTAAATGTTAAAAATACTGGGTTGTTAATTAAGTTAACATTCCGTTTCTTACATATTCTTTGGGTTGCTTAACTTGCCTTTATGTTTGTTGGCCAGGGTAATTACCTTGGCATGTGTAAACTTTGATAGAAAATGAAAATGAAGGATAAGAAAAAGATTAAAAATTTTATCTTATAATGTGGTTTTTCACTTGTTTTATCACATGTTCTCTAAGATAGAAAAGATGAGAAAATATTATCACTCCAAATAGGTGGGAAAATATTATTATATGGAGTGAAAATGTGGAGTAAGGACTTCTCAGGGAAATTATTTATCAAAGAAAATGTTAAAGTATTGAAAATAATTTTACAATGAACTATCAATACTAGCTTGTATACTGTCGAAATTCGACGAGTATTATTTTATTATTATTTATTAAGATGGTAGTATTATGATAATTTGTTAAAACGGTTCTCATTTAATTTCTAATTTATTGCGAAGTGTCTTAAATTGAAAATATAGTCTTTTGTTATAAAAAATTAACAATTATAGCTTTCCATACATATTAAAAAAATTCCAAAAATTTATTAGTTAATGGGCCACCTTAAAATCGATTTTGTGCCTAATATATTCTGAGGTGTTTTAAATTCAAAATATACATTTTGTTACAAAAATTTGACAATTATAGCTATCGATACATACTAAAAGAATTTCAAAAATATATTGACCAATGAGCCACCTCAAAATCGAATATGAGTCGCCTGTGACTAGGCGCTTCTGCCGTATCCGTCGATTTAGGCAAAAATATATTGGTCAATTGGCCATTTTAAAATTGGATATAGTCGCCCGTGGCTAGACACACTTACTGCATCTGCCAATTTAGAGGTCTAACAAACCTCCCCACCCAAAATTCGATGACATCTTTGTCATGTGGGATAAGCCTCTTGTCTTCGATCCATTTTCAACAACAATTTGTTCATCACAAGCGAGTTATTGCGGCACACCACAGTCATTGCTTGACCCAGCTCCCGCCAAGACTTTTGCATACGTGAGCACACCACGGCCCACACTTGGCTGTTTCATCGCCATATCCTTCCCAGGCTCCCCACGGCCCACTTTCAGCATGTCCTGACCCTCATCCAATATTTGGATACCCGAAATATATTGCATCGTGTTGACCCAAGCCTCATCCTCCATGGATTTAGCGACCACAACATTCAATTTCTCCCCCAGGTAAGCCTTCCGCTTAAAAATATATATTTTGTTATAAAAATTTGACAATTATAGGTATCGAGTCTCCATCACATATAAAGCACCCGCGAAGCTTGTTCCCGGCCCTAAAGCGTGACTCGCCGCACCACCAGCGCTGGATCGTTGAAAGTCTTCTTCTTCCAACCTTTCCCCTTGTCCTTAGCACGTCTCGCATCTCCATGTTCGGGCTCGGAAGAGCCACCTGCCTTCGAGTCCACCAACATCAATTAAAAAAATTCAAAAATTTATTGGCCAACGGGCCACCTCAAAATCAATTGACAATATATCAAACATAAAATGATCATCATTTCAATTTCAGCCATCCCAATTATGCTTGGGCTATTCGTGTTAAACTGTTTTTAAGTTCAAAATATTTTGGCCCTAACACTATTTCGATTTTGAGGTGGTCCGTTGGCCAATAAGTTTTTAAGTTGTTTTAGTATATATCGATAGCTATGATTGACATTTTTTTGTATCAATGTATATTTTTAATTTTTAAACACAAAATTAATTTTGAGGTGACCTGTTGACTAATAAGTTTTTGAAATTCTTTTAGCTATAACTGTCAAATTTAAATAATTATCATAATACTACCATCTTAAAGGAATTTCAAAACATATAACTCAAAATCTCTATAATAGCATGAAGGGTGTCTGATTAACCAAAAGTTTTGAAACGATACTGATTTTGTGTTAATACATCATCAATTATCTTTAGTTAAAAAATACTTTTGTTATAAAAATATTTCAAAAATTTCTTGGCCAATGGGCCACTTAAAAATAAAAGTAGGGTTAGGGTCAAAATATTTTAACTCAAAAATAATTTAGTCTGATTGACTCGAAATGAAATTTTCAAAAACTTATTGGCCAGCGGACCACCTCAAAATCGATTAAAATTTGACAAACATAGTTATTGATACATATTAAAATAATTTAAAAAAAAAAATGAAATGTTCAATGTGCCACCTTAAAATTGAAGTTATGCTAGAGCCAAATTATTTTAACTAAAACTCGAAAACAACCTGAAGATTTATTATTTAACATTAACTATCAATATATTTTTATGAATCTATTGCATTAAAATATTAAACAATACACTTGTAAGACGCTTCCCCTCCAACCAAGAGGTCGGAGGTTCGAGTCACCTCGGATGCATGTGTGTGTGAGTGTGTTGTGTTTGCCTGATAAAAAAGTTACATTTTATCTCTAAATACATTTGATCTATAATAAAAATATAGTTACATGGTTAGTATTAATATTAAAGATTAACATATAAATAAGACAACTATGAAGGGAATAGAGAATGGATAGAGGATGTAAATTGTTAATTAATATATTTGTAAACTCAAACTACTATCGTGTATGCAAGAAAAATAGCAAATGCCTGCAATAACCAATAGCCAACAATGATGAAGGGAAAATATAAATGGGAAGAGTTTGATTAGCTGTAACACCCTAAATTTTTATTTTTATTTTTTAACTTAAGAAGTATTTATAGAACGAAAAATATAAAGAAAATAAATTCGATATCTAATATGACGGAAGAATTTTAACAATTTAGCCATTTCTAAACTAATCATGCGTAAAGTAATAAATTCATCTATCTCCTATATTGACCATACAACAATGCATCAAAGCAAACTCGTACCCTATTAGAATAAAATATATATTATAAAAATACTAACATAACACAAATAACACTCACGTAGACGAAACTTGATGATGAATACTACCTCCATCCCACCTAATTGTCCCATTTGCTTTTTGACATTTTGGCACGCTTTTCCACCGAAACCTAGTACGAGTTTTAAAGTATAATTTTGAAGTATCGTTTCTTTTACGGGATACTATGACTCATAGTATCCCGTAAAAGAAACGATACTTCAAAATTATATTTTAAAACTCGTACTAGGTTTCGGTGGAAAAGCGTGCCGAAATGTCAAAAAGCAAATAGGACAATTAGGTGAGATGGAGGTAGTATATCTTAATAGCGACCAAAAGATTTATAATAAAGAAACAAAATCAGAGTTTGACCATCCCAGGAGTAAACTATATAGATAGATCCTTACGTAATAAAGTTTAAAGAAATTACGAGAAATAAATCCTACGTATCAGAATTAATGGAAAAACTACATAAAATATTTTCATTTCTTGGATCCTCACAATAGTCATTCCAGCCTTCACGACTGTTTCGGCCTTAAATTCTAGCAAAACAACTGAAAATAGTAGGGGTGAGCATATCAAAGTACACTCAGTGAGAAACAATGCAATTATCCATAATTGAAATTCATGCTAGTAATTCATAAAATCACATAAACTTGGCATAACTGAAGACTTTATAACCGTGAGGGCAGAGACGTGACCCCAACTTTATAACCATGAGGGCAGAGACATGGCCCCGACTTGATAACCATGAAAGCTTGCATAACATGAATTCATATAACAATGGCATAATATATGTGAAATATATAAACTAAAAGCATAGAAAAACAACATGGATAATAAAGAATCAACAAGACATAAATTCCCCACCTTAATCTTGAAAACTTATGGTACATCAACTCGTAAACCTCGAAACCTCTATCTAGAACGCCTGCTATGCTTCTCTTCTTTTCTCCCTTCCTAAGCCGTGGATATATATATATACTAGAGTTTGATCAAATTAAAAGTTTTATCCCTCGTAGGAATTTGATAGAATCTCCTAACGCCTAAATTATCTACAAGGATTCAGTTAGAGAGAATATATATATCTTTTCGTTTCTTTAATCCTTGCTTAACAAGAAATAGAAATAAAAATAATAATAACTATATATATATATATATATATATATATATATATAGGTAGTAGATCATATGAAAATTAATTATTACGTGAAACCTGCAACCCATTATAAATGTTGCATTTTATGCATAAAATGATGCATTTTATGCATAAAATGTTGCATAATAAAATATAATATTTTATATTATTTTTTATGCATATAATTCATCATCATGAAAATTTGCATAATAAAATATATTATTTTATCTTATTTTATATTATTTTTATGCATACAATACATCATCACGAGAATGCAATATTTTATAATAAAAATGCAACACTTTTGTGCATAAAATGCAACATTTTATGATATGTTGCAGATTTCACGTAATAATTAGTTTTCACCATAACCTATCCATATATATATATATATATATATATGCGTATAAAAGTACTATGTATAAAGTATTATATAAAGCTTTGTCTCATCAAGCTTCTGCCAAGGGAAAGAGAATATATATCTTGTACGTATAATAATAATAATAATAATAATAATAATAATAAATTGTGCTAAAACTTTGGGGTGTTACATTAGCGATATAATTAATCACATATGAATATAAATGTGGACTAATTAGGTGAGACGGATGGAATAATAATTAGTGATGTGGTGTAGTGGTTTAAGATATAGCTATCATGTGAGAGATCATGAGTTCGAATCCTTCAATCCTCATAATTATATTTTTTAATATGTATAAAAATACAAATTTTAGATAAATAGGAATTTAATACTATTAATAAAAATAATAATTAATATGTATAAAAATACAAATTTTAGATAAATAGGAATGGAGGGCGTATGTGATGCCACGTAAGCATACGAATTAACGTGGTGCTTCGAATGCGCAATGGAACATATAATATATATATATATATATATATATATATTGATGATTGATTTTCATATTTATACATATCTTATATCTCCATATTATATTAGATATACTTCCATATTATATTAGGATTAAAATACTACAAACCTAGAATTTTATCCACATATTCTCATCTTCAATTACAATTTAAGGAAGGCAAATCAAATGATTTTCTATTAGTTTATCTAATTCAATCATATGATTCTTGTGTTTAGCGTAAATGTATATATGTGTATCTATATGTTAAAGATTGTTTTAAAAATAAAACAAAAGTTTAACCATATAAATTCGTAAGTCATATTTAATTTCTTACGGAGTACTAATAAACTTACATGGCATTACCTTGAATTTTCATAATTATTTTTCTAAATTTTTATGATTTTAGTTTAATATCCATTAATTTTATTTATCTCACATGGATTATTTATAATCCTATGTTAATCATCCTCTAAAAGTATTTTTTTAAGCACAACCATATTGGATGAATTGATTTTTCGCATTTGAGGGTTATGCGTGAGATGAATAATCCGATAATATGTTCATAATTTCTTCGACTACTTATTGGGATAATGTTATGCTGATCTGCCATTCAAATCTCAAATAACTGTATATCTATCTTAAGCTCTGTTCGACGAATGTTTTTAAGTTTTCCTATAGACTAGTTTGTATCCCGTCGAAATTCGACGGGTATCATTTTATTTTACATTTATTAAAATAGTAGTATTATGATAATTTGTTGAAACGATTCTCATTTTATTTCTAATTTATTATGAAGTGTCTTAAATTGAAAATATACACTTTTGTTATAAAAATTAAACAATTATAGTTATCGATACACTAAAAGAATTCTAAAAATTTATTGGTTAATGGGCCACCTCAAAATCGTTTTTGTGTCTAATATATTCTCAGGTGTTTTAAATTCAAAATATACATTTTGTTACAAAAAATTGACAGTTATAGCTATCGATACATACTAAAAGAATTTATAAAATATATTGGCCAACATGCCATCTCAAAATTGAATATGAGTCACCCGTGGCTAGCGCACCTGTTGTATCCGCCGATTTAGGCAAAAATATATTGGCCAACGGGCCACCTCAAAATTGGATATAGTCGCCCGTGTGGCTAGGCGCACCTGCTGCATCCGCCGATTTAGGGGTCTAGCAAACCTCGTCATGTGGTATAAGCCTCTTGTTTTCAATCCATTTTCAGCAACAACTCGCTCACCACAAGCGAGTTCTCCCGGTACACCACGACCATTGCTTGACGCAGCTCCCGCCAAGACTTTTGCAAACATGAGCACACCATGGCCCACACTTGGTTGTTTTATCGCCATGTCATTCCCAGGCTTCCAAGGGCCCAGTTTTAGCATGTCCTGACCCTCATCCAACACTTGCATACCTAAAATATATTGCATCGTGTTGACCTGAGCCTCCTCCTCCACGGATTCAGCGACCACAGCTATTCAACTTCTCCCTACGTTAGCTTTCTGCTTCGGACAGTCCCGTATCTGGTGGTCTCCATCACATATGAAGCACCCACGAAGCTTGTCCCCGCCCGCGAAGTGTGACTCGCCGCACCACCAGCGCTGGGTCGTTGAAAGCCTTCTTCTTCCAACCTTTCCCCTTGTCCTTAGCACGTCCCGCATCCCCATGTCTGGACTCGGAAGAGCCACCCACCTTCAAGTCCACCAACTCCTCGGCAGTGGCTAGCGCGGACGGCAGATCCTTGACCCGTAAGCGCCTCAACTTAGTTTGGGCCCAATGCTTCAATACATAAGAGCATTTTAAAACCTTTTTGGCTAACGGGCCACCAAAATCGAAATAGTATCAGAGCCAAAAAAATTCAAAAACTTCTTGGCCAACAGGCCACCTCAATACCGAAATAGTGTTAGGGTAAAAATATTTTTTACTAAAAATCAGTTTAGTCTGATCAACCCGAACTGAAAAATTGTATTATGATAATTTGTTAGAGAATATGTGTTACAAAGTCACATTAAATTTTATTAGAAAAATAATTTAATGCAGAGTACTCCATTATCGAGTAGTTGTACTCTATTTATACATATTAATAAAATAAAAAAAATCAAATCAATGAAGGAAATCTCCATTATGGAATTTTTCATGGCCAATGGGCCACCTCAAAATCAATATAGTATTAGAGCCAAAATATTTTAACACAAAAAAGTTTAGCCAATCCGAATTAAAAATAGCTCACGAAGCTCATTTTGTGTCTAATTATTATCAATTGTTTTAAATTACAAATATATTTTTTATTACAAAAATTCAAAAATTATAGCTATCTATACATACTAAAAGAATTTAGAAAATTTATTGGCCAATGGACCACCTTAAAATCAATTTTGTATTTAAAAATTAAAAATATATGTTTCGTTACAAAAATTTGTCAATTGTAGTTATCGATACAAACTAAAAGAATATCAAAATCTTTTGGGCGGGCCACCTAAAAACGAATGGTGTCAGAGCCAAAATATTATAAATCAAAAATAGTTTAGCTTGATCAACTGAAACTGAAAATAGCCCGAGCCAAAATATTTTACTTTCTTTTTCTTTCCTTTCTTTTTTCTATTTTGGGAAGAGTAGCAAAAACACCCTGAACATTGAAATATTTTTCGGGTCATGCTTCGATCGGTTGAACCGTTTAATAAAATAAATTAATAAAAATATCTATTTTATATAAATATCAAAAAATTTATGATTTATATAGTACATGTTCATAAAAATTTATGACACACATGTTAAAATCAATAAAAAAAATAATATACATATTCATATTATATACATTTATACTCAAAAATATATATTTATAATTTTATAAATGAACATAATGTAGTTGATAATGATTCAAAACTGATTGAATAATGTATATATATATTGTAAGCCTTAAATAAGTACTATTATTTAATGGTATAGTGTTATAAAACATAGCCTATCATGTGAGAGATCTTGAGTTCGAATCCTTCAATCCTCATAATTAATTTTTTAAACTTTATGTATAATATAAATAGATTATAATAATTAACATATTAATATATAAATAAGTAATTAATATGTATAAATATATAGATTTTAGATAATTAAGAATGGAGACGCCACGTAGGCGTGTGGATGAACGTGGATGAATGATTTTGTTGGGAACCTTTTCTCTCTTTGAACTAAGTTTTGATAATGCTATTAGAAACCACACTTAGACAATAGACTTTAATTGGAACAAGCTGGTCTCCGTGTTTGGATCAGTCGAGCTTAACCCGAACAGGTTGCTATGTAAAGGTCAAGGTTGGTAGTGCAACCTTGTACCTATTTTACTCAAACCTGTCATAACGTTCCTTTATATAATCTGTCTATGTAATCTGCTCCAACCAAACTCGAAGATTTCTTGCGAAGATTACAGAAGACTGAAGACAGTTCGAGGTATAGGAAGCGTGACCTGCAAAGTCCAACCTGAGCTGTGGCTGAGGAACCTGTCCTCAACTCAACGTCCATAATTGTGTCAGTGTACGGTTCTGCACATACTGACACACACAACGGCTCTATTACAAATGCTTCTCTATAAATACCTCAAGACATTCAAGAAAGAAAGTACGGGAAACTCAAATTACAAGCTGAAACGCTGCAGAAATCTCAAGCTAAATATTCACACAATCAACACTCGAAATCACTAGAGCTTTCCCAAGTGTTGATCTTTGTAGATTTCTATTCTTTCTAGAATCTGTCTTACTAGAACACAATCCACACTCTCACTACCATCACTGTTGATATTCAGTGTAGTTGATAGAGTTGTATTCCAAACGGTGATAGCTTTTCACAGCTTTCCAGTTTGATTATTAGTGTTAGTTGTTTAGCATTAGTAAGATTGTATGTAAGTTTGTATGTAAAGTTAGAAGAGACACGACTCAAGATTCGTGCTAGATTCAGTCTAAAGAGAGACTTGAATTTGGACTGGAACCTCCACCAGTGTTAAAAGGAGCGAAAAATCTCAAGTTAAGGGATTACAGATTCGACGGGATCTGGCGTGGACGTAGGAGCTGTTTACTCCGAACCACGATAAAAACTCCTCGTGTTTCTCTATTCTTATCATCTGTTTTCACACAGTTTGCATGCTCACAACCTGCACGATTGTAACCTGTCTTGCATGTGCACTGTCTTTGAAAACTGTTTTTGAAAACTGTTAGTCACTCTCACAGTTTGCATGAACACTTATTTGAACTAAAGTTTCTTAACTGCTTTGAAAACTGTTAACCAACCTTTCCACCAAACTTCTGCACGCAGGTTAGTTTTGCAAGCTCAGCAGTTCACTGTTTGAGCTGGAAAAACTAAACTGCTCTGATTAACTGAAGTGACGACTCAGTAAGATCAAATTGTTTTGAAAAGTCTAAACTGTTGGCTAATTGGTGTATTCCCCCCCCATACACCAATATCTATTTATCGGGACCTACAAGTGGTATCAGAGCGGTGGTTCTTTTGACCACTGCTTCTGTATACTAGAAGCTTTTTGTGCTTAAGTGTCAAATTGAACTAGATCTCTGTGTCCGCAAACTGCGCATATATAAACTGTCAATATGGAAGCTTCACTTCTCCGTGTCTGTGAAGACTTTTCTATACAGGGTTATGAAGACTGGAGTTTTCGAATAAAGATGTGCCTCCAAGCTCATCATGTGCTAATGTGGGACGTCATCGAGAATGGTCCCACACCCATCCTCGAACCCTACGAAACTGATGTATCAGGAGATAAAGCTTCTGAAGCAACGTATGTGCCAAAGATTAAAGATCCCAGAAAATACACAACTGAGGAAAGAAAAGAAGCTGGACTTGACAGCTTCGCTAAAGAATTAATCTCGAGCACAGTTAAGGGCGTCCACCTGGCCAAGATAAGAAATCTTGGAACTGCCAAGGAGATGTGGGACACCTTAAAAGCAATAAGTCTTTGATCAACAGAGATGCTAGAAAATAAGCTGTCAGTGGCATGCAGTAAATTCGAAGAATTCAAAATGCAGCCAATGGAGACCATTGACCAGCTCAAGAACAGATTCACAATGATTACCTTGGAGATCGCGGCTCTCAAGAAAGATAAATACACTCAGCGCGAACTCAATCTCAAAGTAATCCAATCTCTTCCAGCAAGCTGGCATGTGTACAGTGCCATGCACCGTGGCAGGTCGGACATCAGCAACCTGTCAACTGAGCAACTGTTTGATCTGCTCATCGGGAATGAGTTTGAAATGATCAGATTGCACGGGTCACAACAAACGTCTTCAAGCAAGAAGACTGAGCCCGAAAAGAAAGAAAGAGATGCTGCATTCAAAGCTGCATCAATTACAGAAGAAAGATCAATCCCAAAAGATCTATGCTCTAAAATGGAAAAATTGTTGAAGGACTATGCACTTATGGCTAGAAGGAATGAAAAGCTTGAAAAACGCTTCAACAAATTCCGCAAATATCACAAAGATTTCAAGAGAAATCAAACCACCTCTTCTTCCGACAAGAAAGGTGAAGGTATATCAAAACCCTCTAAATTCTATTCCTCTAACACTCCCACGGGTGGTTATTTTGAATGTGGCAGACCAGATCACTATAAGTCAGACTGCCCAGACTTATCAAAGGCCGAACGCGAAGAGCTCCGCGCAAAAAGAGACCAAAAGCTAAAGGATCAGCGCAATGCCATGATCGCAGCTGAGGAAGAAGCCAAAGCTGTTGCCACATTATCAGACTCAACCTCCTCCGACGAAGATGACGATGATGAATTGGATGAGGAGGAATGTCGATTAGCTGATGAAGAACTTGAATATGAGGAATGCTTCATGGGAAAGGATCTCGATCTTGTCCAAAACAAGGTTGATACTAAAACCTCTTCTTCATATTCAGCTAACCCTGAACATGCAGGTATTGAAATACCTGAAATGCCAACGTATGAAGAGTTTCAACAACAGCTTGATGACTACAAGAAGCTCTCAGAAATGTTCAAACAAGTAGTCATAGAAGGATCCAAGCTGGAGGGTGAAAACTTGAAGCTCAAAGCTGCCTTAGATGGAAGCCTCACTCCATATGATGAAGTAAAAGAGGAGATTGAAACCCTAAAAGTCCAAATGGGTAAATCAGCCTTAAGGGAAGAAAACCTTAAGGAAATGCTTATCAAGAGGGACAGTGAGATAATCAAACTGAATGGTCAACTCACAGATCTCTCAAATGAGCATGAAAAGCTGTTGCAGAAAGAGCTCAAGCTTCAACAAGTCCTAATGAGAATGAACAAAAATGGCAAAAAGCTTGAAGTCTTGCAAGCTGCCCAGAGACCTGCTCAGATAAAGTTTGGCGTCGGATTCCATGGTCAAACCAGCGGAGTCAAGGAGAAAGATAAGGTCCTGTTTGTAAAAGAAAAGGGATTGGCTGAAGGCAAATCTCATCACAATCTGCCAGATAAACAAATAAAATTGAAGAATCCAGCCCGGCAACCTCAAGCAATTCTGATAAAAGAGTATGGAAAACCCATCAGGAAACAGCAGCTGAGACCGCCAGTAGAACAACAAAAGGTTGTGCGACCTAGGAAACTGCATGGTCAACCTGCTTATCATAAAGGAAGCCAACCTACTCAAAGAAAAGTGCAAACTGCTAACAAAGGAAAAACAGTTTCTCAACCGAAAACTGCTCGACCTCAACAAAACTACTATGAGCAGTGGCCAAACCAACAGAGACCTGACTATGAAGGTTACTGGTACAACCATCATTGGTACCAATATCCTGAACTGTCAAGTGTGCAATATCGATTTCCACATGGAAGTGGATTTGTAAATGATCTATGCAGATGTGGTTACATGGAGCAGTGCTATCGAAATGATCTTTATCAACCTGCTCATTACCAACTGCAAACTGCATACTCAAATGGAACCTACTCAAATGTGCAACGGACCAAGCCACGAGTCAACAGGAGTTTACAAAAGAGGAAGCTTGGAAACCAAGCTGCCAAATCTCAACCTGCTAACAAAGCACCCAAATTCATATAGGTTGCTAAAACTGTCTAATTGCAGGATGGGAAAACTCAAAGGAGGAAGCGAGCAGCTCGCGGGGCGATCTGGATCATTGACAGTGGATGCACAAAGCATATGACCTGCGACAAAAGCTTGCTTACAAACTTCATTGAATGTGATGGACCTCTAGTTGCTTTTGGAGGAGACTCTAAAGGGAAAACAAGAGGCTACGGTAATCTAATTATTGGTAAAACAACAATATCAAATGTCACCTATGTTGAAGGTTTAAATCATAATCTCTTTTCTGTAAGCCAGTTCTGCTCAAACGGAAAAAGAGTAGAGTTTTCTGCTAACAAGTGTGCTATAAAGAACAAGGAAGGAGAAGAAATTCTTCTTACCGGTATTTTGCAGGATAACTTGTACATAGTACAATGGTCAGATGAAAAAGAAACCTGTCTGGTCACCAAATCTGCACCTGAAGTAAGCTGGTTATGGCACAAGAGACTGTGTCACTTGAACTTCAAAGCCATCAATAAGCTCGCTCGCAAGAAGCTCGCAGATGATCTTCCAGATCAAGTCTACTACAAAGATCATGTTTGTGAAGCCTGTCAAGCTGGAAAGCAGACCAAATCATCATTTCCAAGCATTGCAGCTCACAACACAAGTAGAATCTTGGAACTACTCCACTTGGATCTATTCGGTCCAGTGACTCCTAGAAGCATTAATGGTAAAAAGTATACTCTCGTTATTGTTGATGATTACTCACAATATACTTGGGTTATTTTCTTACATAAAAAGAAGGAGACACTAGTGGAGCTACCTGCGCTGCTCACCAAACTGTCAAAATTGAAGAACAAAAGTGTGATCTCAATCCGATCCGATCGCGGAACAGAATTTCTTAATCATATGATTGAATCATACTGCACCAAAAGTGGAATTACTCATCAAACTTCAGCAGCTCGCACACCTCAACAGAATGGTGTTGTTGAACGACGCAACAGATCACTAAAGGAAGCAGCTCGCACGATGCTGAATGAAACCAATCTTCCCAAGAAGTTCTGGGCGGAAGCAATCAACACAGCTTGCTACACTCAGAACAGATCAGTCATTCATACAAGACATGGAAAGACTCCATACGAGCTGTGGAAGGATAAGAAACCTCGATTCAAATATCTTAAATCTTTTGGCTGTGTGTGTTACATTCATAATAATGGGAAATCACAGTTGAAAACGTTTGATAGCAAAGCAGATCCAGGAATATTTTTAGGATATTCAGAGATCAGCAAAGCTTTCAGAGTTTTTAACAAGAAAACTCATATTGTGGAAGTAACCCCACATGTTGTTTTTGATGAATCTATTTGTGAGTACAGGGAGACCCAACCTGATGAAAGTATAGGTACAAGTCAAAATCAAACAGACTCCAACACGCAGTTTCGAAATGAAATACTAATATAGAGTCCAACCGACTTGGAAGAAGAAGAAGCTCAGCCTGTGCAAGGTCTAAATTCACAAATTCGACCCATTCAGCTAGGGGGAACAAACCAAGGGGGAACCAAAGCTCCTCCAACCAGCTCATCTTCAACTAATCCAGAAACTTCAACAGAACCTGCAGTCAATGCAGAATTGTCAATGGATCAGCTCGCTGAACAGTTTGAACAGCTTGACCCCTTCACTCCTCAACCTCTACCTGAGTTTGAAGTTCCCATACCAGACCCTGAACCAACTCTCACAGAAGAAGAAATCTCTCGATGAAGGAGATGGGTCGATGCTCATCCTGAAGATCTCATTGTTGGGAATCCAAGAGCAGGTGTGAAGACAAGGAGACAGATAGGTGAAAGCTGTCTACTAAGCTGTTATCTATCCTACTCTGAACCCAAAACTGTTGAAGAAGCTCTTGCCGACCACGACTGGGTTACAGCTATGCAAGAGGAACTCAATGAGTTTAAAAGAAATGAAGTATGGTCACTAGTTGATCGTCCTACACATCAAGGAGTGATTGATGTAAAATGGGTGTTCAGAAACAAGAAAGATGAGAATGCTGAAGTAATCAGAAATAAGGCAAGATTAGTTGCCAAAGGTTACTGTCAACAAGAAGGAATAGACTATGATGAGACCTACGCACCAGTAGCAAGATTAGAAGCAATAAGATTGTTTCTAGCATATGCAGCTCATTAGAGATTCAAAGTCTATCAAATGGACGTGAAGAGTGCTTTCCTCAACGGAATCCTAGGAGAAGAAGTTTACGTTGAACAACCTCCAGGTTTCGAGGAAACAGGTCCAGAGAAAGTTTACAAACTGCACAAAGCAGTATATGGTTTGAAACAAGCTCCCAGAGCTTGGTATGAAACGTTGTCTACATTCCTACTGCATTCTGGTTTTAAAAGAGGATCAGTCGACAGAACATTATTTACCTTTAAGTACAAGGATGATATTCTTCTTGTACAAATTTATGTTGATGACATTATTTTTGGATCTAGGTCAAAATTTCTATATGACAGGTTTGAAGAACTCATGAAGTGTGAGTACAAAATGTCCATGATGGGGGAGATGAACTTCTTCCTCGGTCTGCAGGTCAAGCAATCTGCGGATGGTATCTTCATCTGTCAATCCAAGTATGCTAACGAGCTTACAACCAAATTTGGTGTTCAAGATAGCAGACCTCTGAAGATTCCAATGATTGCAAATGGCAAGATGGATCCAGATTCTGAAGGAAAACCTGCCAGCATAACTCTGTACAGGAGAATTATTGGTTCTTTACTTTACATTACTGCAAGTCGACCTGACATTTCTTTTGCAGTTGGAATATGTGCTCGGTATCAAGCAAATCCAAAGGAATCGCATCTAGAAGCAACCAAGAAAGTCCTTAGATATGTCAAGGGAACTGCAAACTTCGGTTTATGGTACCCTTGTGATGATAATTTTGAACTAACTGGCTATGCAGATGCAGATTATGGAGGATGCAAACTGGACAGGAAGTCCACATCAGGGACCTGTCAGTTTCTTGGAAGCAAGTTAATCTCTTGGTTTTCAAAGAAGCAAACCTCAGTTGCTACTTCAACAACAAAAGCTGAGTACATGGCAACGGCAAGCTGTTGCGCACAAATTCTTTAGTTGAAACAACAACTCAAAGATTATGATGTCACTGTTCAAAAAGTTCCTATCTTTTGTGACAGCACAAGCGCCATAGCTCTCACTGTGAATCCTGTCTATCACACCAGATGCAAGCATATTGATATAAGGCATCACTTCATAAGAGATCACGTGGAAAAACAAGATATAACAGTTGAGAAAATCCATACTGACATCCAAAGAGCCGATATTCTAACAAAACCTCTCATGGAAGAGAGATTCAAAATGCTGTGTGGAAGGCTTGGAATGCTCAGAATGGATATACAGCCCGTCAGAGAATGGCAGTAGTTCACAAGCACAGGTCAGCCAAAAGCAGATTAACTCGGAAACTGCAAACTAACAAAAAGGCAGTTCACTAGTACAGAACAGCCAAAGACAGACAGACCCGGAAACTGCAGCTCACGAGAAGCAGTGAAATGACACGCAGCTTGAAACCACAAACTGCGTTGAAAGTCATCAATCACTGGTCAACCTTTAAGGGGGAACTGGAGATATCGTATCAATCTCCATTTAAATCTTAGCTGAAAATTATTTCCTCTACCCATATATTCTGTCATATATGTTTTCTTTCTGTTAAGAATTTGAAAAGTTTTTCACGAAAAACAAGGAATGCATATCTGTTTATCATATCCTGACTGTTGGAGGTCTATAAATAGAAAGAATATTCTTGATTTCATTACGCGTTTCTTGAAATCCTTTGAGATCAAATTTCAAAATTACCTTCACTCTCTCTAAGAAATTTATTTCGTTCTTTCATCTTCATAAACTCAGAATTTCAAAATCCTCACTCTCTCTCCACAAAAATGTCTACAGATTCATTGAATGCTCAAGTGAAGAAAGCAACCCCTCCCATCTTCTTTGAGAAAGTTGCTGTGCTAGACTCGTATGGATACAGAGGTTTGGATCAGATGATTGAGACTATCACCCAATGTGATGGTTTCTTCAACATCATCACTCAACATCCACGAATGACGCTACCGGAAAGTGTTGCTTATTTGCTGTGTTCTCTGGAATCAATAGCCGGAGACCCCGCAATGGCAACTTTTCTCGTCAACAGCAAAGAAGAGCGGCGTTATCTTCTTCCTCTCGTCCTTCAAACCTACAGGTTATCGGATACAGGGGCTATCACAACGGTTGATGATGTGCCCATAGAATCCGTCAACGATGTATATCAACACGCTCTGTTTGAGCCCAAGAAAATCTATGATCAGAGAACCTTCAACCTCCACGACCTAAAATCCGAGTACAGATTTATGTTCGAATTCATTCACAATGTGTTCTTCTCTTACCTAGGCTCAAACGAATCTATCACTCTGTCGAAGTTTAAACTGCTAACTGCTGTGGTGAAACAGTTGAATGTTAACTGGGCCAGGTTACTAGTCAATCTGTTCATCAAGGAAGCTGCAGAGCTACCTGCTAGGATCAAGGCCAACATGCAACTTCGTCATGGCACCAAACTCTCTATCATTCTGCAGAGAACTCTTACAAATCGCGTATGGCGTGTCTGCACTGGATTTCCTGACGACAAGCTGGTTCCTCACACCTGCAACCAGTTGATCATGATTCTTGGCATCTTGCCTCACAAGATCAACAAGGCCAAAGGTGCAGCCAAGCTTTTGCTCACAGAAATGCGTGACTCAAAGGTAGATGTACCTGAAGACGAAGATGATAGCAGTAAAGATAATGAAGAAGACAGCGTCCAGGCTGAGTCAGTCAGAAAAGGAAAGAGAAAGCTGGAGGATCTGCAATTTGCGCCCTCTCAGAAGCGCATCACTCGATCTACAACAACCTTCGTGGAGACAGATCTCACACCACCTGCGACCACCCCTGGTGTGGCTGCTGCGACAACAAAGCAATCTGCCTCTCCACAGGTTGGGGTGAAACCTGCTGTCGAACAGTCCCCTCCAGGCACCCCTCCAGGTTTCCCGTCCAAAGCTCAGTCCCAAGCTCCTGTCACAGAAGCTCCTACATCCTCTCTCAACAGCTCCACAGCAGTGGACCAGATGTTAGCCTTCTACATAGCAGAGTTTCTTAAGATGTCTCGAAGGCTCAACATGCTGGAATTGGAGAACAAGCTGTATATTGATGAAAAGGTTGCAACCTTGCAAACTGAGAACGCCAAGCTGTGGGAATTCATCAAAGCTCACATTGGTGAAAAGGATGCACAAGAGCAGTTCACAAAGGATAGTCCAGCTAGATAAGAGCTGTGAACTGATAACCAATGGAACCTTTTTGATCAGAAACTGTGAATAAGACAGTTTGAATAGGGAAGTGTAATGGATGACCTGTATCAGTCTCCAATTTCTTAATCAAGTTCTATATATGTCAATGATATGCCTTAATATTTCATATATTCAAACCTCATTAAAATATTTTTGCTTCACTTAATGAATTATATACCTTATCAATCATTTTCATTTATTGAAGCATGTATTTTATTATTTATTGAAATCTTTGTTAAGGATATTCTGACACAGTACTTAACATTCTTGCTTCACTTTCCATGTATGTCAAAAAGCGCATGCAAAGTCTCAAATCCGCATTTAATGTGAGGCGACGGTTGAGTGATAGGGTAGTGCGAGTGGGATACACAACCAATCCCACGCGCCCACTATCTCACGGATTTTCAGGGATTCAATCCCATCCGTTGAACGGTTGATTTGCTTCAATCTCAACCGCCCGCTTTATCTTTTAAATAAGAATGTAACTGTGCATCGTCGTTCCCAAATTCAATTTCTGCATTCTTCCGCCATTTTTCTCTGCAACTCTCTTTCAAAATTTCCCAAATTCACGTTCTCATTTAGACATTCTTGAAATGGCAGGAGAATCTACATCTCAATCTCTTTCACAAACAACCGAGCAGAAGATCCAGTATCTACAGCAGTACATTTTCACAGAGCCTGCGGCAAATCTTTCAACCTATGATTACGCCGGCTTGAACGAGATGTACTCCGCCATCCAGGAAGCGGACGGATTTTACAAGATTATTACTCATGAGCCAAAATTCTAGCTTCCGCAGCAAGTCGCAATGTTCTTTCTATCATATTTTTGCCCGGAAGATTGTTGGGGTTGTTGTATATAGCTAAAGCAAAAATGTGTTTTAGTATATATGACATATATTCCACTGGTAACAATCACCTATCTGAATAAATATATTAATAAGAATAAGCCCTATATCTCATGTTTTAGAACACGTGGACGGCTCGGGTGTCAGGGAGATCACGCAGCGTTCGACAATAATTATGAGATATAAACAGTGTCACAGTCGAGATAGCTTGGGAAAACTATCGGTTTAGACTGCAACATAACGGTAGTGGCGGGTCTCAGTCGCTAGTTATGTTGGTACGGTGGAACGTATTGACAGGATCGAGTGAGATAAGGTTCTTCTGATACTGACCCTAGCAATAGGTGAAGAACTAGAGATCTCGGGATTTAGAGATATGATCTTAATCTCGATATGCTATTAGAGATATATGTGTTGTTCACTGTTACTTTGACTTGTATAGCTAAGGGTCTATCGCAGCATCCCTGATGACTTGCATCTTGGGTAACATGAGGGCACATAGTATGTCTAATTAGTTATATCGAGACACCGTGTCCGTATTAGGTTGAGAGATATCCTCTCAGGGAGTTCACAAGGTTTATTATACCAAGTCATGCATGCTGATTAAGTTCAGGTATAATAATAAGGGGTGAACGGGTACTACTTGAGGAGAATAAGATGTTAATTAATTATGAGCAGTCAGAGGAGCTCTAATTAATTAATGGATATCGGAGTCATTAAACACGGGGATAACTCTAAATAAAGTATCAGCCCCAATCTACAAATTGGGACAGAGCGGTGATTCAGTTGTGATTCTTTAGTGGAATGCATCACAGCTCTAATGAAATTAATGTTCTGGGTTGATCATGGTTATTTCATTAGGTAAGGCTAAACTCTGTCTGGTACATAGATCCCTGGGGTGGCCCAAGAGCTCTTCAGGAAAGGAATTCAAGGTATTATTGAGGGATATCAGTTTTGGACTAAAAAGAGGCATTATGGGCTTGAGCCCATTAATGTGGCGCCTACTGTAGTGTAGGGGACGCCAGTTTCCTCTTTTAGTGTCCATCTGATCTCAATAATTGTACTCTGGTTAATTATATAATTATGGAATAAATTAATATCTAATTAATTAAGATTTATTCTTAATTAAGGAATTAGATAATTAATTTAATAATTATATATTATTTTCCTTATAATAATTAGGATTAATTCTAATTATATTTAATTAGAATTTGTTCCAGTAATTATTAACTAAACCGGGCTTTAATTAATTAAAGCCCGTGACTTAGTGGACAAGGAATAGGGGCGGCACTTCTCCTTATAAATAAGGAGGAGGAGATTCTCAAAACCTAAGTTTTGAGGGTTGAGATCGGCGCCTATCATCAAAGGGAGAGTTCATGGTTCCAAAGTTCCTAGACGCCCACACAGTCGAAGAACTTCGAGGAAAGGGATCACACCTCAGTAATCTAGACCTGTAGATTACTCCGTCGGCACAGATCTGAGGTATAATATTCTGAACTCGATTATATGATTTAGTTGCATTTAAATTATCACATCCAATTCAAAGATCCTGTGGGAATAAGGAATGCTTTCAAGCAGCAGTTCCAACAAAGATGTCGACTCTGCCCAATTTCATCTTCCTGTACCTGGTGTAAGCGACGAGCCCATTCCAATTCTCTCGCTCATCTCTCGAACCTACGGCATGGCGGATTCAGGAACTGTGGAGATCCTGTATCACAAGCCAATGGGTTTAATTTTGGACGTTCCGGATGCAGATCTGGAAGCAGTTTACCAGAAAGCTCTCATGCAGCCTGCAACCCAGTATGATGGAAAGAGGTTCTCGCGCCCTCTGTTAAGACCTGCGTATAGAGCCCTCTTTGACTTCGTTCACAAAGTTTTCCTTGGTTACTCTGGTAACCACGACGTTGTCACTCCAGCGAAGTTTAGAGTGATGACTGCAATCGTGCAGCGTCTAAACGTGAACTGGGCCCGATTTCTCCTCGAGCTCCTAAATGAAGAAGTCAAGCAGCCCTCGATCACTTATGAAGGCGAAGTGGTGACCGATTTCCGCATTGCCAGGAATCTGCGCCTAGGCACCAAAATATGCTCTCTCATTCACTGCCTCCACCCCAACCTCAACTGGAGTGGAGTGACTTATTTCAACAAGGAGAAGGTCCCCAAGGACCCGAAGCAACTCGAACTAATAATTGGTGTCGACATGACCGTCTTTGCCAAGAATGATGATGTGGTGAAGCCGTTCCTGTACGACATGGGTCCATCTAACACAGCTTGGGTACCACTAGAGCAGCGTGACGTTCGGAGAAAGAGACAGCTTGCCCCTAGCAAGCAGCTGGACAGACCTGCCAAGTCTGTGCGCATCAAATCTCCAACTCCCATATCACGCAGGTTGCATACGGAGTTTGCCTCCATAGAAGTTCAGCACCAACCTGCTCGTCAAACCCTAGAAGACATCCCAGAACAGACAGTTCTCGATGCACAGGTTTCAATACCTGTACCCTCTGTTCGTGATATCTTCCAGTCAACAGCTTCGGAGCAAGCTGGCCAAAGTCACAGCGAATCTCAACTGGAGGATGACACAGATTTTGAGGACGAAAATCCTGATACCTCCATTGTCATCCACCAGCAGTCCGGTGAAGCTTCTCATCATCACAGCTCGCCTCCAGAGCTTGACCTCCATCTTATCCTTTCATCTGATGATGATGATGTAGAAGAGGATCCGATCAAGACTGCAGCTGCCATGTTGGTCAACTCCATCGAGATCGAAGCTGCGAAGACTGTCATGGAGTCTTTTCCCGGCATTGATCTAACTCCGGAGACCAGACAGCTGGCAATTCGGCTACGTGCTCTGCTCGATGGGAAGGATAGATCGTACTGTGATTTGAAGTCCATCTTCCTTATCCACCCCATTGAACAGCTAGAGATTGAAGAGAACAACCTTGGGAAGTATTTTGGCTATGCTTCCATTCCTGAAGCTCGCGACTGCTTCAAGAAGTTCGTCCTCTCTAGGATGAAGAGAGAGGCCAAGGTACTCAGTGTCGACTTGAAATCTTTTTACTCTCACGATCGCGACTCTTACAATGACAGGTTTCTGGAGGATGAAGATTTCAGTCCAATTCCTTCTCCATCCCAGAACAGCGGAGACGCAGTGTCCGATCATGATCGTGTACAGGTCGACTCTGTAGCAACCGCAGGAACTCCTCTCACTACTGTGCAAGCAGATTTGAAGACAAGCTACCAAGACAAGCTACTTATCTATTTATGCTACAGTCTATACTGATAGTTTTATCCAAAACTATCTCAACTATGATAACTGTTTATATCTCAAGAGACACCGGCTACTACGGTCTTCTGTGATCTACTACACACCATATAGCCTATAACTTTGAGATAATGGATAGATGTTTAATGCTTAATAATCAATTCATACATAATCAGATAGGAAATTGTTAGTGAAATATGGAAACCACATGTATACAAGCTAAAAGGCCTGCTTTCTAGTATACAAATCCATCAGGGGCAGCCGGCGGCTATGGTGTTGGTGTTGCTGGAGTGAGGAAATGGGTGGTGCTGCCGTCCTCTCTATTTCCTCTCCAAAAATCTCTCCTCTAATTTCGATCGATCCCGCAGAAAAAAATGGCATCAGCCATCACTATTGGAGCACATGAATAAGACATTGGTGACTGGAGCGGCGGTGGTGTTGGTGACAAATAGGTAGAGATAAACAAGAGAGAGAGGGTGATGATTGAGAGGAGAGAGAGAGATGATTGCTACTGGTGTCGCAGAATAACAACTTCGGCAAAGGAGATGGGGTGGCGGCGTCGCCGGAGGTGCCGATGAAGGTGCTGGAGTGCATGTTCAGAAGCTACTGGCGTGTTTTTTTGGTTAGGAAGAAAAGAAGTAGAAAAGGGGAGAAAGATGGGAGGAAGAGAGAGACTTTTTTTTTAATTTTTTTTAATTTTTATTAATTTTTCATTAAGGGTAAAAATGTCAAAGTGGTAGTTTTTATATGTTTATAAGTTGGTGATTACTTTTTTTTTCTTTTGTTATCTTAAGTGGCTAGTTTCTACCATTACAACTTTAATCTAATGAATAAAAAATTTCACCGTGTGTTAAGAAACATATTTTCTCATTAAATTAATTGAAAATGACGTCGTTTCAGTCATGTTAGATTTATTAAAATTTATCATTAATTTCGAGGAGGAATGTTCCAATGCCCACCGTGGGCATACTTAATGTGCCCACGGATGACATGGCAACGTTATAAAAAAGGAAATTAATTTAAATATATACAATAAAAATTAAACCCTACAAAAAAAAAAAACTAAACCATACTAAAACAAATCGAACCCTAAATGGAAAATATTACTGACTTGTCATTGCCACATAAGCGGTGAGCATATTAAATGTGCCCACGATGGGTATGGGAACATTTCTATAATTTCGGGCGGCTATCAGCGTGCCACGCTAAGATAATACTCTAAAAAAATTGATAATAGATTGACAGTTCTTGATTAAATTGATTATTTCAATATTTCGGTGTGTTTTTTTTTTTTTTTAAAATTTATAAAAGGGGAATAGTTTGCATTTATTTGGTAATCATGCAATAATCCAATATCAGTTAAAGATTTGGCGGATAATATCTCATATGCCACAAATTAACCATTGATTTAGTGAAGTACTCCCCCGTCCTCCATTTCTTGACCCAAAACTTTTCGGTATGCATTTCCACCGAAACTTAGTACGAGTTTTAAAATATAATTTTGAAATATTTTTTCTTTTAAGGGATACTATGAGTGTCGTACTATCTCGTAAAAGAAAAAATATTTCAAAATTATATTTTAAAACCCGTACTAGGTTTCGGTAAAAATGCGTGCCGAAAAGTTTTGGGTCAAGAAATGGAGGACGGAGGGAGTATGAATGAATGAGTAATGCTCCAATGCCCACCGTGGGCACGCTTAATGTGCCAACGGATGACGTGACATTGGCATAAATAAAGAAATTAATAAAAGATATACCAAAATTAATTAAATTATACGGAGTACTATAAAAAAACTAAACCCTACTTAAAATAACTAAACCCTAATGAGAAAAATTGCCGACGTGGCATTGCCATATCATCAGTGGACACATTAAGTGTGCCCACAGTGGGCATTGGAGTGTTTCCGATGAATGAATATCACAATATTATTATACATGACCATGTCCATTACTTGTCTAGTTTTTGTCTTTCTCGTTGCAATATCTAACTCCCGATGAAGATTACAAAGCTTGACACAATAATTTATTATGTTAGGGGAACTAGGCAAAAATAGTCACTTTAAGATAGTAAAAATAAATAATAGAAAGATAAAAAAAATAGTCACTCTTACCATAATATTTCTGCCCATGCCTAATTCACAAATTTAAATTCGTGAATTACTCTAAAAATATAAGGCAATTCACGAATTTGACAAACTCAATTTGTGAATTACTCACAAAAAATGCGTGAATTCACGAATTCATTCAAATTCGTGAATTCACTCAAAAAAATGCCTGAATTCACGAATTCAATTTTGTGAATTAGTGAAAAAAGCAATTCACGAAATTCATTAGTAGCTATTTTTTATCTTTTTTTATCTAAGTGGCTATTTTTTTTTAATTTTATGTGGCTATTATTTATCTTTACTATCCCAAAATGGTTATTTTATTAGTTGCCATAATGTTTAAATTTTGCACTCACATGAGACATGAAATCAAAACACGACAAGCACATCTCTTTCACAAAAACGGTTATGATTACAACATAGTAGCTCTAATGACAGTTGGAGCAATGCCGTGTGCAGATATTATAGTTATAGTTGGCAACCACACTAAAATTCCATGCCCTTTTCAAGCACACAAAAATCAAGTGAAGTCTTCAAAGTTTTCTTCACCCTCTCTCGATACTTTCAGTAACAACCAGCTGTTCCAGCCATGGCTGATTTCCTCACGCAGCATTTCTTGATTCTCTGCTAACAACACATTATTATTATTCCTATAAAATATATATACATAAATCCAAAAGCAAATTTTATTGGAGAAAGTTGACGATGGTGTCGGAGATTAGTAGTCAAGCGACGCAGAAGTACGATGAGGCCGCGTCGGATATGGACAGCGTGGCGACGAAGATCCGACGAGAGGTATACGAGGAGGAGAAGCCGACGAATGCTGAGGTTGTGATGTGGTACTTGTATGAACTGTGTTCCTACTTTGTGCAAACTCTCCTCATTCCTGTTGTCTTTCCACTCATTGTTAGCCAAACTGTCTCTGCTCCGCTCGAGCCCAAGCAGGGCTGGTTCATCAGTTTCAAGGGTTCCAAGTGCAATAAGAATCAGATGCAAATGTTAGCTTCAATTCTTCTTCCTGTTTTTTTTTTTTTTTTTTCCCCTTCTTGAATTAATTCTTCAATCTTGAAGTTAATTGCTTAATTCTTCTTGTAGGTATGAAGCATTGGTGCAGAGGGCGATCGATGTAGGAGGCATGGCCTTCTCTCCTCTACAATGGACCTCACTCTCTTGGCTCGCCGGCATCCTCCTCTCCTTTCCACTCCTCATCCTCCTCTCCCTCCGCCTTGACTCCGGCCACCACCACCAGCTCATTGCTGCGGCCGCCACCGCCATCGGCTCCCTCTTCTGCCTCCCTGCCGGCTTCTTCAAGAAATCCTACATCTTCCCACCGTACATCGCTGCCATCGTTGCCGCCGCCACCGTGGCCACGGCCGGCCACTCCCGCCACCTCGGCCTCATGATCACCGCCTTCACCGGCGAGTCCCTACCCAAGCGCCACTTCCACGAGAGGAGATCCTTCGGGAGCTGGCTCTCTCTCCACTCCACAGCTGCAGGTTTCTTGGGAGCTTCAATAATGGCTTCCTTCACTCACCATATGCTCCATAGACAAGACCACTTCACTGCTCTTTGGATTATTTCTATTTTTAGTGGTCTAAAATGGGGATTGGGAATGGTACACATTTTTAGCAGTAGCAGATCAGCTGCTGCGGGTTACCCCCGACATGACGAAGTATCTGCGATGAGACACTTCGTCTCGATATTCGAGTACCCTCATGCGGTGAGGAGCCTAGCAGGGGTATTTGTGTCATCTTTTGTGGGGATGTGTGTTTTTGGTGGAGGGTTGCTCTATGCAATAGGGTACATTTGTGTGGAAAGAGAGAGCATTTTGTACTTGTGGCTCATGTACTTCTTGCTGCCTATGTTCTCGCTACCGCTCACGTATCCGATGCAACAGTTGTTGAAATTGGATGCCGAAAAAATGCAGCTGTTTGGATTCTTGTTGTCGATTTTCACCTCGGGCTTCGGATTTTACTACAGGAGAGACGCTTGGAGCATAGGCCATCTTTTTTTCTTCGCAGGCGTTCAAGGCACTTCAGCAGGTGTTTTATTTTATTTTATTATTATTATTTTTTTCATCTGACACCGTGAAATGAAGTAGGTTACATTATATGGTTCGAACTTAAGAAAATGAAAAAAAAAATCCGATCGTGGCTTGAGACAGAATTTTCAGACTCAAAAGTATGGTTCGGCATTCAGGTCATATTTCTGAGCATGAAAATTTTGTCTCACGCCAAGTTGGCAAAGATCACATTGTTTTTTTTTTTTTTTTTTTTTCAATACATATTTTGAAGGTCAGACCATTTTTGCGCTCATCATCGATCCTTGATTTCTTGAAGGTTTACTGCATGCATTCGGGAGGGTACTATGGCTAGATTGCTCACCCAATGGAAAAGAAGGCGTATTTTCGGTTTGGTTCTCCTGGGCCCGGGCAGTCGGGGCATGTGCGGGATTCAGTCTGGCCACGGCCATACCTGGAAATATTGGTAAAACGTTTGGAGTATCATTTTGTGGTGGGATTCTTGGGATGATTATTGTAATATTTGGAAATGTTAGCAGTTTGAGAGGAGCAGAAGAAGCTGGACATGTGAACAAGAGTGATAATATTTCATCAATCCATGGATACGATGATGAGTCCAAGGAATCTATTGGTGTTTAAGTTGATGCATTGTTTGTGTGTATTTTCATGTGGATGTAATTCGCAATAAGTAGAGATGTATGATAATTTTTGTTAGCAATTCGGCAGAGTAAATTTGCTCTTGATCATTTTATAACTCTGTCATTTATAAGTATGCACAATTTCTTTTTGGGACGTATCAAGTGATCATGAACTTTCTATTTTAGTACACTAACACACTATTATAATTTTATGATTTGATACCAACTTATTTGACTCGCTATTATTATTATAGCCACGAGCGGATCCAAACTTATTTGACTTATTTGATACCCTTATTATTAGAAAAGCAAAAGACTCAAAGTCGTTTCTTCACTTGACCAAATAAATCTGGATCCGCAAAAGACTTTTTAGCCGTTTATTATTAGAAAAGCAAAAGACTCAAAGTCGTTTATTATTAGAAAAGCAAAAGACACTCTCCTTGGATGTGGAGTGATCACTCTACTTTTTAGGGTAGAAAAATGCAATGATAATCGATTGAGTATAATCAAGTCGAATTCACAAAGAATGTTATGGTGTGAGAATTTCAACTAGTAATCTAGCTATCTAATCACTATCCAAACTACCAACTAACATGTTTTTGTATTTTTAATTTAACTAAAAACAATGAAAGTAATTAACAAACTTAAAGTTTAACTAAGCAAGCAACAAGTATTCAATGACAAAAACTCAATAGGAAATGAAAGTGACTCCAATTATACTCCCTCCGTCCCCTTCTACTTGAGCCCGGTAGAAGGGGCACGGAGATTAAGACCACATGGTTTAGTTTATTAATCCCTTGTCATTATATGAACTAACCCTTTTAGATTAAGTTCAATTAAATAATTTATTTTAATTAAATAATTTATTTTAATAATTTATTTTAATTAAATAATTTATTTTAATATTATATTTTTTTGAAAGTTTTTTTTTACTGAATTAATTATTCATTTTTTTTAATTTCGAAATATAAAAAACATGAATAAAAAACGTGATGTACAGTTTATTTTAAACCTGAATAATTGTGAAAAGCTATCAAACAAAAAGCTGAAAAAGTATTTTTCCTTCTAACTCCACAAATCAACATCGAAGAACCTTGGATGAAGGATTCGAAGCATCTCAGTCCCTCCCTCAAGCTCGCCCGGCCGCTTCTCTCTCAGCCATCGTGGTTTCTTCAACGGCACAGTCCAGGCATCCTCCGCAGCACGCAACCAGGCCGGTTCTTCTCCCTCAAACAGAGGCTGGAGGCAGGGATCTTCCTCATTGTCAGGAACGAACCAATTACAAAGGGATTCCTCGGTTTCAGTCTCGGAATCTTCCTCGATTAAGTTAGGGTTTTCGTATTCAGATCTGGAGGGTGAAAGATGGGCTGATAAATTCATAGGGCTGAGAGGGTGAAGGGAGCCGTGGCGGTGCATATGCAGGGAGGGGTTGCGCCGGAGACCATGAATGGTTGAGGAAACACGGTGGTTGCAGAGGGTGAGAGGCGAGTTTCAAAGAGAAAGTTACAGAATGTGGAGGCAGGCAGCTTCTGATTTTTTAGGTCTAGTTTTTATTTATTTATTTTTATTTATTTTTTATTTTTTATAAGTTTTGTTTCAATTTGTTTATGTTTTCGATTTTTTTTTTATAAAGAAATTAGTTTTTTTTTTTACAGTAATTAATTTAGGGTTTGTTTAGTATGGTAATTAAGAATCCTATCCACATTAATTATTTTTATTTTGAGAAATGACTCAAGTAGAAGGGGACGGCCCAAAATGAAAATTGGCTCAAGTAGAAGGGGACGGAGGGAGTACTTCAACTAGGTCTAGGTGATAGGGATGTAAAACTTTAATTAGAATTAGCCATTTTAATCCAATTTCATGTGGGATACCTCCTAAGTATGATTCACTCAACTCTCATTGCAATGAAATCAAGTAGATTAATGAAAGGCCTAATTCTTACTAAGATATCAATCAATTCATTAACTCCCAATAGCTTATGGAGTTCTTTAGCTCTACTATCTCTAGCATGCAAATCTCTTGTATCCTAGCATCTAATCCAAGCCTCCTAAGCATTAGATCAAACACTTGATATGCAATTATTGATGGAACTGCTGCTTGAAAGCATTCCTTTTTCCCACAGGATTTTCGAATTGGATGTGATAATTTTAATGCAACTAAATCATATAATCGAGTTTAGAATGTTATACCTCAGATCTGTGCTGACGGAGTAATCTACAGGTCTAGATTACTGAGGTGTGATCCCTTTCCTCGAAGTTCTTCGACTGTGTGGGCGTCTAGGAACTTTGGAACCAGGAACTCTCCCTCTGCAGTAGGCGCCGATTTCTAGATTATCAACCTTAGGCTTTGAGAATCTCCTCCTCCTTATTTATAAGGGGAGTAGGCGCCTATTTCCTTGTCCACTAAGTCACGGGCTTTAATTAATTAAAGTCCGGTTTAGTTAATAATTACTGGAACAAATTCTAATTAAATATTATTAGAATTAATCCTAATTATTATAAGGAAAATAATATATATAATTATTAAATTAATTATCTAATTCCTTAATTAAGAATAAATCTTAATTAATTAGATATTAATTTATTCCATAATTATATAATTAACCAGAGTACAATTATTGAGATCAGATGGACCTCAGAAGAGGAAACTGGCGTCTCTTACACTACAGTAGGCGCCACATTACTGGGCTCAAGCCCATAATGCCTTTTTACAGTCCAAAACTGATATACCTCGATAATACCTTGAATTCCTTTCCTGAGAGCTCTTGGGCCACCCCAGGGATCTATGTACCAGACAGAGTTTAGCCTTACCTAATGAAATAACCATGATCAACCCAGAACTTTTATTTCATTTGAGTTGTGATGCATTCCACTAAAGAATCACAACTGAATCACCGCTCTGTCCCAATTTGTAGATTGGGGCTGATACTTTATTTAGAGTTATCCCCGTGTTTAATGACTCTGATATCCATTAATTAATTAGAGCTCCTCTGACTGCTCATAATTAATTAACATCTTATTCTCCTCAAGTAGTACCCGTTCACCCCTTATTATTATACCTGAACTTAATCAGCATGCATGACTTGGTATAATAAACCTTATGAACTCCTTGAGGGGATATCTCTCAACCTAATACGGACACGGTGTCTTGATATAACTAATTAGACATACTATGTGCCCTCATGTTACCCAAGATGCAAGTCATCAGGGATGCTGCGATAGACCCTTAGCTATACAAGTCAAAGTAATAGTGAACAACACATATATCTCTAATAGCATATCGAGATTAAGATCATATCTCTAAATCTCGAGATCTCTAGTTCTTCACCTATTGCTAGGGTCAGTATCAGAAGGACCTTATCTCACTCGATCCTGTCAATACGTTCCACCGTACCAACATAACTAGCGGCTGAGACCCGCCACTACCGTTATGTTGCAGTATAAACCGATAGTTTCCCAAGCTATCTCGACTGTGATACTGTTTATATCTCATAATTATTGTCGAACGCTGCGTGATCTCCCTGACACCCGAGCCGTCCACGTGTTCTAAAACATGAGATATAGGGTTTATTCTCATTAATATATTTATTCAGATAAGTGATTGTTACCGGTGGAATACATGTCATATATACTAAAACACGTTTTTGCTTTAGCTATATACAACAACCCCAACAATTATGGTGATCAAGCACAATTATATAATAAACCATGGCACAAGAGAAATGAACATAAAATTAGAAGGTAATTCATAGATCAAAGCCTAATCCCATCACTTATCCCTAATCTACATATAATTGGAATCACAAAGAAAATTAGCTAGACATGATTAGAGCAAATGAACCATAAGAAATGTATGAAACCATAATCAAAAGATAGAGAATTAAAAATAGAACAAAGTAGTGGAAAGATCTTCAAATCTTCTAAGTAAATCTTCAACAAACCATCAAAATACCAAAGTAGAAAAAGGGAAATGTAATTAGGGTTATAGAGTGAATATTCAAGCTAAAAGATACCCAAAAAGGGGTTAATTCTATGTTTTATACATTGAAAAAAATAAAAATCCCGAAGTCAACCCTGGTCAAAGCCCGAAATAGGTATGGAAAGGGGACCACGCGGCCCAGGCCGCGTGGAATGGCTGCAGGTTGCCGGCTTGGACGCGGTCCATGGTGCGGCCCAATGGGCAGCGGCCTAGGCCGCGCCGGTCCCTTCTCCCGGTCCGGTTCTTCGATTCTTCAATTCTTCTTCCGGTTCCTTCTTTCCTTCAACCGAACTGGCTTTTACACATCAATGTTCACCTTATAAAACTCGTTTCTTCCTCGTTTCCGGCCCTTGATCCTTAGCTACTTGAATATTCTTTCCAATTCCTATAAAAAGGAATCAAAAACCGAAAGAAACAAGGAATGTATAGAATATGCCAAAAGTTGATAAACCATAGTATTTCTATCAAATGAAGCACACAAAACATGACTCAAACACTCATATAATGAACTCACATGCACATAAAATACGTATTTATCAACTCCCCCAAACTTAAGCCATTGTTCATCCTGAACAATGGAATGAACAATCAAAACACTTAACACGTACGGAGTGTGCATTTGAGATCAACGATGCCTCCAAATTTCTAACCAAAAATATTTTCCAAATTTTTCAAAGCATATCAAACACACTCTCTACCTCCTCACATGAATCATTAGCAAAGAATTTTCCTCAATCATCAAGCAAATGAACCTCATGGGAAGTGTATCGCTCAACACTCAAGTGTATACAGGTTATCACTCGATAAATCAATGCAATGCAACTCATTTACCATAAGCTTGCCTCTTATCTACCATCTCCATCGCTTAAGCATGTGCAAAGAACTAAGATAAAAAAGGACTTTATTAAGCTTGTAATGTAGGAACATTGGTTGAGGTAGAGAATTTTAGGCTAAGTGACTTCAATTTTCATTCAAGCACCCCACCTTAACTCTTCCTCGCTCTAAGTATGAAATTCTTCATCTTCTACCTTATCCAACCCATTTTTTCAATGAAACCTCAAGCTTTTACTAAAACACATCATATGACAAGAACTACTCCTTTATGCTCTTTATTCAACAACTTCCTTTATTCTTTTTCTTTTCTTTTATTTTTTATTTTTTTATAAGAACTTTGTTCTTAACTTTTTTTTTTCTTCTAAACATGAGCTTATAGGAGCATTCTATCAAGACAAGTCAATCCCAAAAACTTTCCATTTCACCCATCTCCCCAAGATTCCCTTAACCATCCTTTACCCTCTATCCTCTGGTTTTTGAATGAACGCTTTAATAAGGCTCAAAAGGGGACCACAAGGGTAATGAAAGATAGGTTAGTATTTAGGAAAAAGGGTTTATGAAAAGATGGTCTAAGATCATCTCCTAATTCCATACACAAATAGAGCAATCTCGGATAAGAACTGAAGCAAGTTCTAGAAATGAAGAAGCATGCATGATAACTCTCAACAAGGAACATTTAACTATATGCAATGCATAGTCATAGCTCAAGTCCCACTAGTTGATGTTCAATGCTCAACAAACAAGTTTCATTCTTCACCAACAACTCATGCAACTTAATAAAGAGATATGCTCAATAATGCTTCTCAAATTCAAAACACTTCACATTTTCCATATTTCATCATAGGCATCTCCCTCTTATCCACAATGGAATGACAAACACGTGCTTTTGCACTCAAGCATGCAAGCATTCATTCACTATATAACCCAAAAACTTTTAAATTTTTCAAACATTTCGCATTCAAGCTCAAATCAATAACAAAATTATCCACACCAAAGATTCTCCATGCAAGCTCCAATAAAACGTCAAACAAACAAGACAAACAACCCCAATCTAAATGAAAATCCCACATTCTCCAAACTACTTCCGAGAAAAATTTCGCATATCACCCAATCACATTCAATGACTCCCAATCAATCAACAAAAATCCTAAGAGAAACAACAATCTCTCAAGCAAATTCAAAAACAACAAAACAAACCAACACTATCCAAAGAAATTTCCAAACAAATCCATCATTTAAAAACAACCTCCAAATCAAATTGCTCTAAAAAAATCCAACAATCTCCGTTCACTTAATCAAAGCAAATATATCCCAATCAAGTAGGCACAAGCAAACCACCAAAAAGAGCACCAAATCACAACCATTCAAACAAAGAGTAAGAGACAAGAGCAAAGAAGTAGAAGACAAGAGAGATTAAAGAAAAATAGAAGGGCATGAAATGTAAGTAATTTAAATTCATTATCCTACCCCCCTCCCCCAAATTTATTTTAGAAAATAAATTCTAAAATAAATTTGGAGGGAAAGATAAATAATGAATTTAAATTACACTTACAAACTCTCCAAGCTATGATGGGGGCGGTCTTGGCCAAGTGACTCCTTGACCGATTTGATACTCCCGAAAGCTTTCAAGAAGCTCCATCATTGCATCGTTTTGTTTTTCCCTTCTTTCATTTCTTGGCGCCTTGTCTTTTTGAAGAGCTTCCATCCTCTCACTCCGTTTCACTTCTTCAAGTTGAGTGAGCCTCATAGAAGTCACCTCTTGCCTCATTACGGTGACTTGGCATCCAAAGACTTGAAACCATTTTCCATGCTTGTCATTCGGCTCTCAAGAGCCTCAAACCTCTCATCATAACATGAATCACTCGGACCTTGATCATCTCTCATGGGCTCATCATCCATCTCTTCCATGTCTTCCTCTACATGGCTTCTCTCACCAAGCTCCTCACGACCTCTCTCACCAAGTGAATGTTCATCTCCCTCACCTCGCTTTAACATCCGGGCTCTCATGATCAACTTATGCAAGGGAGTGTTCAATTCACCCTTTCATCGAAGTTTGTAACCAAAATGCTCATGGCATTGGGCAATGGGTACAACTCGTCCTTGTTTATGCGAAAGTAGTGATGGGGTATAATTGAACTAATGAACCTCAAATACCGGAGCTTGATGATGTCGAAGAGAAAAGCGCCTCCCATTGGAGGGTATCCACCAAGGTTACCTTTGATTTTCCTTGCAATTGGTGTAAGCATGCCACCAATGTTGATCTTCCCAATTTCACCTCATGCTTGCTTCACCAATTGAGGGAGGAAGAGATGACAAAAGCTAATTCTCTTTCCGGTGAGCATGGCATGGAGAATGAATAAGTCATCATTCCTCACCGAAGTATTTTCTCATCGAGCAATGATGGTGTGGGATAAGATCTTCAAGACCATTCTAAACACCAGGTTCCTTACTTCATTTGACTTAGAATATCCATACTTGAACCCCTCTTTTGAATTTGGAACAAACTTTTTCCAAATGGTGTCATGGTCGAACACTCAATCTATAAGTTGATCACCACCGTGGGGCACACCAAATGCATCATCAATGTCCTCAAACGACATCACATGCCTTTTACCAAAGAGTTGAAACTTGATATTCTCCGTGACATGCATATGTGCAGCCTCCAATGTGCTCATCATCTCACGGACGACTTTGGCATACGTCCTTCGATCTAGGGGTGGACAAATTTACCAAAACGAAGGTATACCGGACATACCATACCGAAAAATACCAAAAATACCGTAATTAACGGTATATCAAACTTTTTGGTATGGTATAATACCGTACCGAAGATTTTCGGCATGGTAACGACATGAGTTTTTCTATACCGCGGTATACTAGTCAATACCGAAGATTCGGTATACCGAAAAAATTCGGTATATACCAAACATTCGGTGTACCAAAACTTCGATACCTACCGATTATACCGAGATACCGAATGTTCGATATGTACCAATTTTCAATATATACCGAAAATTATCAAAAACTTACATATTTTTTTAATATTAATTATATTCTAATTTCATTTTATATTTTGAGAATATTACAAATTTAAATACAATCTTAATAAATGTTTAATTATTTAACTAATTTTCAATACATTAGTATTATTTAAAAAATATTACAAATATAATATATATAATTTGTCTTTTAATCTTTAGCGATCAAATATTTAAATACATATACTAACAAAGACAACAATTGTATTGTACTATAATATCAATAATATTGCGAATTTAATTTACATTTGTTAAAGATGTATAATACAAGTAGATAATATATGACACTACCATTTCATAAACACTTTTAGAAAAAAAATTCGGTATAATATTCAATTTTTCGGTATACCGAAATACCAAACTTTGGTACGGCATACCAAAAATTCGGTATGGTATTGGTATGGACTTTGTTCCATACCAAATTTACGGTATATCAAAAATTGGTATACCGAAATGTTCGGTATGGTAACGATATAAAAAAGTGCATACCAAAAATTTTTGATACGGTATCGGTATGGCGAAAAATTTTCAATATACCGTATACCGGTCCACCCCTACTTCGATCTTGAATGGTATCGTCGAGGAAATCACCCCAACCGATATTGTCGAAGAGGGCTGATCGATCTTGCATTTCAAGGATGATTTAGGCACGAAAATAGAGAATTAAAGAACACAAAAATAAAGGAACACAAGGGATTTACGTGGTTCGATCGAGAGATATACGTCCACGGGGCGGAAAGTATGTATGTTTTATTAACTTTATGCGTGAGGCTTACAAGAGATTGTTCTTCCCTCTTCATCTATTCTAAACCTCTATTTATATATATTTTTACATAGAGTTATACTAGGATAATAATTCTTCTCCAACTTGGACTCTTGAACTTGATCTCCTCCTTTTGTGGATAAACACCGAGCTTCTAGATCTCCTTTAGGATTAGAGTTGTAGTTGGTGTAGGAATCGGAGTTGCCTTGTTGGAGTGTTGGGCCGAGCTGAGCTGATATGAGTTGGGCCGAGCCGAGCAGTGTCTTTAAAGGGGCCGAGCTTGCTGGGCCAAGCTAAACCGTTCGAGTCCAATTATATTGCGCTCGATGCTTGGGCCTAGTAGCTAGGCCATATCCTATCACATCCCCCCCCTAAAAAGAGGTAAAAGGGAGGTGTGATGTGATGCAGAACAGTGAAGTGGGTGAGTGTAAAATGGCATTACCCCGTCGAATTTGAGAAGTCGACGAAGTCGAACTACCCTCCACCTCGTGAAGACGAGGTTGGTCTTGAAATTACATTGCGACGAAGTCAAAATGCATGCGCGAAGCCGAACACGGAGCGAGGGTTGGAGTCCCGAGTTAGTGGGACACATGTCGCGCTGTGGTGGTAGGAGTTGAAAAGGGCGGAAGTTTTTGAATAAAACTTCCGCTATACGCCATTTTCCCTCAGTTTGCCCTAATTTCTGAAATTGAGAGGGAGAGAAACTTATTGTGGTCTTCTGCCATTCTGCCACTTCATTTCGCACAGTTTTCAACCGGACATTCCTGCATTGGCCGCCGTCGTTCACTGTCGACAAGTAAGTTATTCAACTATGTCTACGAATTCCTCTCCTACTTCAAGTGAAAATAGGCCTTTAGGGTTTTTCGACTTGCCACCGGCGACTTCCAGTCGGGGTGGGGAGGTGGAAGTAGATATTTTTTCTATAAAGTCTTCTTGTCCGGTTAGGCGTAGGGTAGTTTTTTTGCCACCGTTGAAGTCGGAGGATAAGGCTTTGAAATTTCCGTCGGTCCTTAAGGGCCCAGAGATTCTTAGTTTAGCCCAAAATTATTTATTTCCTGATTATGTTGAATGGATGGTTCCTCGGGCTGAGGACAGGGCTTCTGAGCCCCCTCATGGCTTTGTCACTATTTACGAGGACTGTTTGCACCACGGTCTTCATCTTCCATTGCATTTTGTATTTGCCGGGCTTCTAAGAAAGTTCGAGCTTCCTTTAGGTCAACTTTTTCCGAACTATTTTCGTCAATTGTGCGCTCTCGGTGTGATGGCGAAGTGACACGGGTACGACCTTAGTGTAGATATGATTCTTAGGTTCTTTCAGCTGAGGCCGTCCGGTGGTTGGTTTTATCTTTCACCTCGTCTCGGTTTCAAGGTTGAGACGAAGTTGAAAATTATGAACTGGCAGTCGAAGTTTTTCTTCTGCCGGTTCGGTGAAGTTCCCAAGTTTATATGGAAGGTGGGGAAGTTAGGGAAACAAAAGACGGAGTTGTCTTTTAGTAAGCTGGAAGGGAAACTCAATGCCCACATCGAGGAAGTGTTTTCCGAGGCCGACCTGGCTCTTTCAGGGCTGAGTCCTTATGATCCCGCTTTGATGGAAGAGCCGGTGAAGGGTAAGGCTGCATTTCCCTTTTGTTGTGTACTTGATACGTACATCGTTTGACTAGTCTTATTTCTTTTGCAGTGAAGCTAGTAAAAGACAGGAAGAGGCCGAGGTCCGAGGATCTTGTAGTGTTGGAGAAGGGGGGTTCCGAACCATCCTCAGAATGAACTGTGAGTGTACCGGGATCATCTCCACTGAGGTCGCCCTCTCCGGAATCGTTAGTTCGTCGGGCGAAGGTGCCGAAGACGAACAAGAAAGCTTCAGCAACTGGCGACAAGACTCTAACCATAGGCCAGTCCTCGGTTGGTGCGGGTTTCCCGGTGGTGGAGCTGGAAGAACAACACCGTGTTTATCCTGAGGTAAGAAGTTCGACCTTCCCTATGTTGGATTTATGTTATTCGTGCAATGATGTTGTTCGCCATCTGCAGGATGCCGACCTGGTGACGGCGAGCTTCCATAACTGGGTGGACGGGTTAGTGAAAGGCGCGTCCACCACCCTCACTGGCTTCCTGAATGATGGGATCTCGAAGTACAACGAGATTGACCGTGTCAGGCGTCAGCTGGAAGAAGAGAAGGTTAGCCTAACTAGCGACCTTGCTGCTGCCGTCTTGGAGGCCAAGGAGGCCAAAAAGAAGGAGGACGACGCTGTTGCCTGCAGCTGAGGCGGCTCGGAAGGAGGTAGCCTTGCTGAAGGATAAATTGGAATCGGCCAAGGCCGACGCTGTGGCTCGCCAAGGGCTAGTTCTCCGAGCCTATACTGAAAGGCTCTTCCTATCCGAGTTCTTCTCGGGTTTATGCGGCGATGTGGCTGAGGTGATGATGGCTCGAAGTGTCTCCGAGACTGTGGAGGCTATCGCCGAGGACATTCCAGACCTTGATAAGGTGAAGTACGGGCACAAGGAGGTGTCCGTGGAGGAACTGAACCGAGCCTTCACAGAAATTGTGCTGAAAAATCTGAAGGCGGTTCCTCTTCTTGAAAGCTTGGTGTCTTCTACCGACCTACTCACTGCCGAACTGATTCGGGAAAGTCTGGTGGATCGCGATCCTGACATGGATGCAATTGTTGCCGAGCTTAATGCCGCTCCGAGAAGAACCGAGGATGAGAGTGGAACTGGCGGCGATGCCGAAGGGGAGGCTGAAGTGCCGGATAATGTACCTCAGAATGAGGAGGAGGTCAGTTGATCGCCTCCTCATCTTTTTTTTTTTTTGGTTGCATGTACTTCGTTCGTCATCAATAGGATGGCGCGTTTTGCTGAAGTAATGAAAACTTTATTTCTTATTAGAAATTTGTTTCCATTTTTGTAGTCTTCTCCGAACTGCGTCAACTTATCGTCTTGTCTAGAGGAAATAGCTCAACTTCAATGTCAACTTGATGCAGCGAAGGTTGAGGCTTTGCACTGGAAAGGCATGATAGGCCACATTGAGAATAAGACCAAAGTGAAACTACATGCCGCTTAAATTAAATCGGACGGGTTGCAAGCTCAACTAATCGAGCTGAAGGAGAAACATGGTAGGCTTAGGGGAAAAGCCAAGCGTATCGAAGAAGAATTCCTTGAATACGAAACCATTATCCGCCGGAGTGGGAAGCCTACTATTGCCGAGGTCTTGGCCAAGGTGGATGAAAAAAGAGAGTGGCTTCAGCGTTTCCGGCGCGATTATGGCGAGAACTCTTGGGAGTACCGAGGGTTGGTCGACGAGCTGGTCGAAGTAATAAATTTGTATGAGACTGTAAAAGTTTGTCGGCCCAAGTTATTGCAATATCTGACCCCAGAGACGAACTCATCGAGCTCGGCTAATTCCAGTCCGAGTTCGGGAGTGTTGGATGCGGCCTCCAGGGCTTATTTGGAAGGTCCAAGTGAATCACTTCATCTGGGAGGGGTGCCGAGAGCTTCTGGCGGGCAAGGTCGAGCTCGTGGCTCCGGTTCTGCCAACCAAGGTAGGGCTTCCACTGCTCGAGGCCGAGGCCGAGGTCGGGGCTTGGCGATCCGTAGAGGCCGAGAAATGCAAGCTGTAGATTACATTATGGGTTTGCCCGATCCTCCAGCCGGGCCTAGTTTTGTCGATAGGTGGCTTAATTTTGGTAGGTCGTCTAGCTCGGGAGCACCTCCTTAAAGTAAATACCAATGTAAATATACGCATTCTTTTCTTATACGAAATAAGATAGAATTTTTTTGTACTCTTACGTATGCATTCATTATGAGTTTTGCACTTTATTGGTTCGTCCTAGTTTGATAGCCCTTTTCACCAAAGAATGAAGTTCGGCTTTATTCGGCTTACTTCGAGGGAATATGAAGTTTTACCTTTTTTGACTCACTTCGTCTTTAGACGAAGTGTGGTTGTTTATAGCTTACTTCGTCTAAGGATGAAGTTTTGCCTTTGGCTCACCTCGTCAGATGACGAGGTTTGGCTTTATACGGCTTACCCCGTCAGATGATGAGGTTTGGCCTTTGTTCGGCTCACCTCGTCAGATGACGAGGTTTGGCCTTATTCGGCTAACCCCGTCAGATGACAAGGTTTGGCCTTTGTTCGGCTCACCCCTTCAGATGATGAGGTTTGGCCTTTGTTCTGCTCACCTCGTCAGATGACGAGGTTTGGCCTTATTCGGCTAACTCTGTCAGATGATGAGGTTTGGCCTTTGTTCGGCTCACCTCGTCAGATGACGAGGTTTGGCCTTTGTTCGGCTCACCTCATCAGATGACGAGGTTTGGCCTTGTACACGCGTTTATAGTATATACTCCATGGTTGGAGATATTAAATACCCTCGTCAGGGTTTAAAAATAGTTGAACGAAATAATTTGCACAAGTGGAAAGAAAAATGCTTAAAATGAAATATGCAAGACCAATAGGAAAAAATAAGAATTTTATTGATAAAAAATTGAAGTAAAAATTTGAACAGGACGACCTGACTCATGACCTGAAATGACCTTTACTCCTTTCCACCTATGCGAAGTATTTCTTTAGATGAGAGACATGCCAAGTTCGGGGTATTGGCTCACCAGATAGATGGGCGAGCTTATATAATCCTTTGCCGAGGACTTCTTCAACTCGGTAAGGTCCTTCCCATGTGGCTTGTAGTTTGCCGAGCTTTTCTGCCTTGCTGACTTCGTTATTCCGAAGTATGAGGTCGCCTACTTAGAATTGTTGGAATTTCACTCTTTGGTTATAGTATCGAGCTACTTGCTGCTTGTACTTAGCTTCCTTGATGTAAGCCAAATCTCGCTTCTCTTCTAGTAGGTCCAAATCAGCTCGTAATCCTTCTTCATTGGCTTTGGCTGAAAAATTCAGCGTGCGGTGGCTTGGCAAACCAATCTCAACCGGGATGACAGCTTCGGTTCCGTACACCAAAATGTAAGGTGTTTCTCCATTTGAAGTCCGGGGAGTTGTTCAGTATGACCATAGGACTTGGGGTAGATTTGCTGCCCAATCTCTTTTGGCTTCGTCAAGTCGAGTCTTGAGTCCCTTCACAATTGTTTTGTTCATAACTTCGGTTTGGCCGTTCGCTTGAGGGTGGGCTACCGAAGTGAACTTTTGCCGAATGTGTAGACCTTCACACCATTCTCTGAATGTTCGATCCGTGAACTGCGTTCCATTATCTGAGATGAGGATGCGAGGTACGCCGAAGCGACAGACAATGTTCCTCCAGATGAAGTTAAGAGCATTCTTGCTTGTGATCTTAGCCAAAGGTTCAGCTTCAACCCACTTAGTGAAGTAGTCAATGGCTACGATAAGGAACTGTAGTTGTCCGGGAGCTTGGTCAAACGGTCCGACTATGTCGATCTCCCATTGTACAAACGGCCACGGGCTTTGCATGCTGACGAGGTCGCTTTGGGGTTGCCTTGGTACTGTCCCGTGGATCTGACATTTTGGGCATTTCTTGACGAGCTCGACTGCATCGTGGAATATCGTAGGCCAATAGTATCCCCACCTCATCACCTTTTTTGCTAGTGCTCGAGCTCCGATGTGACTCCCACACGCTCCTTCATGCACTTCTCTTAGTGCATAATTTGCTTCATTCGGCCCGGCGCATCTTAAAAGGGGTTGGAGATACAACCTTCGATACAACACTCCTTGCTCCAGGGTGTACTTCGGAACTTTGCTTAGGAGTTTCCTAGCTTCAAGCTTGTCGTGGGGTAGTTCCCCCTTCTCTAAGTAAGCTCGGTAGGGAGTTATCCAGTTTGGTTCGTCCTCCTCTACTAGGTTCAGTTCGGCTTCTTCAATGCTTCGAAACTTGACTTCTTCTATGGGCGAGTGTGTTGAGGACGATGCCAGCTTGCTTAAGGCGTCAGCGCGGTTATTTTCTCCTCTAGGAATCCGCCGCAACTCGAAGTATTCGAAGCCTTCTTGTAGACTCTTTGCCTTTTGTAAATACTTCTTCATTCTTTCTCCCTTTGCCTCGTATCTGCCTAGCATGTGGCTCACTATGACTTGGGAGTCACTATAAACTTGAATGGCTCGGATATGCAAGGAACGAGCTAGATGGAGTCCGGTAATTAACGCTTCGTACTCGACTTCATTATTCATCGTTGGGAAGTTAAACCGAAGTACATACGCTGTCTCAATTCTATCCGGACTAAGTAGCATCACTCCTGCCCCGCTTCCTGTGCGACCTGAAGCACCATCTACATAGACTTTCCAGCAGTCTTTTGGAGGTTCCATAAGCTGTTCGGCTTCGGCTTTGCTTGGGGGGAGTTCGTCCTGTTTTGGCGCTTCGGAGAACTTAGCCTCTACTAGGAAGTCTGCTAGGGCCTATCCCTTTATAGCTTGCCGAGGACAGAAATTTATGTCATGCTCGCCGAGTTCGACTGCCCACTTAGCGATTCTACCTGATGCTTCAGGTTTGGTCAGTACTTGGCGAAGTGGCAGGTCGGTTAGAACTTGTATGGTGTGTGCATGGAAATACGGTCTCAACCTTCTAGCAGCATTTACTAGTGCAAAGGCGACTTTTTCGAATGGCTGGTACCGCGTCTCTGGTCCTTTCAGAGCTCGGCTAATGAAATAAACAGGAAGTTGCCGATGTCCTTCATCCCGAACTAGTACAACACTTATAGCTTCATCCGAGGCTGCGAGGTATAGGGAGAGTACTTCTCCATCTTTCAGAACAGACAAAGTTAGGAGCTTGGACAAGTACTGCTTCAGCTCTTCGAATGCCCATCTGTGCTCGTCCTTCCATTCGAAGTCAGGTGCCTTTTTGAGAATCTTGAAGAATATGAGCTGCTTTTTGGCGGCCTTAGATAAGAAACGACTTAGCGCTGCTAAACAGCCCGTCAGTTGATGCACATCGTGAATAGTTTTCGAGACCTTCATTTCCTGGACAGCTCGGACTTTCGAGGGGTTGGCCTTCAAACCTTCTTGCGAAACCCAGCACCCCAAGAATTTTCCTGATTGGACCATAAAAGTCATTTCTCGGGGTTTAGCTTCAGGTTCACTTTCTGAAGTGGGCCGAAGATGATATTGAGGTCGTCAACGCAGGTCGCTGGTTCTTTACTTTTGACGACGATGTCATCAACGTAAACTTCAATAATCTTTCCAATGTGTTGTTCGAATATCTTGTCGACCATCCTTTGATAGGTTGCTCCAGCGTTTTTAAGCCCAAATGGCATCTTCTTGTAGGCAAAGACGCCGAAGTCCGTAATGAAAGCTGTCTTCGGCGCATCTTCATCACTCATTAGGACATGGTGATACCCTTTGTATAGATCTAGAAAGCTAAAGACCTTGTGACCAACCAGGGCTTCTACTTTCTTGTCAATGTTGGGCAAGGGGTAGCAGTCCTTTGGGCAGTGTTTGTTGAGGTTGGTATAGTCAATGTACATCCGCGAACCTCCTTGTTGTTTTTTGACCATGACCGGGTTAGCTATCCATGTAGGATATTTGACCTAGAACAAAATGTCGGCTTTCCGAAGCTGTTGCACCTCGTCATAAATGACCTGACTTCGTTCTGCAGCGAAGACTCTTTGTTTCTTTTTTACTGGCTGTACTTCGGAGTCGATATTCAGTCGATGAGTAATGATGCTAGGTGCTACTCCGGTCATATCGAGGGGCGTCCAGGCAAAGACATCTGTAGTGATTGGTACAGTTGATATAAGAAATTATATGAAATCTGTAAATATTTTTTTGTATTTTCTTGTATATTTTCTGAAAAAAAACTGAACTGAATTGTAAAGAGAAAGGGAAGAAGCTTGGAGAGAAAGAAAGGAGGAATTAGATAATTTTCTTCTTATTTTACTTCTTAAAGGCGTTGCCCTTATATAGGGAGTGGTCCCAAGTTTCCAGCAATTACACACTACAACTTTTAATTAAAAACATAACATGAAATAAAATGATAAAACCCAACACATGCCCTGATGGAGACACGTGTATGATGCAGATTATTCCACTTCAGCCACTATATTTAAGAAGTACAACTTCTTCTCCCAGCCTTTTTCCTTGCCTTCAACAATTCCTTTTTCCTCACATTTGTGACTGACAATCCATAATTCTCCAAGCTTCAAATCTTCTTCATCTAAACCTCCCTCCGACATTCCCTTGTTCATGACAATACCCCCCGGAGAAGCAGACCCTTGTCCCCAAGGGTAAAGAGATGGAAATTTTTTCTTGATGAATTTTAGATCTTCCCAAGTCGCGAGATCCGGTGCAGCAGCAATCCAATTGACGAACACCTGTTCCATGGTCGACCTACGATGGCGGATGTTACGATGAGCTAACACCGAAATCAATTCGACTGCGAACTCTCCTTCAACATCAGTTGCGGGTAAATCTTGCAAAGGTACGATCTTGGAACTCAAACACTTCTTGAGTAGGGAAACATGAAAAACTGGGTGAATCGTAGAAGAGCTAGGGAGATCCAGCTTGTAAGCAACCTTGCCTATTTTTTGAACAATTTGATAAGGCCCATAGTACTTTGCAGTGAGTTTTAGGTTTCGACGCAGAGCCACTGAACTCTGTCAAAAAGGTTGTAATTTCAAATAAACAAAATCTCCAACTTCAAATTGTCTATCTTGTCTATCTTTATCTGCAAAAAACTTCACTCTTTGTTGAGCTTGTTGGAGATTTTCATGTAGTAGCTGCACCATGTGTTGTCTCTGCGCTATAGTGTCTGTAGCCTCAGTAGGAGGAGCATCAATATAGGAATTGATAGAAAAGGAAGGTGGTTGATAACCATATAGAGCCTGAAAAGGTGTAAGCTTTAAACTGGAGTGAAAATTGGTGTTATACCAGTATTCAGCTAATGATAGCCATTTAAGCCATTGTTTAAGCTTTAAACTAGTCATACACCTCAAGTAATTCTCCAAACACTGATTAACTCTCTCAGTTTGTCCATCAGACAGGGGATGATAAGTAGTGGACATGCTTAATTGAACTCCCATTAATTTGAAGAGTTCCTGCCAAAATGAACTTGTGAAAATTTTATCTCTATCAGTAACAATGCTAAGTGGCTGTCCATGTAATTTGTAAACAGAATCCAAGAAAAGCTTAGCAACAGACTGAGCAGAAAATGGGTGTGAGAGAGCTAGGAAATGACTGTATTTGGTAAGCCTGTCCACTACAACCAAAATAACTATTCTTTCCTCCAGATTTGGGGAGCCCCTCTATGAAATCCATAGAAATATGTGTCCAAGCTTGACGTGGAATAGGTAGGGGTTGAAGTAGGCCTGGGTAGGATCCTGTGTCCCCTTTGTTTTGTTGACAAATATCACACCCTTTCACGAATTCCAGAACATCCTTCTTCATGCTAGGCCAATAGAACAAATTTTTAAGCCTCATATAAGTACCCTGAATTCCAGAATGACCACCAAAAGAGGAGCTGTGCATTTCTGTAAGAATAGTAGTTCTTAATTGGGAATCATTTCCTATCCCAATTCTACCTTTATATCTCAAAACACCTCCTATGAAGGTGAAATCTGGATATGAAGAAGTATCAATAAGTTTTGCAGTCAAAACTTTAGAGAAAAAGGCATCTGTGGAGTAGCTAGTGGTAACCTTCTGAACCCATGTAGGAGTAACTGTGGTGATGGCAGCACATAAAGAACCAACATGTTCACACCTTGAAAGAGCATCCACAACTTTGTTTTTTGTCCCTTTTTTACATTGAATCACATAATCCAACCCAAGTAGCTTAGTGAGCCATTTCTGCTGTAGTGGGTTCACTACCTTTTGATCTAAAAGATATTTGAGAGCTTGCTGATCAGTTTTGATCACAAATTGTTGAGCTTGAAGATATGATCTCTATTTCTGAACTGTTAAGAGAACATCCAAGAATTCTCTTTCATAAATAGAAAGAGCCTTGTTCCTAGGACATAAACTTTTACTAAGAAAAGCAATAGGCCTTCCACCTTGCATTAGTACTGCTCCAATCCCTGAGCCACTAGCATCAGTCTCAACAACAAAGGGCTTGCTAAAATCAGGTAAAGCAAGAACCGGAGCTGTAGTCATAGTTGTCTTTAGTTGTTGAAAAGAGTTTACAGCTATAGCACTCCACTTAAAGTTGTCTTTCTTAAGCAACTCAGTGAGGGGTTTGCTGATAGAACCATAATTTCGGATGAACTTCCTATAGCTACCTGTCAATCCCAGAAATCCTCTCAATTGTTTCACTATTTTTGGAACTGGCCAATTCACCATGTTTGCAATCTTGGCAGGATCAGTAGCAACTCCCTCGTGAGATATAATGTGCCCTAGATATTCCACATGAGATTGACCAAAGCTACATTTACTCTTTTTTGCAAACAACTTGTTCTGCCTTAGTAAGAGTAAAACTACCCTTAAGTGATGTAAATGATTAGTCCAAGTTACACTATAGATTAATATGTCGTCAAAGAATACCAATACAAATTTCCTCAAATAATCTTGAAATGTAATGTTCATAAGAGACTAAAAAGTCGCAGGAGCATTACATAAACCAAAAGGCATAACTAAAAATTCAAAGTGTCCATGATGAGTGCTAAAAGCAGTGAGATACCTGTCTTCTGGCTTTATCAGAATTTGAAAATACCCAGATCTTAAATCAATTTTGGAGAAAAATTTGGCTCCAAATAACTCATCAAGGAGTTCATCAATGATGGGAATAGGATATTCATGTTTCACAGTTAGAGTGTTTAGATATCGGTAATCAACACACATCCTCCAACTATTGTCCTTCTTTTTGACCAAGATGACCGGAGAAGCAAAAGGGCTTTTGCTATGTTGAATAAAACCAGACTTGAGCAGATCAACAATAATTTCTTCAATCACATTTTTGTGATGATGTGAAGTTCGGTAGGGGTGCTGATGCTTAGGTACACTATCAGGTTTGAGTAGAATTTGATGCTCTACCCCTCTAGAAGGAGGTAACTCAGTGGGTTCCTCAAATATATCTTGAAACTCTTCCAGCAACTCTTGCAATTTGACATTAACAGACTGCTCTTCTTTTTGTGGTACCACTACAAATACTTCCTGCACAGTGTCCTGTAAGTTGCTGTGGAATAGCTTGTAGAGTGAAGGTGCAGAAATCATGTGACACTCACTAAGGGAAGTGATAGCCTGCAATTTAATTTTCTCTCCTCCTTTAGTGACTGTAACAGACATCCCCTCATAATCCAATTCCACTGGTGTGCATGATTTTAACCAGTCTCCACCCAAAATCATATCACAACCCACATTATCCAACAGACGAGGTGAATATGAAAAGGGTATATCTTGCATTTTCCATTGAAAATCAGCCACTTGTTGTGAACTGATCATCCTATGTCCATTAGCAACTCTAACTAGCAAAGGTTTTGAGTCTATAATAGAGCAACCTAGTTTGTTAGCTGTTTGGCTTTGTATGAAACTAAGGGTACTTCCTGAATCAATGAGGATATGCAATTTGTGACCAGCCACCTCTCCCAATACCCTCATAGTAGTAATGCCTTCCTCTCCAGCGATAGCATTCAAGGAAATCTGTACCTCTTCCATTGGTTGCACCGGTGGTTCATGTTCTTCATCATCCAGGGAATGATCTTGAAGATAAGAGAGTTCTTCTTCCTCAGTCATAATCATAAAGTTGATCCTATTTTTGCACTTGTGGCCAAACTTATAAGTTTCTTCACAATTATAACATAACCCTTTTTCCCTTCTAGCAGCCATTTCTGTTGCAGTAAGAAGCTTTGTGGGTTTCATCACAGTGTTAGCAGGCACAATAGAAGAAGTAGGCACAATACCATTAAGTTTCTTGTAAGAAGAGTACTTATTAGAGTAGGTACGGGTAAAACTCTTAATCTTCTTAGCCAAAGCATCAATAGCCAAAGATTGTTGTAAACCCAACTCTATAGCATGTTGTAAACTCGTTGGGGCAAACATGTGCATGAATGATTGCAACTCATCAGTAAGTCCCCCAATGAAAGTGCCTATAAAAAATTCCTCAGAATAACCTTTCTTGCTTAAGAGAAAAACACAAGATCTGAGTTCCTCAAATTTATCCACATAACTCATATAGGATCCTGTTTGTTTGAGTTTAGTGAATTCAGCTATCACCCTACTCTCTTTTAAATCCTCAAATCTAGCTGCTATTGCATCCACAAACTGATTCCAAGTCAAATCATTAATACTAGGGTCAGAATTTTAATACCACAAAGCAGCCCTACCCTCAAAATGAACAGAAGCAAGTGTGATTTTAAACATCAGAATATGGAGGCATCAATCTGAAATACCCATTACATTTCATAACCCATGTTCTAGGATTGGAACCATCAAACCTTGAAAAATCAATTTTAGGACCAGAATAATTAGGAGATGAATGGGGATGCTCATTCTGCCATTTGGGAGGAGTAGAAAATGGGTTATGGCCTGAAGAAGAACCTGATGGTGGGGTTTTAATGAAAGGTTCTTTAACTGGTCCATCTTTATCTTTGTTCATATTTAATAATTGCAATGAAATCTCACCCATGTTTTAGAGAGATGATCATACTTACAGACCATGCTATCTAACTTCTCTTGTAACTTCAACTCAGCAACATCTCTTTTAATTGCTTTAGCTTGGAAAAGACCATCTAATTGTTTCTGTGCCTCCTGCAGATCCTTCAAACGAGTGCCCTCAGCCATGTGTCAAGATCGCTGGTTCTAAGATACCAAATGTAGTGATTGGTACAATTGATATAAGAAATTATATGAAATCTGTAAATATTTTTTTGTATTTTCTTGTATATTTTCTAAAAAAAAACTGAACTGAATTGTAAAGAGAAAGGGAAGTAGCTTGGAGAGAAAGAAAGGAGGAATTAGATAATTTTCTTCTTATTTTACTTCATAAAGGCGTTGCCCTTATATAGGGAGTGGTCCCAAGTTTCCAGCAATTACACACTACAACTTTTAATTAAAAACATAACATGAAATAAAATAATAAAACCCAACACATGCCCTAATGGAGACACGTGTATGATGCAGATTATTCCACTTCAGCCACTATATTTGAGAAGTACGACTTCTTGTCCCAGCCTTTTTCCTTGCCTTCAATAATTCCTTTTTCCTCACATTTGTGACTAACAATCCCTAATTCTCCAAGCTTCAAATCTTCTTCATCTAAACCTCCCTCCGGCGTTCCCTTGTTCATGACAACATCTCTGTATTCTCGAAGAAGTTGGATGATCTGCCTGTGGAGTTCGGCTCCTCCCGCGAAGCCTACTTTGATGACCTTGGGTGGGTCATCTTCGTAGAGTACTATGTTCTCCACCGGCTCGTCTGATACAGAACTTTGTTTCTGCTCTAACTCTTTGGGTAGCTATAATTGCTATGCTTGGAGTGCTGAGGTGCCCCGGCACCTCGTAGTGCGATCTGTATGCACTCCTTTGCTCGCCTTTGGTCACCTCAAACTACGATCACCCTATTTTTTGATGGGATTTTGATCGTTAAGTGGTATGGCGAACAGATCGCCTTAACCGCCACCAGCCAATCCCTTCCGAGTATAACATTGTATGGAGAATCCGCTTTAACGACGAAGAGGTTGATAACCTTAGTGGTTGATAACGGGTGAATCCCCACTGTTACGGGCAGTTGTACAACCCCCTCTGTTTGCGTCTCCTATTGGACGAAGCTCTTTAGCGGGACTGGTGCTGGTGCGAGTTGCGCCTTCTCCACTCCTAGCTGATCGAAACAATTCTTGAAGAGGACATTGACAGAAGCTCTGGTATCAATGAAAACTCATCGTACGAGCTTATTAGCCACCCCGGCTTCAATCACAATCGCAACCTGGTGGGGCATGGTAGGCGGCACTGGGTCTTAGTCCTGAGAAAGTAATTACCTCATCCTTTTTGAACCTTTTTTAGGAAGGTTCATCCTGTTGCGGACTTCGAGCTTCGGCCTTTAATGACGACGTCGTAGCTCCCTGTGGGAGCCCAGTAATAGCTTGTATGACTCCATCATACTGAGGCTGGTTCTCATCTTCGTCATCTTCTGGTTGTGACTTTGGTATCTCCCTAAAGAACCGTCGCGCACCAAGTAATCGATTTCCGAAGTGAGATTTCTGCAATCTTCTGTGTCATGACCATAGTCCTCATGGAACTTGCAATATTTATCTTTGGATCGGTGCTTCGCTCCTCCTCGTGACATCGGTTGAGTCTTCTCGAATAAATTCTGGTGAAGCTCGTAAATCTCTGTCCTCGGCTTCATCAGCTGTGTGAACTGGTTTTTCTCTTGGTTCAGCCGAGGTCCGAGCCAGGACTCTATAGGTATCCGCTGCAATCTGTAGAGGGCGTTTCAGCGACTACTCCCTTGGTCGTTGCGCTCATCTCTCTTCTTTCGGTCGGAAGATTCAGCTTTGTTAGCTTCCCGTTTCTTCCTATCGGCTTCATCTGCCCGTGCAAACCTATCTGCTATGGCCCATAGTTCCCTCGAGGTTTGAGGATCCTCCCTGATGATCTCCCTATAGAGGGCACCAGACTGAATTGAGGACTTCGTCAGTTAGTCGATCGACTTTCAAGCTCTCTTTATTGAACCTAGTCATGAAATCGCTGATCGATTCCCCCCGCCCTTGCCGATGTGAAAGTAGCTGTGCCGTGGTAGTCTTTGGTTCGGCTTTTTGGAAGAACCTCCTATCGAAGGCCTCCATCAGTTCGGCGTAGGAGTTAACACTCCTAGGGGGAAGGCTGTAGAACCATGCTCGGGTATTATCAACCAGCAATTCGGGGAACACTTTGCACAAATAGATGTCGTCACTTAGCCCCTGATTCAACATGTTTACTTGAAATTGCGAGAGGAAATTTTGCGGGTCGTACAGCCCGTAGTACGGCCTTACTGGTGGCACATTGTATGTGGATGGGAGTGGCGTGTACAGGATGCGGTTGGTAAAGGGGGTAGACAGCCTCCCATAAACGTCGTATGTGCCACCTCGGTAATTGTCATTATTGAGCTGAGGCAGGTTGGCGTAATGGGGAGGGTTCTCCCATCGAGGTGACGGGATGTTAGGCCGAGGTGAGTGCGTTCACCTTGGTGACCTTCCTCGAACCACCTTATAGGGTCCCGTGCATGTAAAATTTGAACGCTTTAGGAAACTTCTTGGTTGTGTTCAAGTCGTTGTTCGATGAACTTCAGGAGGTTTTGCAGGTTCTCGACCAGGAATGCCTTTACCACATCGCTGAGCTGCCGCTGGTAGTTGGGGAGCTCATCCTCCTTGTTGCTATCACGGCCTTCTGAGTTTTGGTGAATTTGGTTGCCGAACTGGTCAACGGGTATATTCGCGACATCCCCTTCGGAGGTCATGCTTCGCATCGACCCTTTTCCGGATCGTTGGGGGCGGTCAGTCTCCGGCACACGGCTGACTTCGACCTCTTCCGCATCCCACCGAGGAGGATTGTTAGCACCTTGTCGAGCTTGCTAGGCCTCTTTTTCCTGATTGGCCGTGGCAGCAGCAACAACAACGGTGTTGGATCGTGTCAATTTTGTCGATTTTCCTGCCATCGTGACTAAACTTGAAAACATTGATCGGAATTCACAAGATTAACGTTCCCACAGACGGCACCAGTGATCGATCTTGCTTTTCAAGGGTGATTTAGGCACGAAAATAGAGAATTAAAGAACACAAAAATAAATGAACACAAGGGATTTACGTGGTTCGATCGAGAGATCTATGTCCACGGGGCGGAAAGTATGTATGCTTTATTAACTTTATGCGTGAGGCTTACAAGAGATTGTTCTTCCCTCTTCATCTATTCTAAACCTCTATATATATATATTTTTACATAGAGTTATACTAGGATAACAATTCTTCTCCAACTTGGACTCTTGAGCTTGATCTCCTCTTTTTGTGGATAAACACCGAGCTTCTAGATCTCCTTTAGGATTAGAGTTGTAGTTGGTGTAGGAATCGGAGTTGCCTTGTTGGAGTGTTGGGCCGAGCCGAGCAGTGTCTTTAAAGGGGTCGAGCTTGCTGGACCAAGCTAAACCGTTCGAGTCCAATTATATTGGGCTCGATGCTTGGGCCTGGTACCTAGGCCATTTCCTATCAAGGGCCTTCACATTGTCGTAGAGCCCAAGTGTCTCCAACACTTCTCGAGATGGAAATTTCATCTCTTCAATCCCTTTTGTGACAAGTGAAGTGAAAGCCGCTCACTCATCATTAGTGCTCAAGTAAAGTCTATGAGTTTCCGGGACTTTTGGATTCATCGTCCTTGAGGTGGTGTTCCTTGGTTGAGAAGAGGAAGAACCATCTTTTCACCATTTGTTGGAGTAGGTGACTAAAGCTTTAGTGGGTGCCTTTGAAGGACCTTTCCCTTTAGCTCCTTTGTCTCTATAAAATGTGAAAAATCCCAAGTAAGATTCAAGAAATTAAACAATGGATTTTCACTTAACAAACAATATTTCTCCTACTCATTACCCCCCATTTGGCATTCATGCATTCAATAAGTGAATTTTAAAACCAACATCAAGCACATTATTCACATTTCTCCATAAGTTCAAGAAAATTCCCCTAAACTCATTCATGTATATTCAAGTGAAAAGAAATTCAAGTTCATATGAAAATTCAATTCAAGAGAGTAATGCAATGAATTTTCCTTTTGCAAACCAAAAATTTATGAACTCATGACCTCTTCAAGCATTGAAACATTCAAGAAATGAATTTCTATATAAAAATCAAGCATATTCATTCACGTGTTCATCATTTATGCAAAAATCATCCAAATTCATTCCAAGTATGCTCAAGTGCATAAAGAGACACAATTCATAAGAGAATGCACTTTCAAGACTATATAGAGCATAATTCTTAAAGAGAATAAGCAATGTCATTCAATTCATGCCCATTTTCACATTCTTCATTCAAAAATTTCTTCAAGATTCAAGAGAAAACCTAGCTAGAATTTCTACCCATTTCCATAAAAATGATAAGCAAAACACTCATATCCATTCATATATGGCAATTAGAAACCCATAAGAGCAAAGGTATAGAGCAAAGAAAATGGAATTTTCGTTTTTTGTGTAAAATGAGGCAAAAATATGATTTCTTTGGCTTAAAATGTGGGTTTTGGGATGGGTAATAGACCTATGGAAGGATTACACTCAATTCAAAGTGATTTGAAAGTAATTGGAGAAGGAAAATTGAAGTTTTAGAGAGGGAAAATGGGTTTGTTCTTGAGAAATGAGGTTTAAAAGTGTGAAAATGAAAATGAAAAAGAAAATAGACAAAAATAGAAATAAGGGGAGAAAAAAGCGGGGACAGGGGTTTGAGAAGGCCGCTGGCGGTCTGACAGACCGCCGGCTCAAACCGCCGAAGTCTCTGTCCCGGCCGCCCAACTCACGGCGGTTTGATGCCCGGTTCTCGGCGGTTTGGCAAACCGTCGGCTCAAACCGCCGAGCTGCTTCCGGCTTAATTTTGGGCCATTTTTTTCGACCCTTCCAATGGGAGGGGCTAACTCCTGACCCTCTATTGAGATCCCCTAAAAAATGTTTTTAATTTTTTAATTTTTTTAATTTTCTATTTTTTATGGTTTTTTCGAAACGAAATGAAAAGTGAAACAAAAACCGAAAATAAAATTCAAACTAACTAAAACTGAAAATAAAAGGATATTCGTTGAGGTGCCTCTCAACAAGCACTTTGTTTAACATCGTTAGCTCGACAATACCTCCAACATCAAGCATCTTGAAGAAGGATTGTCAACTCCTCCTTTACTTTCTTCGAGTTGAAATATGGCTTGAGTCGATGTCCATTGACCACAAAAGTAGAACCATCGTTCTTGAGAAGTTCAAATATTCAATTCTTGTTGCTCTTATACACAACATAAGGACCGGTCCACCTTGATTGGAGTTTTCCGGTAAAAAGACGAAGATGAGAATTAAAGAGAAGAACCTCATCTCCCAGACAGATATCCTTTTCTCGAATTCCCAAGTCATGAAACTTCTTGGCCCTCTCCTTGTAGATTCGAGAATTTTCATAGGCCTTATTTCTCCATTCTTCCAACTCCACAAGATGATCTTTCCTACTATACCGGCTTCCTTGAACTCAAAATTGATTCTCCTTGTAGCCCAAAACGCTTTGTGCTCAATTTCCAAAGGTAAATGACGAGATTTTCCAAAAACAAGTTGGTAAGGAGACATACCAATGGGGGTCTTGTAGGCGGTTCTATAAGCCCATAATGCATCATTGAGTTTGTTTGCCCAATCCTTTCGAGTGGTGATTGTTTTCTCCAAAATTTGTTTGATTTCTTAGTTTGCAAGCTCGGCTTGACCATTAGCTTGAGGATGATAAGGTGTAGTAACCTTGTGTTTCACTCCATACTTACCAAGTAAGCTTCCCAACCATTTGTTATTGAAGTGAGACCCCCCATCGCTAAGCAAAACTCTCGGAGTTCCAAACTAAGTCAAAATGTTCCTCTTGAGAAATTTAATCACCGCCTTAGAATCATTGGGTGAAGTTGGGATGGCTTCAACCCATCGTGAGACATACTCAATAGCAAGAAGGATATAAGAAAAACCACAAGATTTAGGAAATGGTCCCATGAAATCTATCCCCCAAACATCAAATAACTCCACCTCAATCATGATGTTTTGAGGCATCTCATCCCTCTTAGTGATATTTCCCATCCTTTGGTATCTATCACAATTCTTCACAAAGGTTTAACAATCCTTAAAAATATAAGGCCAATAGAACCCACATTGAAATACCTTCCAAGCCGTCCGGTTAGCCCCAAAATGGCCCCCATTTGGCCCCTTGTGACAATCTTCTATAATCTTGAGCCATTCACTCTCCATAGCACACCTACGAATAAGGCCATCAGCATATCTCCTCCATAAGTATGGATCTTGCCAATAATAGAACTTCACATCTCGAAGGATCTTTGCCTTTTGATAATCCGAAAGGTTTGGTGGCAATTCTTGGAACATAAGATAATTTACAAAATTAGTAAACCAAGAACCTTTGCACTTCAATACCATAATCCTTTCATCAAGAAAACAATCATTAATACTCAATCTCAAGTCTTCATCTTCAATTGACTTTTCAAGTCTTGACATATGATCTACTAACTCATTATCAAAACCTCTTCTATCATGAATCTCCATGTCGAATTCTTGAAGAAGAAGAATCTAACGAATAAGATGAGGCTTAGCATCCTTCTTTGCAACGAGATGTCGGATAGCCGTGTGATCCGAGTAGACAATGGTATGATTTCCCACAAGATAAGACCGAAATTTGTCAAAGGCAAAGTTAATGGCTAGAAATTCCCTTTCCATTGTTGTGTAGTTCCTTTGAGCTCCATCCAATGTCCTACTTGCGTAATGAATAACTCGAAACACATTATCTCTCATTTTCCCCAACACAACTCCCAAAGCCCAATGTCTTGCATCACATTTCAAAATGAAAGAATCACTCCAATTTGGCTTGATTAGAATAAAGGTAGAGATGAGGGCTTTCTTCAATGTCTCAAAAGCTTCCAAGCACTTATCATCAAAGACAAACATCACATCCGTTTGACAGACAGAACAAAGTGGCTTTGCGATCTTCGAGAAATCTTTTATGAATCTTCTATAGAACCCCGCATGCCTAAGGAAGCTTCAGATTGATTTCACATTTGTTGGGGGTGGAAGCTTCTTTATGGCAACGATCTTGGCTCTATCAACTTCCAAAACCAGCACTAGAGACCTTGTGCCCAAGCACAATTCCATCCTTAACCATAAAGTGACACTTCTCCCAATTTAGGACAAGAGAAATGCCCTTACACCTTTGCAAGACCTTTGTAAGATTATCCAAACCAGAATCAAAGCTCTTCCCAAAAACCGAGAAGTCATCCATGAACACCTCCATTATGTTCTCAATCAAACCACTAAAGATAGACATCATGCACCTTTGAAAAGTAGCCGGCGCATTACACAAACCCAATGGCATCCTTCTATAAGCAAACACTCCATAAGGACATGTGAAGGCCATTTTGTGTTGATCCTCCGGGGCTATCACAATTTGGTTATATCCCGAATAACCATCAAGGAAGCAATAATATTCATAGCCCGAAATAGCCCGCCAAACGATCCAACATTTGATCTATAAATGGCAAAGGGAAGTGATCCTTCCTTGTTGCCAAATTCAAGGCTCGATAATCAATGCAAACTTGATAACCGGTGGTAACTCTAGTAGCTATAACCTCATCATGCTCATTCTTAACCACGGTCATCTCTCCTTTCTTCGAAACCATTTGAGTAGGGCTCACCCATTCACTATCCGAAATAAAATAAATCATAGCCGCATTAAGCAACTTTAATACCTCCTTTCTAACCACCTCTTGCAAAACCGGATTTATCCTCCTTTGAGGTTGTACTTTAGGATGAGAACCCTCTTCCTACAAGATACGATGCATACAAATAGAGGGGCAAATCCCCTTGATATCATCAATAGACTAACCAATTACATATTTAAACTCTCTCAGGACCCTCAACAACTTGTCTAATTCGGACTCTGACAAATGTTGTGAAACTATAATGGGAAAAGAGTCATTATCACCAAGAAAGGCATACCTTAGATGATCGGGGAGAGGTTTCAACTCTAGAGTAGTGTTTGAAGGAGAATCCACTAGCTTCCACTCTCTCCTGGTTGGATGATATCAAGGTAATGCACCTCATCCTTTGGTGATCCTTGGTTTGCATCAAGAAAGCAATTGACTCCAAGAGTTCATCACACACTTCATCCAAATCGGAATAAGAGTAGAGAGATTTGGAAATGATTTGCTCCGTGGAATCCTTTGCCATAGATGTAGGCAAAGTAGTGATTAACTTGCATTCTTCATAACTTGGTTCATCTCCTTTCTTCATAGCATCAAAGATTGAAAGAGTGAGGGTTTCTTCATTTACCCTAAATGTGAGATTCCCGTCTTGTATATCAATGAGAGCCCGACCGGTTGCTAGAAAAGGACGCCCAAGAATGAGTGACATATCCTTGTCCTCTGGCATATCCAATATCACGAAGTTCGCGGGAAATATGAATTCCTCAACTTTCACTAAAACATCTTCAACAACCTCTTGGGTATAAGAAATCGAACGATCGGCCATTTGGAGACAAATTGATGTTGGTTTGATCTCTCCAATGTCCAATCTCCTGAAAATAGACAATGGCATCAAATTAATGCTAGCACCAAGATCACATAAGACTTTCCCAAACTTTTGCCCACCAATCACACATGCTATAGTGAAACTTCCTGGATCCTTTTGCTTCAATGGCATTTTCCTTTAAATCACCACACTAACCTCTTCCTTTAGACTAATTATTTTAAATGATCCAAACTTTCTCTTGTTAGCTACGGCATCCTTTAGAAACTTCACATAGCCTGGCATATCTCTAAGTGCATCAAACAATGGGATATTGATTTGTACCTTGTTGAATATATCCAAGAATCTCTTCATCTTTTCATCCACCTTAGGCTTTGCTAGATGATGAGGGAATGGAGCCTTTGTGATCACATCCTTGGTGAGAAGATGAGCCTCTACTAGCACTTCCTTTGGAGCCTCTTTTTGAAATTCTTTTCTTGATTCCTCATCATTAGTTGGAGACTCTTCATAGGGTATTTCTTCAACAAGAACTTCCTCTTCTTTATTTCCGGATGTGGCTTGATTATCATAAGCTCTTCCACTCCTCAATGTGATAGCATTGCACCCTTTAGAATTCATCTCCGTATTGCTTGAGAATTTTCCCGGTGTGTGTTGAGTGGTAGCTTGGTTAGCTATTTAGCTAATTTGGCCTTCCATCATGTTCACTTGCTTTGTTAAGGAAGTGAGGGAATTCTCCAAGGCATTGACCTTTTGGCCAGTTTGAGTGATAAAAGAGCTTTGTTGATTGACCATTTGTTGCACGATTTACTCAATAGAAAGAGATGTCTTCTTAGGTTCTTCAATCATCCTTTGAGAGACGGAGAATCCGGGAGGTGGAAATTGAGCGTTGTTAGGATTTCCATAGGAAAGGTTGGGATGAATTCGATTGTTGGAATTGTAGGCTTGATAACCTCCTTTATGCCCATAAGAGTTGCCTCCTCGTGGCTTCCCTTGAAATCCTCCTTGATAATTTACTTGAAATCCTCCTTGAGGTCCTTGGAAACCTTGCTTGTTGAAGTTTCCATAGGGCCTTTGATTCACGTAGCTCACATCTTTACTCCCATTGTACTCTTCACTCTCTTGAGCTTGAACCACTTGAACCTCTTTCTTTAATCTCCTTTCTTCTTTGAATTCTCTTTAAGAAGGGTGTATTGAGAAGCTAACTCATCATATCTTGCATCTTCAAGAATCGAATTAACCTTCTTATCGAATTAACCTTCTTCGTAGGGCCTCTCTCCATTGGCCATTGATAACTATTGGCCGCCATCTCCTCTATGATCCTCAAAGCTTCTTTAGCATTCCAGTTCACAAGGCAACCACCGGAAGTCGCATCTACTATGCTCCTTATGTGTGGAGAGAGTCCACTATAGAAATTCACTATTTGTTGCGCCTCACTAAAGCCATGTTGAGGGCACTTGCGTAGCAAGTCCCTATACCTTTCCCATGCCTCAAATAGTGTCTCATCACCATGTTGAGAGAAATGAGAGATTTCCGAGATGAGCTTTTGGGCCTTTGAAGGTGGAAAGTACTTGGCAAGAAATGCCTTGCATAATATCTCCCATGTAGTGATCTCGCTCTTATCAAGGTTCTTAAACCACTCTTTGGCTCGATCCCTGAAAGAAAAGTTGAAGAGCTTCATCCTTATAGCATCTTCTGGCACTCCATTATGCTTAACCATATCACAAATCTCCAAGAAAGTGCTCAAGTGAGCATTAGGATCCTCATTTGGCCTTCCACCAAATTGTTCCGATTGGACCATTTGGATAAGGCTAGTCCTTATCTCAAAATTGTTTGCATTAATATGAGGTCCCCATCCTCCTCCTTGAAATTGATCTGTTGGTGATTCGAACATTTGGTTAAGAGGAGGTTGTTGAGCTTCTTGAGCCCTTCTTTCTTGCTCGTCTCTCCAAGCTCGCATATCTTCCAATTCCTTCCTAAAAACCTCACCATCCTTTAATTTTCAATAAGATTCCTTCGATTTCTTCTTTCAAAAGCTAGTACCAATGGTTTAACGATTCTACCTTTGGATCTAGTGTGCATATACCTACAAAATAAAAATCAAAAGAACAAATACTTGAATATTAACTCAATAACCAAATCGACTATTGAAACTCAAACTAAACATTTCCCGGCAACAACACCAAAAATTGATCACTCTACTTTTTAGGGTAAAAAGATGCAATGATAATCGATTGAGTAGAATCGAGTCGAATCCATAAGGAATGTTATGGCGTGAGAATTTTAACTAGTAATCTAGCTATCTAATCACTATCCAAGCTACCAACTAATATGTTTTTGTATTTTTGATTAACTAAGAACAATGAAAGTAGTTAACAAACTTAAAGTTTAACTAAGCAAGCAACAAGTATTCAAATGACAAAAACTCAATAGGAAATGAAAGTGACTCCAATTATACTTCAACTTGGTCTTGGTGATAGGGATGTAGAACTTTAACTAGAATTAGCCATTTTAATCCAATTTCATGTGGGAAACCTCCTAAGTATGATTCACTCAACTCTCATTGCAATGAAATTAAGTAGATTAATGAAAGGCCTAATTCCTACTAAGATATCAAGCAATTCATTAACTCTCAATAGCTTATGTAGTTATTTAGCCCTACTATCTCTAGCATGCAAATATCTTATTTCCTAGCATCTAATCCAAGCCTCCTAAGCATTAGATCAAACACTTGTTATGCAATTATGGTGATCAAGCACAATTACATAATAAAACATGGCACCACGAGAAATGAACATGAAATTAGAAGGTAAATTCATAGATCAAAGACTAATCCCATCACTTATCCCTAATCTAGTTATAATTGGAATCACAAAGTAAATTAGCTAGACATGATTAGAGCAAATGAACCATAAGAAATGTATGAAACCATAATCAAAAGATAGAGAATTAAAAATGGAACAAAGTAGTGGAAGGATCTTCAAATCTTCTAAGTAAATCTTCAACAAACCATCAAAATACCAAAGTAGAAAGAAGGAAATGTAATTAGGGTTCTAGAGTGAATATTCAAGCTAAAAGATACCCCAAAAGGGGTAGATTCCATGTTTTATACATTGAAAAAAAAATAAAAATCCCGAAGTCAACCCGGTCAAAGCCCGTAATAGGTTTGGAAAGAGGACCACGCGGGCCAGGGCGCGGCCCAGGCTGCATGGAATGGCTGCAGGTTGCCGGCTTGGGCGCGGTCCATGGCGCGGCCCAATGGGCCGCGGCCTAGGCCTCCCGGTCCTGTTCTTCGATTCTTCAATTCTTCTTTTGGTTCCTTCTTTCCTTCAACCGAACCGGCTTTTACACTTCAATATTCACCTTCTAAACTCGTTTCTTCCTCATTTTCAGCCCTCGATCCTTAGCTACTTGAATGCTCTTTCTAATTCCTACAAAAAGGAATCGAAAACTGAAAGAAACAAGGAATGTATAGAATATGCCAAAAGTTGATAAACCCTAGCATTTCTATCAAATTAAGCACACAAAACACGACTCAAACACTCATAATGAACTCACATGCACATAAAATACGTATTTATCATGGAGATTCTGTCAAGATAGCATGTACTTCTAGGTAGCCCAACTGGCCCTTAGCATGCTCAAGACACGCGACCACTAACACCAACACTATTCAACACTTTCTGGGGTGAAGAGGGTATTGAAACCTAATTCCAGTTATTGTTTGTAAATTGAATGAACCAAAAATGCTATCGGCTGAATAACACTCAAGGATTACCCAATTATTTAGATCCCTCGACATAGTGTTTCAGGAATACACACACATAACTATGAATGAACACTTAGACCTCTCGAGGCTTATTTATAATTCAAATTAAATCATCTTCACCAAACCAAGTAAAATGATTTAGCTACTCATATTGAATTGAAAGAACATGTTTAAATGAAATGAAAGCATACTTGAATTGAAAAGGGAAAAGGTATTCAAAATATCAACTTAGTTGATCCAACCCGAACCAAGGCAAAAGAAAACATATGAAATTATAGATGCCCGTAGGACTTGTTTGTTTCCTCCCAACACTCATAAGAACATAATCGAAAAACTAAAGAGAGAAATAGCAGCTCCTGTAATGAATGTGTGCACCAACCGAGATGCATTGGCCTGCGACCGGCATCGAATATATATAGGCCGAAGGCATGCTAGGGTTTGGACGGCGGTTCTTCACGCATTTAGGGTTGGTCAGAGACTTCCCATTTGTGGCTTCAACACATCTTCAATCCAACAGACTTTCCACATGTCAAATCTTTCTAAAAGTTGATGGCGAGATCTGCCGAATTTCTTTCCTTTTTTTGCTTTCTGGATGAGGTTGCAATTGTTTTGCCCGCGGAGCTTCACACCTTGACTCGTGATTGGGCTTGGCATAACATTATGCTAAGAGCAAGATCTTTTCCTTCACAAGTTTCCACTAGCAGTTCAACTCTTCCCTTGCCTCTCTCATCAGCTGCTTCTCTCGCTCTCTTCGTCTTGATTATGCCTTTCTTCCTTTGGCATCTCATGCCCGGACCAAGCTTCCGATTCCGTGCGGTACTATGTTTTGAGTGATGTCTTGCTCAAAGCCTAGTTGGCTAGTGCCTTGCCTCTTTTACGGAATGGGACCTGTCCTGATCAAGATTCCTGCAAAACCCAAAAAATGTGTCCTCCCAGACACAAACAAATTCTATACACTCTAAAACATAGCTAAAAAAGAGCACGAAAAATGGGCTCGTCATATACATGAAATCAAAACTAAAAAAAATTGAATAAAAATTAAAATAAGCATGAAATCAAAACTAAAAATGCATGAAACTCCTAGTTAAATGTTAATTAGAAAATTATCAACAATTAAACAATTTTTTTCACTAAACTACACACATCATACGAAAACTAACTATAAAATTAAAACTAAAATAATTTTTCAAAAACAATGAAGGCTCAACCACTCCACTATTCTTGCTGGAACACCCCGACCATTGACTACACCAACCTGCCGCTGGTTGATGGTTTCCGGCAACAAAAGTGCAACGGTTGATTTGTCTTTATTTATTTATATTTTTTCTTGTATTTATGTATGTTAATTAGAATTAGAAATACATTTGGAGAATCTAATGAACTAGTTAAGTGTTAATTAAATAATTATCAATAATTAAATAATTTTTTTCCTTAAACTACACACATCATACGGACTATAACTATAGAATTAAAACTAAAATAATTTTCAAAAACTATGAGGGCTCAACCGCTCTGATTAACACAAATTTTATGTGCATGTTGAGTATATTTCATATGTGTTTGAAGCTCGAATTTGGTGTTGAAATGCTAGAAATGCTAGGGTTTCTTAAGTTGTAGCATATTCTATACTTTTCTCATTTTCTTTCGGTTTTCGATCTACTTTTGTAGGAATTTGGAAGAGCGTTCAAGTAGCAAAGGATCAAGGGCCGGAAATGAGGAAGAATCGAGCTAAAGGAGGTTGAAACCAAAGTTGGAAAGCCGGTTCGAAAGGAGGAAATAAAGAACCAAAAGAAGAACCGAAGAAGGAGAAGAACCGGACCGGGAAGGGAAGCCGGTGGTTTGAACGGCGGTCTGCCAAACTGCCGATCAAACCACCGATTAAGTGGCTGGCAAGCTGCATGAACGGCGGTCTCCTTTTGGTTTGAATGGCGGTTTGGCAAACCACCGATCAACCGCCGTTGGCGCGTGCTCCTTCAACTTTTAACCAAGTTTGGTTCGACGAACTCGGTCTAAGTCGACCCAAAACTCAATTTTAATGTATTTAACCTGTAGATCTTACCCAATTAGGTATCTGTAGCTTGAATATTCACTCTAGAACCCTAATTATATTTCCCTCTTTCTACTTTGGTATTTTGATCATTTGTTGAAGATTTACTTTGAAGATTTAAAGATCCTTCCACTCCTTTGTTCCATTTTCAATTCTCTGTCTTTTGATTATGGTTTCATATATTTCTTATAGCTCATTTGCTCTAATTATGTCTAGCTAATTTCCTTTGTGATTCCAATTATATGTAGATTAGGGATAAGTGATGGGATTAGGCTTTGATCTATGAATTTAAGTTCTAATTTCATGTTCATCTCTCTTGGGGCTATGTTTTATTATGTAATTATGCTTGATCACCATAGTTGCATATCAAGTGTTTGATCTAATGCTTAGGAGACTTAGATTAGATGCTAGGAAATAAGAGATTTGCATGCTAGAGATAGTACGGCTAAAGAACTCAATGTGCTATTGAGAGTTAATGAATTGCTTGATATCTTAGTAGGAATTAGGCTTTTCATTAATCTACTTGATTTCATTACAATGAGAGTTGAGTGAATCATAGTTAGGAGGTTTCCCACATGAAATTGTATTAAAATGGCTAATTCTAGTTAAAGTCCTACATCCCTATCACCTAGATCTAATTGAAGTGTAATTGGAGTCACTTTCATTTCTCATTGAGTTTTTGTCATTAGAATACTTGTTACTTGCTTAGTTAAACTTTAAGTTTGTTAATTACTAGATAGCTAGATAGCGGGGATAGTGATTAGATAGCTAGATTTCTAGTTGAAATTCTCACGCCATAATATTCCTTGTGGATTCGACTCGATTATACTCAATCGATTATCATTGCATCTTTCTATCCTAAAAAGTAGAGTGATCAATTTTTGGTGTTGTTGCCGGGGATTGTTTAGTTTTAGTTTCAATAGTCGATTTGATTATTGAGTTACTAATTCAAGCATTTGTTTCTTTTGATTTTTTATTTTGTAGGTGTATGCACACTAGATGCAAAGTAGAATCGTTGAGCCTTTGGTACTAGCTTTTGAAAAAAGTCATAGAAAAAGGAATTCTAGTGGTAAGTATTCCTGCCTGTCACGCGTGTGACCCGAGTTTGATCCCCAGTAACGGTGCCAACAAATTGATCACTCTACTTTTTAGGGTAGAAAGATGCAATGATAATCGATTGAGTATAATCGAGTCGAATCCACAAGGAATATTATGGCATGAGAATTTCAATTAGTAATCTAGCTATCTAATTACTATCCAAGCTACCAACTAACATGTTTTTATGTTTTTGATTTAACTAAGAACAATGAAAGTAATTAACAAACTTAAAGTTTAACTAAGCAAGTAACAAGTATTCTAATGACAAAAACTCAATGAGAAATGAAAGTAACTCCAATTATACTTCAATTAGATCTAGGTGATAGGGATGTAGGACTTTAACTAGAATTAGCCATTTTAATCCAATTTCATGTGGGAAACCTCCTAACTATGATTCACTCAACTCTCATTGTAATGAAATCAAGTAGATTAATGAAAGGCCTAATTCCTACTAAGATATCAAGCAATTCATTAACTCCCAATAGCACATTGAGTTCTTTAGCCCTACTATCTCTAGCATGCAAATCTCTTGTTTCCTAGCATCTAATCTAAGCCTCCTAAGCATTAGATCAAACACTTGATATACAACTATGGTGATCAAGCATAATTACATAATAAAACATAGCCCCAAGAGAGATGAACATGAAATTAGAAGGTAAATTCATAGATCAAAGCCAAATCCCATCACTTATCCCGAATCTACATATAATTGGAATCACAAAGGAACTTAGCTAGACATGATTAGAGCAAATGAACCATAAGAAATGTATGAAACCATAATCAAAAGCACTACTACAGAAAATGACATAGACAACGCTCAAAAGACAACGGTTTTCATAAAACCGTTGTTATTGGTTCAAAAACTGTTGTTGTAGTAAGAACCGTTGTTATTTGTGTGTTGTCGTGTATGTTTTACTCACATACAACTACAGTTTTTCCAACCGATGTCGTAGCACCGTTGTTGTTCTCACTAAATTAAACTTTTTGGCTAAAAAAGTAGCGGGCATTCTTCCCTTCCTTTCCGCTCTTCGTTTCTCAATTGGTTGCCCTAAATCTAAATCATAATTCTCTATCTCGATTCTCGTGAATTGTTCTAATTCTCTAATTCCCTAAATCTTCATTGGCACTTTTGCCCTAAATCATAAATTTCATCTTCAATTCGTTTTGTTTTCACCTTTTTTTTTTGGTGACGGTGCCGAATCCTTCCACCTATGCTACAGCTTCATCCCACCGACGGTGCTTTCGCTACCAGGTCCTGCCATCTTCAAGGAGCAACACAGATAAGGACTCTACTCGGTCACCCTCTCATTCCTTGTCTCTCTCTCCATCTATCTATACTCTCCCTCTCTCTATTGTTTACTTATTTTCGTTCTCTGTTGTACCTGCCTTTTTTGTTTTGGGTATATGCGTTGATGGTGTGTGGTTGTGGGTTGAAAATTACTCCCTGTTATTTTGAAAAAATAAAACTGAGTAAATATGAGTTTGGTTGAAGAATTGGTGTTGGTTGGGTCTGTGAAAACTTTCACGAGAAAGAGAAGCTAATCGTCCATAGAATTGAATTTTGTGCACTTGGTTTAAGATGAATTTCAACCCAAAGAGTGGTTGAGCTTGGTGTTGAGTGATGTTGATCTGTGTGTCGCTTGAGAGCAGAAGAATTTCCTGTATGAATTTTTGTGAAGTTAGATTTCCTTGTGAGAGTTTGAACGAAAATTGAAATTGTAAGAGAAATTATCTCGATAACCAACTCTTGATTTTTGGCAGAAACCATTCTCTGATGATTAGAAACCCTCGTAAGGTTTTGAGTCAAAAGGGTAAGTAATTGCTGATTTCAAAAGATTTATTCTCTCTTTGATTTTTGATTATTTGATGCTATTTGAAAAGTGAGATAAACTTTTTCTTCGATAAATGTATTTCCCCTACCCAGAACAAATTTTTGTAGCAAAATGGTCAACACTTCCAAGAGCCTATCAGATTCAAAGAATGATTAGAAGGAATTGCATAGTGTTATTCTTTTTCCTTAGACATGACTAGTCAGTTTATCTAATGTAAGCTGACATGAAGTTATAAATATGTTAAACAAGAAATTGAGGCGAGAGTAGGACAGTGTTCATAATTTAGACTTCTTAGATATGGCAATGCCTCAAATCAATGGTGATGAATAGTGTTTCCTTTTTTTTTATTGAACAAAACTGCCATCATTTATAAATAAAATGAATGAATGAAGGTTTCTAGTTATCCTTGGACTTAATGGAATTTATGAGTGATTAAATTCTTGGAGAAAGTTATACACAAATTATAAGAGAGAAAAAACAAAAAACCAAAAAAAAGAAAATGCATTAATCCTTAGTGGACAAGACATCTGCATGAAATTCCCTGAGTGTTTAGATATCAGCGGCTTTCATTCTCTTCTTTTCAGATCTACATTTCATACTGCATGTTACATTTATAACTAATGCAAAATTTGGTTCTTGCTTGGAACTTATCTTCTGGTCAATATATGAGTTGTATAATAGGAATGTCTAGTTCTTTTGTTTACTTACACAACTATCAGTTCTCTTTCAAATAATATTCAGAGTTCATAGAGTTTAATATGAGCATGTACCGAGTTGGAATGAGTTCATTGTCTCTACCAAAATATGTCTTTCCTCTAATCTTTTTCTTGTTGGCAATTGATGAACAATCTATAGATTATTCAAGCTCCCGAGGTCCAAGAATCTGGCTCCTTCCACACTCATAGCACTGTTTATGTTCTTAAACATAATAATCAATTTAACTTTGTAACGTGGTTGTGAGATTGACTTGCATACTTGCGATTGCTTGAGGTAAATTCTTTTTGAAACCGATTTATTTCTTTTTTTCGAATGAATATTGTCAGATGAATATTTGTTTATCTTACAATTGTTGTTGATGGATATTGTGGATTTGGCAATAATATTATTTGCGTTTTGGAAATTGAAAAATATTTTATCAGTATGTATAACAGTTTTTTCTATTTTTATTTTATTTTAAATGGGAGCTTGATAGAGCAGCGCCGAGAGGAGACTTGAAGGTTTATACTCGACGCAAGTCGAGAATTGCTCCAGATGCTCCAGCAGGTGTTTAGTTGGAAATTAATTATTTATTAAGTTATTAAATTATTTATTATTCAGTTATTAGTTTTCTTATGGGTCAAGTTAGTCAAGTTAGTTTTGGGCTCTGCATGCATGGGCTTTTAGTACTATATATTAGTTTGTTTGAGAAATTCTAGGGCATCGAAGGAGAATATTGTTTTGCGGCAATTTGCTGTGGCAGAATCATCTTGATTCTGAGTTATCGTTATTTATTATCTTTCACTCTTTTCTTCTTTGTGATCTTCACTCCATTAAATTGGTCCGACCTGCCGGATCTATGAACAAAGAAAGGCTTGAGGAATTGGAGAAGACCACGAAGGACCTGCAAACGGTCGTTGGTGAGGTTGCGGCGTCTGTGGACAGCCTGGAATCATCTATGGCCGATCAGTTTGCTGCAGTTTTGGCGAAGCTTGACAAAGTGGCCAACAATCGCTCTGATCCATTGGTGGAGCAATCGTCGATCGGGACGGGAGGACCAAAACCCTCGTCTGAAGAATCATCGACCGCACCTGTTCCGCCTCGCATGGACTTACCGAGTTTTGACGGCATTGACCCTCTTGCGTGGCTGCTCAGGCTGAGCAATACTTTCTCGTGCACAAAACGGCGACGGCACAGCGGGTGCAGTTGGCCCTTATTGCCATGTCTGGCAAGGCAATGTTCTGGGCGCAATGGGTGATGCGCCGTTCAGCCTCGATTTCTTGGTTAGATTTTTCGAAGGAGTTGGTAGCCCGTTTCGGTGATAGCTCGGCCGTTAACGCCTATGAAGCCTTGCATCTCACTCGTCAAACCAGCTCATTGGAAGATTACTTGGCACTCTTTGAGGAGCGGGTCGCTCAGTTACCGTCGCTACCCCCCGGAGCAGTATTTGGGTGTTTTTTTGGGTGGACTCCAACCTTCCATCCGTGACCGGCTGCCTGATTTGGAATTACAAGATGTGTTTGCAGCCATTCGTGCCGCCCGACGGGTTGCCCGATCCAGTAGACCCCCGGCTGCGGCTTCCCGGCCTACGTTTTCCTCGAGCAATTTCTCACGGCCGACGGCTACATTTCAGCGGCCTCTGCCTAGTGGTGGGCTATCCTCCGAGGCTTCGTCCAACCATGCACCTCTATCTAATGTGACTCGCAACTCTCGACGACTCACCGTGGCGCAGCAGGAGGAGTATCGCGCCAAGGGGAAATGCTTTCGCTGTGGCGGAAAGTACAACCCACTCCACAAGTGCCCAGCCAAGACTTTGACAATAATTTTGGACGCAGACGAGGCTGATCCAGTGCTCAAGGAAGAGGAAAGCGCGCACGAGCTGAAGGGTGAAACGGACGAGCAGGAGATTTTAACTGAGCTGCAATATTTACAGCTATCAAAACTATCTTCCAATGGCTTTGATGGAGCTCAGACGTTTAAGTTGTTTACGCAAACTGGTGATCGCCATCTTCTCACGATGATCGATAGTGGAGCTAGCCATTGCTTTATCTCCGATAAGGCTGTTCGTGACCTGCAACTTATTGTTGACCCGGCAGCTGCGTTTGCCGTGGTGTTAGGAGATGGGACTCGAGTGACGTCACAAGGGGTCTGCCGTGCTCTGCCCTTTCTCGTCGCTGAATAGGTATTCCACATTGACTGTTTTATATTTCCGCTCCGGAGCATTGATGTTATTCTAGGGGTGTCGTGGCTCGCTCAACTCGGTGATGTGACTGCAAATTGGGCTACGTTGTCGATGGAGTTTATGATAGCCGGTCAGCGGGTTCGTGTGCATGGGGATCCGTCTCTGATGAGGCGAGTTTGTGGGAGAGCTGATCTGCGTTCTCTTGAGAGCGATGATGATGCTTGGCTCCTTTGGGCGTTAGAAAATGAGGGAGCTGTTATGTTTCCTTCATCGCCATCACTGTCGGCGGACCAACAAGGAGAGCTGGTCAAGTTAATTTCAGAATTTCCAGCTGTGACACGGATTACCCCCGGGTTACCCCCATCGCGAAGGAGCGATCACCAAATTGTGTTGCAGGAGGGAGTGCCACCAGTGTCGGTTCGACCCTGCCGATACAACCATTCCCAAAAAGATAAGATGGAAAAGCTCGTTGCGAAGATGTTAGCTGCAGGTATTATTCAACCAAGTTGCAGTCCTTATTCCAGTCCGGTTTTATTGGTACGTAAGAAGGATGGTTCATGGCGATTTTGTGTGGATTATCGCGCATTGAACAAGGTGACCGTGGCCGATAAGTATCCTATTCTGGTTATTCAGGAATTACTCGATGAACTTCATGGCGCTTGCGTATTCAGCAAGCTTGATCTGCGAGCAGACTACCATCAGATTAGAATCGCAGAGGAGGATGTTCATAAAACTGCGTTTCGAACTCACTTTGGGCACTATGAGTTCTTAGTGATGCCGTTTAGGCTGATGAATGCACCGGCAACATTCCAGAGTCTCATGAATGATATTTTTCGTTCTTTTCTCTGGAAGTTTGTGTTGGTATTTTTTGACGACATCTTGGTTTACAGTTCTTCGTGGGCGGATCATATTCGGCGCTTACAATAGGTTTTTACTGTCTTGAGTACTCATTCCTTGGTGGTAAATCCGAAGAAATGTGTGATAGGGCATTCGCAAGTTGAGTACTTAGGTCACATTGTGTCCAGTGACGGAGTTCAAATGGATCCTACGAAGGTTGGAGCAGTTTTGAAGTGGCCAACACCTACTTCTCCTCGAGGACTGAGGGGTTTCTTGGGCCTTACGGGTTACTATCGTCGCTTTATTTGTGACTATGGTAAAATCACGGCTCCGCTGACGGCATTATTGAAAAAGGATAACTTGAAGTTGTGGCATTGGCCGCCGGAAGCAGAGCGAGCGTTTCAAGCGCTGAAGTCAGCGCTAACTACTACGCCGGTGCTGCGCATGCCGGATTTCTCGCAACCCTTTGAGATCGAGTGTGATGCTGCAGGATGGGGACTGGGGGCAGTGTTAATGCAAGATCGTCGTCCTGTCGCTTACTTTAGCAAGAACCTGACGGGCAGGCTACTCGCGAAATCGGCATACGAAAAAGAATTAATGGCATTGGTCCTTGCTGTTCAACATTGGAGGCCTTACTTGCTGGGGCGCAGATTTATGGTTCGCACTGATCAGAGGAGCCTTAAACAGCTACTTTTTGAAACACTCACGACTCCAGCGCAGCAGAATTGGGCGGCTAAATTGTTGGGATTTGACTTTGAGATAATTTATAAAGAAGGGAGGTTTAACAAGGCGGCAGACGCACTATCTCGGCGCGATGAGGAGTTGGAGTTAGCGGTGGTTACATCGCCACGATGGATTGATTGGGCTTCGCTTCAAGGGATGGTGAATGCGGATCCTCGGTTGTCCCAAATTATTAAGGCTTTGGAAGAGGGAAAGGAGGCACCGAAACATTATAGTTTTGTGCATGGGACATTATTTTATAAAGGCAGGGTTGTTTTGCCAGCCAATTCCCCTTGGATTCCAAAGCTTTTTGCTGAATTTCATGCAACGCCTTCAGGTGGTCATTCCGGTGCCTACAGGATGTATCGGAGGATGGCTGCGAATCTGTATTGGCCAGGCATGATGAAGGCGATTACTTCATTTGTGGCAGCTTGTGATGTGTGTCAAAGGAACAAGTACGAGGCGAAGAGCCCAGCGGGACTGCTTAGTCCGCTTCTGATTCCGGATAGTGTATAGAAGGATATTAGCATGGATTTCATCATGGGACTTCCTTGTTTAGGTGGGTTTGATTGTATTTTCGTGGTGGTGGACCGGTTCTCCAAATATTAACACTTTATGGGACTGCGTCACCCTTTCACGGCGAAGACAGTGGCATAGGTTTTTGCTCGTGAGGTAATTCGTCTGCATGGAATACCGGTGTCTATTGTGTCTGATCGTGATCCTATATTTCTCAGTTCATTTTGGAAGGAATTATTTAAAGCGGCTGGTACTACCTTGCGAATGAGTTCTGCATACCACCCGGAGACTGATGGGCAAGCGGAGGTCATGAATCGGTGTTTAGAGACATATTTGAGATGTTTTGCTTCTGATAGGCCCAAAGGGTGGGGTAAATGGTTGGCGTGGGCTGGGTTTTATTTCAATACAGGTTTCAGTCAAGTGCGGGCATGACGCCTTTTGAAGCTGTTTACGGCCGCCCACCACCGGCTATTGTTCCGTTCTTGCCCGGAGAGGTTAGGGTACAGGCTTTGGCAAATTCTCTTCGCCAGATGACATACTAGCTCATTTACGTGTTCATTTAGAGCGAGCTCAGCAACGTATGGTTCGGGAGGCTAATAAACATCGTCGGCCTTTAGAGTTTTAGGTGGGAGATAAGGTCTATCTTAAGTTTCGCCCTTATCGTCAGCGCAGTTTATTCGCAATCTCTCATGCGAAGTTGGCGCCGCGATTCTTCGGTCCGTTTGAAATAGAAGCTCGGATTGGAGTGGTGGCATATCGCTTGAAGTTGCTAGAGGGGTCCAAGGTTCATCCGGTCTTTCATGTCTCATTGTTGAAACCGGCTGTGGGGCAGGTGGAGACTTCGACAACATTACCGGAAGATCTTTTGGCTGTGGATCCAATTTTTCTGCCGGTTGCAGTTCTGCAGCGGAGGTGGTTAAGTCGTAATGGTGTGGATATGGAGCAGGTCTTGGTGCAGTGGCAAGGGTTAACTCCGGAGGAGAGTTCATGGGAGGATGTCGCTGTCATGAAAGGGCAATTTCCAGAGTTCAGCCTTGAGGACAAGGCTGTTTCGGTGCCGGAGGCATTTGATAGAGCAGCGCCGAGAGGAGACTTGAAGGTTTATACTCGACGCAAGTCGAGAATTGCTCCAGATGCTCCAGCAGGTGTTTAGTTGGAAATTAATTATTTATTAAGTTATTAAATTATTTATTATTCAGTTATTAGTTTTCTTATGGGTCAAGTTAGTCAAGTTAGTTTTGGGCTCTGCATGCATGGGCTTTTAGTACTATATATTAGTTTGTTTGAGAAATTCTAGGGCATCGAAGGAGAATATTGTTTTGCGGCAATTTGCTGTGGCAGAATCATCTTGATTCTGAGTTATCGTTATTTATTATCTTTCACTCTTTTCTTCTTCGTGATCTTCACTCCATTAGAGCTTATTTTGATGACAAATGACTAGCTAGTATATCTTAATAAATCAAATTCGGAAAAGAGTTAATTTTCGTTGTTGATGATGTTTAGGATTAAGAAGCAGCTTGAAAGGAAATTAAAGCGAGTATGATGAAGATTTATTTGTCCCATGCATGAGGTGGTTCTTGTATAGATGATGTGTTACAATAGTTTTGAATTCTTGCCACACTTCAGGAAATGAATATATTCAATATATTCATTTTTTTTGCGAATGTTGTTTGGTTTCTCACTTTTTTTCCCTTCTATTCTGCCTTGGTGATTATTGGCTGTTCATATTTACAAGGAAAGCAATCTACCTATTTTGCAGACATTGCATCAGCAGCTTCAGCGGAAGAAGAGGAGAGATAGTTCTGTTGTAACCGGCTTAATCAACAGGTTGGTGTAATGACTTTTTTTGGAGCACATTGGCTCTATATATTTTCCAAGAACTTGATTTGTTGACAAACCCTCAATTATATTGCTGCGTGTTACTTTGGAACATTTCAAATTAGGGCAGAGTAGTAGGATCATTTCGGTAATTAATGACGATGAATAGCTACATGTCCCTTGATTATGTTGCTCTAGAACTTATCATAACATGAACACACTCCTGTTTTGTCATCTTTTTATTTTATTTTATTCATGTTTAAAAATTTTCATGTTTCTACACGTTTTGTTTTATGTGTTATAGGTTTGTTTCCAATACAAGGACAACTGGCAATACCTATTCGTCATTGAAATTCTATCACAAGTATAAAATTATTCTATCATGATCCCAGAACTCCAGTAATTTTACAAACTTAGCTTTTGGGATCCGAATGTTGTAAATGGAATAAAGTTAGCTTTTGGGATCCGAAGCTGAACATTTATGAATTCTCTCCTAATCCTATTTGTTTGTTGTCATAATGTGGGAAAAAGAAAGGTTTAATTACCCATAAACTTATACTTAATTGATTTATACTTTATACTTGATTTGGTAGCTTCATGACTTTTTTTGGATAAAACTTTTTGAATTGCTAACTACTGTAGCTTTTATTTGATGCTTTTTTTTTTTTGGCTTAAGTTTATGTTAATGGTCTGAATTTTGTAGGATACTCTCCAAGAAACTAAGAGAAGAGAGTCGAGGCGGGATTTCCTTATTCTTTAGCTTAGTCTTTATTTTGTCATCCTAAACTTGAAGTGCTTTTGTATTTCTTTTTATTTTTTATATTTTAAATTTAACTAGTGAGTTTGTTTATTGTGGAGAACATAGACATCTTGTAATGAATTATTGTAGTAATTTGAAATTCATATTTATATTATTTTAATTCAATTTAATTTGATTGTGTTTTATTTTTAATTTAATGAATTTATTATTTTATATTAAAACAGGTTGAATAATTAAAATAAACAACAGTAGTTATATTTCACATATACAACAACGGTTGTAAAACCGTTGTGGTAAGAGTTTACAACAACGGTTCAAAAACCGTTGTCTATGAGCGCGACCCTACAACAACACCACCTACAACAACGGTCAAAATATGGATACAACAATGGTTTATAACCGTTGTCTATGAGCTTTTTTGTAGTAGTGAAGATAGAGAATTGAAAATGGAACAAATGAGTGGAAGGATCTTCAAATCTTCAAAGTAAATCTTCAACAAATGATCAAAATACCAAAGTAGAAAGAGGGAAATGTAATTAGGGTTCTAGAGTAAATATTCAAGCTAAAGATACCTAATTGGGTAAGATCTAAAGGTTAAATACAGTAAAAATTGAGTTTTGGGTCGAGTTAGCGAGTTGGTCGAACCAAACTCGGTCAAAAGTTGAAGCAGCACGCGCCAATGGCGGTTTGATCGATGGTTTGCCAAATTGAGTCACTTAATCTAAAATTCCCTACCTTAACCAATGTCCCAACATTACAAGCTTAATAAAGTCCTTATTGATCTTAGTTCTATGCACATGCTTAAGCGGTGAAGATGGTAGATAAGAGACAAGCTTATGGCAAATGAGTTGCATTGCATTGATTTGTTGAGTGATAACCCTTAGACACTCGAGTGTTGAGCGATACACTTCCCGTGAGGTTCATTTGCTTGATAATTGAGGGAAGTTCTTTGTTAATGATTCATGTGAGGAGATAGAGAGTGTGTTTGATATGCTTTGAACATTTAGAAAAATGTTTTGGTGAGAAATTTTGAGGCATCGTTGATCTCAAATGCACATCCCATACGTGTTAAGTGTTTTGATTGTTCGTTTCATTGTTCGGGAGGAACAATGGTTTAAGTTTGGAGGAGTGAGTAACACGTATTTTATGTGCATGTTGAGTATATTTCATGTGTTTAAAGCTCGAATTTGGTGTAGAAATGCTAGAAATGCTAGGGTTTCTTAACTTGTAGCATATTCTATACTTTTCTCGTTTTCTTTTAGTTTTCGATCTACTTTTGTAGGTATTTGGAAGAGCGTTCAAGTAGCAAAGGATCGAGGGCCGGAAATGAGGAAGAATCGAGCTAAAGGAGGTTGAAACCAAAGTTGGAAAGCCGGTTCGAAAGGAGGAAATAAAGAACCAAAAGAAGAACCGAAGAAGGAGAAGAACCGGACTGGGAAGGGAAGCCGGCGGTTTAAACAGCGGTCTGTCAAACCGCTGATTAGGTGGCTGGCAAGCTGCATGAACGGCGGTCTCCCGGCAAACAATCAAGAGCTTGAGGTTCTTAGGAAGGAATTGGATGATATGCGAGCTTGGAGAGACGAGCAAGAAAGAAGGGCTCAAGAAGCTCAATAACCTCCTCTTAACTAAATGTTCGAATGACCAACAGATCAATTTCAAGGAGTAGCATGGGGACCTCGTGTCAATGCAAACAATTTTGAGATAAGGACCGGCCTTATCCAAATGGTCCAATCGGAACAATTTGGTGGAAGGCCAAATGAGGATTCTAATGCTCACTTAAGTACTTTCTTGGAGATTTGTGATACAGTTAAGCATAATGGAGTGCCGAAGATGCCATAAGGATAAAGCTCTTCAACTTTTCCTTGAGGGATCGAGCCAAAGAGCGGTTTAAGAACCTTGATAAGAGCGAGATCACCACATGGGAGATGTTATGCAAAACATTCCTTGCCAAGTACTTTCCACCTTCAAAGGCCCAGAAGTTTATCTCAGAAATTTCTCATTTCTCTCTACATGGTGATGAGACACTGTTTGAGGCATGGGAAAGGTATAGGGACTTGCTACGCAAGTGCCCTCAACATGGCTTTAGCGAGGCACAACAAATAGTGAATTTCTATAGTGGTCTCTCTCCTCACGTAAGGAGCATAGTAGATGCAACCTCCGGTGGTTGCCTTGTAAACCGGAGTTCTAAAGAAGCTTTGAGGATCATAGAGGAGATGGCGGCCAATAGTTATCAATGGCTAATGGAGAGAGGCCCTACAAAGAAGGTGAATTCAATTCTTGAAGATGCAAGATATGATGAGTTAGCTTCTCAATACACCCTTCTTAAGAGGGAATTCGAAGAAGAGAGGAGATCAAAGAAAGAAGTTCAAGTGGTTCAAGGTCAAGAGAGTGAAGAGTACAATGGGAGTGAAGATGTGAGCTACGTGAATCAAAGGCCTTATGGAAACTTCAACAAGCAAGGTTTCCAAGGACCTCAAGGAGGATTCCAAGGAAATTATCAAGGGGGGTTTCAAGGGAAGACACAAGGAGAAATTCTTATAGGTCATCAAGGAAGTTATCAAGCATACAACCCCAACAATCGAACTCATCCTAACCTTTCCTATGAAAATACTAACAATGCTCAATTTCTACCTCCTGGATTCTCCGTCTCTCAAGGGGTGATTGAAGAACCTAAGAAGACATCCCCTTCTATTGACCAAATCGTGCAATAAATGGCCAATCAACAAAGCTCTTTTATCACTCAAACTAGACAAAAGGTCAATACCTTGGAGAATTCCCTCACTTCCTTGACAAAGCAAGTGAAGATGATGGAAGACCAAATTAGCCAAATAGCTAACCAAGCTACCACTCAACACACACCAGGCAAGTTTCCAAGCAATACGGAGATGAATCCCAAGGGATGTAATGCTATCACATTGAAGAATGGAAGAGCCTATGACAATCAAGCCACATTTGGAAGCAAAGAAGAAGAAGTTCTTGTTGAAGACATACCGTATGAAAAGCCTCTAACTAACGATGATGAATCAAGAAAAGAAGTTTAAAAAGAGGCTCCAAACAAAGTGTTGGTAGAGGCTCCTCTTCCCACCAAGGATGTGATCACAAAGGCTCCATTCCCTCATCGTTTGGCAAAGCTTAAGGTGGATGAAAAGATGAAGAGATTCTTGGATATATTCAACAAGGTACAAATCAATATCCCTTTGCTTGATGCACTTAGAGATATGCCAGGCTATGTGAAGTTTCTAAAGGATGCCGTAGCTAACAAGAGAAAGTTTGGATCATTTGAAATAATAAGTCTAACGGAAGAGGTTATAGTGCGGTGATTTAAAGGAAAATTCCTTTGAAGCAAAAGGATCCGGGAAGTTTCATTATAGCATGTGTGATTGGTGGGCAAAATTTTGGGAAAGTCTTATGTGATCTTGGGGCTAGCATAAATTTGATGCCATTGTCTATTTTTCGGAGATTGGACATTAGAGAGATCAAACCAACATCAATTTGTCTCCAAATGGCTGATCGTTCGATTTCTTATGCCCAAGGGGTTGTTGAAGATGTTTTAGTGAAAGTTGAGGAATTCATATTTCCCGTGGACTTCATGATATTGGATATGCTGGAAGATAAGGATATGCCACTCATCCTTGGGCGTCCTTTTCTAGCAACCGGTCGAGCTCTTATTGATGTACAAGACGGGAATCTCACATTTAGGGTCAATGAAGAAACCCTCACTCTTTCAATCTTTGATGTTATGAAGAAAGGAGATGAACCAAGTTATGAAGAATGCAAGTTAATCACCACTTTGCCTACATCTATGACAAAAGATTCCACGGAGAAAATCATTTCTGAATCTCTCTACTCTTATTCCGACTTGGATGATGCTTGTGATGAACTATTGGAGTCAATTACTTTCTTGGATGCAAACCAAGGATCACCAAAGGATGAGGTGCACTACCTTGATATCAACCAACCGGGAGAGAGTGGAAGCTCAACAAAAGTGGAGTCTTCTTGAAGCATTAATCAAGAGTTGAAAACTCTTCCCGATCATCTAAGGTATGCATTTCTTGGTGATAAAGACTCCTTTCTAGTAATTGTGTCACAACATTTGTCAGAGTCTGAATTGGACAAGTTGTTGCGTGTCCTTAGAGAGTTTAAAGATGTGATTGGTTGGTCTATTGATGAATCAAGGGGATTTGCCCCTCTATTTGTATGCATCATATCTTGTTGGAAGAGGGTTGTCGTCCCAAAGTGTAATCTCAAAGGAGGTTAAATCCGGTTTTGCAAGAGGTGGTTAGAAAGGAGGTGTTAAAGTTGCTTGATGCGGGTATGATATATGGCATCTCCTATAGTGAATGGGTGAGCCCTACTCAAGTAGTTCGGAAGAAAGGAGGGATGACCGTGGTTAAGAATGAGCAAGATGAGGTTATAGCCACTAGAGTTGCCACCGGTTATCGTGTTTGTATTGATTATAGAGCCTTGAATGCGGCAACAAGGAAGGATCACTTCCCTTTGCCATTTATAGATCAAATGTAGGATCGTTTAGCGGGCTATGAGTATTATTGTTTCTTAGATGGTTATTCGGGATATAACCAAATTGTGATAGCCCCGGAGGATCATCACAAAACGACCTTCACATGTCCCTATAGAGTGTTTGCTTATAGAAGGATGCCATTCGGTTTGTGTAATGCTCTATCTACTTTTCAAAGGTGCTTGATGTCCATTTTTAGTGGTTTGATTGAAAATATAATGGAAGTGTTCATGGATGACTTCTCAATTTTTGGAAAGAGCTTTGATTCTTGTTTGGATAATCTTACAAAAGTCTTGCAAAGATGTAAGGAAACTTCTCTTATCCTAAATTGGGAGAAGTGTCACTTCATGGTAAAGGATGGAATTGTGCTTGGGCACAAGGTCTCTAGTGCCGGTTTGGAAGTTGATAGAGCCAAGATCGTTGCCATAGAGAAGCTTCCACCCCCAACAAATGTGAAATAAATTCGAAGTTTCTTAGGGCATACGGGGTTCTATAGAAGATTCATCAAAGATTTTTTGAAGATCACAAAGCCACTTTGTTCTCTCTTGCAAAAGGATGTGAAGTTTATCTTTGATGATAAATGCTTGGAAGCATTTGAAACATTGAAGAAAGCCATCATTTCTACTCCCATTCCAATCAAGCCTAATTGGAGTGATTCTTTCATTTTGAAGTGTGATGATAGTGATTGGGCTTTGGGAGTTGTGTTGGGGCAAATGAGAGATAATGTGTTTCAAGTTATTCATTATGCAAGTAGAACATTGATGCTCAAAGGAACTACACAACAACGGAAAGGGAATTTCTAGCCATTGTCTTTGCCTATCATACCATTGTCTACTCGGATCACACGGCTATTCGACATCTTGTTGAAAAGAAGGATGCTAAGCCTGATTTAATTCGTTGGATTCTTCTTCTTCAAGAATTCGACATGGAGATTCGAGATAGAAGAGGTCATGATAATGAGATAGCCGATCACATGTCAAGGCTTGAAAAGCCGGTTGAAGTTGAAGACTTGAGATTGAGCATTAATGATTGTTTTCCCGATGAAAGGATTATGGTATTAAAGTGTAAAGATTCTTGGTTTGCCACTTTTGCAAATTATCTTGTGCTCCAAGAATTGCCACCAAACCTTTCGGATTATCAAAAGGCAAAGTTCCTTTGAGATGTGAAGTTTTATTATTGGCAAGATCCATACTTATGGTAGAGATATGCCAATGACCTTATTCGTAGGTGTGTTATAGAGAATGAATAGCTCAAGATTATTGGAGATTGTCACAAGGGGCCAAGTGGGGGCCATTTTGGGGCTAATCGTATGGCTTGGAAGGTATTTCAATGTGGGTTCTATTGGCCTTCTATTTTTAGAGATTGTTCAAACCTTTGTGAAAAATTGTGATAGACGCCAAAGGATGGAAAATATCACTAAGAGGGATGAGATGCCTTAAAACATCATGATTGAGTTTGAGTTTTTTGATGTTTGGGGGATAGATTTCATGGGACCATTTCCCAAATCTTGTGGTTTTTCTTATATCCTTCTTGCTATTGAGTATGTCTCACGATGGGTTGAAGCCATTCCAACTTCAACCAATGATTCTAAGGCGGTGATTAAATTCTCAAGATGAATATTTTGACTCGGTTTGGAACTCCGAGAGCTTTGCTTAGCAATGGGGGGTCTCCCTTCAATAATAAATGGTTGGGAAGCCTACTTGCTAAGTATGGAGTGAAACACAAGGTTACTACACCTTATCATCCTCAAGCTAATGGTCAAGCCGAGCTTGCAAAATGAGAGATCAAACAAATCTTGGAGAAAACGATCACCACTTGGAAGGATTGGAAAACAAACTCGATGATGCATTATGGGCCTATAGAACCGCCTACAAGACCCCTATTGGTATGTCTCCTTACCAACTTGTTTTCGGAAAATCTTGTCATTTGCCTTTGGAAATTGAGCACAAGGCGTAATGGGCTACAAGGAGAATCAATTTTGAGTTCAAGGATGCCGGGTATAGTAGGAAAGATCATCTTGTGGAGTTGGATGAATGGAGAAATGAGGCCTATGAAAATTCTCGAATTTACAAGGAAAGGGCCAAGAAGTTTCCTGACTAGGGAATTCGAGAAAAGGATATTGTTCCGCGAGATAAGATTCTTCTCTTTAATTCTCGTCTTCGTCTTTTCCCCGGAAAACTCCAATCAAGGTGGACGGGGTCCTTATGTTGTGAGCAAGAGCAACAAAAATGGAACATTTGAACTTCTCAAGAATGATGGTTCTACCTTTGTTGTCAATGGACATCGACTCAAGCCCTATTTCAACTCGAAGAAAGTTAAGGAGGAGTCGACGATCCTTCTTCATGTTGGAGGTATCATTGAGCTAACAATGTTAAACAAAGCACTTGAGAGGCACCTCAACACGTATCATTTTCTTTTTTGTTTTAGTTAGTTTTTATTTTGTTTTCGATTTTTGTGTCATTTTCGTTTAGTTTTGAGAAAACCCATAAAAAATGGAAAAATGTGGAAAATAAATGTTGGAAAATCTTTAGGGAGAGTCGAGAGGAGGTCGAGAAGGGCCCGGTGTTTCGAAAATGGGCGGAATCAGTCGAAAAATGCATCGGAAAAGCCTGAAAGAAAATCGAGCAAGGAGGGTGAACAGCGGCCTGCTAGGCCGCGGTCCAGACCACCAATCAGGTGGTTGTTATGCAGGTTAAACGGCGGCCTACACGGCAGTTTGAATGGCAGTTTGCCAGACTGCCGTCTAAACCGCCATCGGCCCTTCTCCCCCTCTAATTTCTATTTTTGATTTTTTCACCCCATTTTCTTTCATTTTGTGTTTTTCATCCTCTTTTCTAAGAACAAACCCCCTTTCGCACTCTAAAAACCTAAAATTTCTTCTTCTAATTACTCTTAAATTACTTGGAATTGAGTTTAATCCTTCCGTAGGTTCATTACCAATCCGAAAACCTACATTTTGAGCCAAAGAAATCACATTTTCACCCCATCTAACTCAAAAAACGAAAATTTGTGTTTCATTGGTTAAAGAGTTGAAGTTCTTCAAATTTCTTCAAGAAGATGAGGTAATGTGCTCTATACCTTTGCTCTTATGGATTTCTACTTGCAATATATGAAGTGGCATGAGTGTTTATCTTATAATTTTCATTGAATTAAGTGGAAAATCTAGCTTAGGGTTTTTCTTGAATCTTGAAGAAATTTTTGAATGAAGAATGTGGACATGAGCATGAATTGAATAACATTAATTCTTTCCTTTAGGAATTATGCTATATACATTCTTGAAATTGCATTTTCATATGAATTATGTCACTTTATACACTTGGGCGTACTTGAAATGAGCTTGAATGAGTTTTGCATAAATGTTGAACATGTGAAGGAATATGTTTGATTTTTGGCTAGGAATTCATTTCTTTAATGCTTCAATTCTTGAAGAGATCATGAGTCCCTGAGATTTTGACTTGCAAGATGAAAATTCATTGCATTCTTCTTTTTAATTGAATTTTCATGTGAATATGCATCTATTTTCATTTGAACACATGAATTTTCTACATAGGTTCACATTTTATTTCTTGAAAGCATGAATGCAAAAGGCAGGGTGATGATTATGTGAATTGTTGCCTATAACTTGGAAATACCTTTTTTATTCTCTTAAACCTTACTTGGAATTTTTCTTGATTTGTAGGAAAAAGGATTCAAAAGGGAAATGAACAGTAAATACCACTTCTAAGGAATTGATTGCTTCTCTTTCCAAAAAGAGAAGAAAGGATGCTTCTTCATCTTCACAACCACCAAGAAGGGATCCTAAGACACCGGAAGCTCATGATATTCGGTTGGAGACTTATAAGGAAAGGGCAAAATTTGCCACTTTTGTGACAAGAGGCATTATACCGATGAGATTCCCGTCTAAGGAGGTCTTGAAGAAGTTAGGGCATTACGATAATGTAAAAGCCCTCTTTGATAACATAGGATGGGGAAGTCTCCTTGATGATACTCTTGAGGATAAGAGGACTTATGAGAAGGTGGTTCTTGAAGTCATGAGCACATTGGAGGATGATAACAACCATTCCATGCAAAGCCTTAAATTTCAATTGTTTGGAGAGCGACATGAGATGAGTTTAGAAGAGATTGATGATGCTTTTGGAGTGCCACATGGGGGTGACGTGTTGATTGAGAGAACTTTTGAGCACTACTCCATATGGAACAAACTTGCCCTACTCACAATGGAAGGTTTTAAGTCGGGGTATTCAAAGTCGAATGAGGTGAGAAACCCGGTGCTTAGAATGGTGTTGAAAATCCTTGGCCACACCGTTGTTGCAAGAAAAGAAAACACTTTGGTCCGGATTGATGACCTTTTCATTCTCCATGCTATGTTAACTAAGAAGCGCATTAGCTTTACTCACTTCTTCCTTTCTCAATTGATGAAGCAAGCAAGAGTGAACCATGGAAAGATTAACATAGGTGGAATGCTCACTCCCTTAGCTAAGAGAATCAAGGAAGATCTTGATGGCTACCCTCCGATGAGAGATGCATACCTATTGGATATTGTGAAGCTAAGGTATTTGAGATTTCTTACATCAATTAAACCTCCATTTTATTTTCCTCAAGAGGATGGTGAGACATTCCCTCGTCCTAATGCTATGAGTATATTAGTCACCGATCTACATGATCGTGATAATTGGCATTTGAAGTCTCCATCTCATAAGTTAATCATGGAGAATCATATCTTCAAGCATTGGGAAGAAGATGAGCATACAATTGGACATGGAGGTGAGGGAATGCCTTTTAATGAGGAAGATGAGGAAATGGAAGACTCCACAAGAGGAGAGCCAATGTCAAGAGGAGCCAAGTTCAAGAAGAGAACATGTTCCAAGTGGAAGAGTCTATTATGAGAGGTTTGAAGCCCTTAAAAGTTAGCTGACAAGCATGGAGAGTGGATTCCAGTCTCTTGATGCACAAGTCACCTTAATGAGGCAAGAAGTAACTTCCATGAGAGTTACTCAACTTGAGGAGACAAAAAGGAGTGAGAGGATAGAAAAACAAGCAACATCAATGATGGAGCTATTGGAGAGCTTCCGGGAGCATCAAATCGCTCAAGGGATGACTTGGCCCCGACCACCTCCATTGTAGCTTGGACCTTTGTGAGTGTAATTTAAATTTCTTATATATCTTTCCCTCCAAATTCATTTTGGAATTTATTTTCTAAAATAAGTTTGGGGGAGGGGGGTAGGATAAGAAATTTAAATTACTTACATTTTTATGTCTTTTCCATTTCTTTTACTTGTATTTTTGTTGTTTGTTTTGCTTTGGTGCTAGTTACGTGACTTTGTGAATTTTTGGTTGATCTTGTGTGCCATGGATGTTTCTCTTAGGGTTTTTGTTAATTGATGAGGAGTCATTGATTGTGATTGGGTGATATGCGACATTTTTCTTGGAAGTAGTGTGGATAATGTGGGATTTTCATTGAGATTGGGGTTGTTTGTTTTGTTTGTTTGAAGTTTTATTGGAGCTTACATGGAGAATCTTTTGTGTGGGTGATATTGTTGTTGATTGGGTCTTGAGTGCAAAATTCTTGGAAAATTAAAAAGTTTTTGAGTTGAATGATGAATGAATGCTTGCATGCTTTAGTGTGAAAGCATGTGTTTGTCATTCCATTGTGCATAAGAGGGAGATGCCTATGATGAAATATGAAAATGTGAAAGTGTTTTGAATATGAGAAGCATTATTGAGCATATCTCTTTATCAAGTTGCATGAGTTGTTGGTGAAGAATGAAACTTGATTGTTGAGCATTGAATATTAAGTAGTGAGGACTTGAGCTATGACTATGCATTGCATATAGTTAAATGTTCCTTGTTGAGAGTTATCATGCATGCTTCTTCATCTCTAGAACTTGCCTCGGTTCTTATTCGAGATTGCTCTATTTGTGCATGGAATTAAGATATGATCTTAGGCCATCTTTTCATAAACCCTTTTTCCCAAACACTTACCTATCTTTCATTACCCTTGTGGTCCCTGTTTGAGCCTTATTAAGTCTTTCATTCAAAAACCGGAGGATAGGGGGGGTAAAGGATGGTTAAGGAATCTTGGAAAAGTTGAAAATTTGTTGATAATGATGGGTGAAATGGAAAGTTGTTGGGGATTGATTTGTCTTGAAAAAGAATACTCCTATAAGCTCGTGTTTAGAAAATGAAAAGTTAAATAAAGTTCTTATAAAAAAAAAGAAAAAAGAGGAGTTGATGAATAAAGAGCATAAAGGAGTAGTTCTTATTTTATGATGAGTGTTAGTAAGAGCTTGAGGTTTTATTGGAAAAATGGGGTTGGATAAGGTAGAAGATGAAATAATTCATGCTTAGAAGAGAGAAGATATAAGGTGAAAGTACTTAGATGAGAATTAGAGTCACTTAACCTAAAATTCCCTACCTTAACCAATGTCCCGACATTACAAGTTTAATTAAGTCCTTTTTGATCTTAGTTCTATGCACATGCTTAAGCGGTGGAGATGGTAGATAAGAGGCAAGCTTATGGTAAATGAGTTGCATTGCATTGATTTGTTGAGTGATAACCATAAAACAATCGAGTGTTGAGCGATACACTTCCCGTGAGGTTCATTTGCTTGATAATTGAGGGAAGTTCTTTGTTAATGATTCATGTGAGGAGGTAGAGAGTGTGTTTGATATGCTTTGAACATTTAGAAAAATGTTTTGGTGAGAAATTTTGAGGCATCGTTGATCTCAAATGCACATCCCATACGTGTTAAGTGTTTTGATTGTTCGTTTCATTGTTCGGGAGGAACAATGGTTTAAGTTTGGAGGAGTGAGTAACACGTATTTTATGTGCATGTTGAGTATATTTCATGTGTTTAAAGCTCGAATTTGGTGTAGAAATGCTAGAAATGCTAGGTTTTCTTAACTTGTAGCATAATCTATACTTTTATCATTTTCTTTCAGTTTTTGATCTACTTTTGTAGGAATTTGGAAGAACATTTAAGTAGCTAAGGATCAAGGGTGGAAACAAGGAAGAATCCAGCTAAAGGAGGTTGAAACCGAAGTTGGAAAGCCGGTTTGAAAGGAGGAAAGAAAGAACCGAAGAAGAACTGGACCGGGAAGGGAAGCCGGCAGTTTGAACGGCGGTCTGCCAAACCGCCAATTAGGTAGATGGCAAGCTGCATGAACGGCGGTCTCCTTGGCAGTTTGAAGGGTGGTTTGGCAAACCGCCGATCAAACTGCCATTGGCGCGTGCTCCTTCAACGTTTGACCGAGTTTGGTTCGACCAACTCGGTCTAACTCGACCCAAAACTCAATTTTAATATATTTAACCTTTAGATCTTACCGAATTAGGTATCTTTAGCTTGAATATTCACTCTAGAACCCTAATTACATTTTCTTCTTTCTACTTTGGTATTTTGATCATTTGTTGAACATTTACTTTAGTGATTTGAAGATCCTTCCACTCATTTGGTCTATTTTCAATTCTCTATCTTTTGATTATGGTTTCATACATTTCTTATGGTTCATTTGCTCTAATCATGTCTAGCTAATTTCCTTTGTGATTCCAATTATATGTAGATTCGGGATAAGTGATGGGATTAGGCTTTGATCTATGAATTTACCTTCTAATTTCATGTTCATCTCTCTTGGGGCTATGTTTTATTATGTAATTATGCTTGATCACCATAGTTACATATCAAGTGTTTGATCTAATGCTTAGGAGACTTAGATTAGATGCTAGGAAACAAGAGATTTGCATGCTAGAGATAGTAGGTCTAACGAACTCAATGTGTTATTGGGAGTTAATGAATTGCTTGATATCTTAGTAGGAATTAAGTATTTCATTAATCTACTTAATTTCATTACAATGAGAGTTGAGTGAATCATAGTTAGAAGGTTTCCCACATAAAATTGGATTAAAATGGCTAATTCTAGTTAAAGTCCTACATCCCTATCACCTAGATCTAATTGAAGTATAATTGGAGTCACTTTCATTTCTCATTGAGTTTTTGTCATTAGAATACTTGTTACTTGCTTAGTTAAACTTTAAGTTTATTAATTACTTTCATTGTTCTTAGTTAAATCAAAAACACAAAAACATATTAGTTGGTAGCTTGGATAGTGATTAGATAGCTAGATTACTAGTTGGAATTCTCACGCCATAACATTCCTTGTGGATTCGACTCAATTATACTCAATCGATTATCATTGCATATTTCTACCCTAAAAAGTAGAGTGATCATGCTCCACTATTCTTGCCGGAACAACCCGATTGTTGACTATACCAAGCTGTCACCGGTTCACTGTTTCCGGCAATTTGTTTTATTTTTCATATTTACATGTACTAATGGAAATTAAAAAAAACATAAACGTATACATTTGGAGAATCTAATTGAACTTGTTAAATGTTAATTAATAATTTACACTTAATTAAATATAAATTAATCAATGAAATACACACATAATATGGAAATTAAACATTAAACATATAATTACCTATATTATTCGCCAAAAACAATGCAGCAATGTAACTCGATATTTCGGAAACAATGAAGCTCGATATCCCGTGATCTTCTTATTAGCTTATCTTCTCTTAGTTAATTGCTTCTTCTCAGAATATGTGTTGGTCCCAAAAATGAGTTTTACACACGTAGAGAGGGGGGGGGGGGTGAATATGTGTGTTAGAGAAGTTTGGACTTCTCTAAATTTTTCTTGCAAAAACTGTGTGTTTTTAAAAGAGAAGCATTTCGTTTTTGAAGAAGTACAGAATTCTCAGAAGCGAATCGATTGTAGAGTTAAAAATGCTTGCAGAATTTGGTGAGGGGGTTTATACTCGCTTTTGTAAAATCTTGCTTAACTTAAAAGCAATATTGGTTATTTGAAGTGAGTGTGTGCCTTATGCAATAAACAAGCTAAAGAAATAAGAACAATAAACACTTAGCTAGAAAAGCGGTAAATACATGAGCAATTTATAGTGGTTCAGAGGTTACGCTCCTACATCCACTTGTTGCTTTCATTGAGCAACTCGAAATTCCTTCACTCGGAAATCGAACAAACAATAACTGCACGTCCTAGTTTTATCCTTCCCAGTGAAGTGTTTCAAGTTCGACCTTGAACTCAAAACTTAGAGATTGACATGGGTTCTCTAGAAACCTAACGAACACCTAACAAATGATCTTGGTTTTTCCACTTAAGTACTCGGACTTAAGCTTCACAAACTTCGATCAAACAACAACAAACAAACATAAACTCAAACTTATAACTCGATCTAACAACAAGCTACGAACTAGGGTTTGGGTTATGTTTTTGAGTTCTAACTTAGAGAATCCTTTTACAATGAAGATTAGGTAAAAAGGATAAGGATTCTCCTCCTAGATTTGAAAGACTGGTTTCTAGTCTAGGGTTATAGGGATCTAGGTGCTGCTAAGTTAGAAACTTTTTAGGGTTTCTAAGGACTCAACTAACTCTAAATTTACAAAACTTGGGAGATTTGAATGCTATGAAAACTCGAAAGTTCTTGAAGATTGCTAGTGCGCGAGAGTAGTTTCATAAGTCTTTAACGTTGAGAATGAACCCTATTTATAGTGGGAGTTGGCCATCTTCCCGTTAGAGAGGTTGGTGGCGCATGCTCTTTACTTCCTTTCGGTCAAGTGACAATGCAGCTTTAACGGCGAGTACATAGTGCTTTTTGCATAGTTCAGTTTTGTTTTGTTTCCAAAAGAGGTAAGTCTATCTCTTCACAGGTTGTTGCCGCATCTTCTAGCAAGAACATAAACTGAGCACTGTTCCGACGACTGCCGTTGCCCAATGGTGAGCTTCCACGCGTCCTTTGATTGCCGTGTCATACTTAATGAATTGTACGAACTGTTGCAGAGTCAGAATTTAAAATTCAAACTCCAATTCACTTCATCGCTTCTCGTGCTTTCTCACGAGAGCTTCATCAGTGCTGAATACTATAAACTTAACACTTGTACTGATGTCGCTTTCTCTGAGTAGCTTTGCACGAATGTTTTTCTTCAAGTTGCTATTACTGTAGTCGCTTCTCACTTTCAAAAAAGTGATCGCTTGTGACTTTCCGCTTCTAGCAGACTTGAAACCACTAAAGCCTTCTTCGCTTTTCTTCACTTTGCTTTGCACTGCTTTGCTTGTGCTGGAACAAAATACACATAAAAAAGTGTAGCTCCCTAACAAGAGAGCTTCTCTAATACATTGACATGAAGCGACATTTGGCCTCCATCAAAAATAATAAGGGAATGTTCTATGGGGTTTTGGAATCTAATCAAAACAAATTGTATTATATTAAAACATAAAAGATTGTTGGAATATTTGTTAAAGGGAAGCGAAATCTATTTGTGCTTTAATAAAATACATTTGTTTTGATTAGATTCCAAAACCCCATAGATCTTTCCCTTATTAGTTTTGATGTAAGCTAGTATCGCTTCATGTAATTTTTAATACATTAGTATCGCTCATTTGTTAGGGACCTATATTCTACAAATGCATTTTATCACAACTCAAGTGAATCAGTATTAAGCGAAGTGAAGCGAAGCTAAACAAAGTGAAGTAATGCTGAGCAAAAGTGAAAAGAAGAAAAGCGAAGAAGGATTTATAATTTGAAGTTTGCTGGGAGTGACATGTCTCAAGCGATCACTTTTATAAAGTGAGAAACGACTACAGTTAAAACTAACTTGAGGAAAAGCACTCGTGCAGAAGCAACTCAGAGAAAGCGACATCAGTACAATCGAAAGTGGAAACAATATCCAACACTGATGAAGCGCTCGTGAGAACGAGCAGCGATGGAGTGAACTGGAGTTTGAATTTCAAAATTCAAACTATGCAATAGTTCGTATACTTCATTAATGCAGCGCGGAGGTCAGAGGACGCATGGAAGATTGCTATAAGCCAACGGATATCGCCGGAATAGTGCACAACTACTGTCTCCGCTATATTCCAAGTTAGAAATCTGCAGATATCTAGGTTTCCTCTTCCAGAAAGAAGATAAGCAGGAAAAGCATTGACCGCCTGCAAAAAGCTGCATTGTCGCAAGACTGAAGGGAAGTGAGAGCATGCACCACCAACCTCTCTAACGGGTAGCTGGCAATCTCCCACTATAAATAGGGGTGCGTGCTCAATGTGAAGACTCACGAAACTATTATCTCGCGCACAAGTCCGTAGCAAGAAACTTTCCAAAAGTTTCTAAGTTCACAGCACCAACATCCCTTCAACCCTAGGTTTTATAGGAGGAGAATCCTTAATCCTTTTACGTGATCTTCATTGTAAAAGGATTCTCTCTTAGGTTAGAACTTTCATAAACCAAACCCCTAACCAAAGTCTGTTTGTGTTGTAAGTTTGTGTTTATCTTGTGTTGACTGTGAAGCTTGTGTTTGCACACACAAGTGGAAAGTTATTTTTGGTGTCTGTTGTAGTTGTTAGGTTTCTAGAGAACCCATTTAGAATCTCTAGGTTTTAAGTTCAAGGTCGAACTTAAAACACTTCACTAGGAAGGATAAAATTAATACATATGTCTGTTCGTGTTCGTTTGATTTTCCAAGTGAAGGAAGTTCGAGATGCTGAGTGAAGGCAACAAGTGGATGTATGAGCGTAACCTCCGAACCACTATAAATCGCTTGTGTCCTTACTACTTTATTTAGTACTTTCTTAGATAAGTGTTGGTCCCAAAAGTGACTAACACACGTAGAGGGGGGTGAATACGTGTGTTGAGAAGTGTTTAACTTATCTTTCATTTTTCAGTCTTTTTACCAAGTAGACACTTTGAATGCTTGTGAGGCTTTCAAAGCTTCTCTCTTGTGTGAGTGTTGTGCAGAATGTGGTGAGACTTATTTTTTTTGCAAGTTAAAACCGTATTAAATATTTAAAGCGTGAGAGTGTGTATGTAATAAAATAAGGGAGTAAATAATGTACAGAACACAAACACGATTTACAGTAGTTCGGAGCACCTCTCCTACGTCTACTCTATCCTCGACGGGATGAATACCTTCACTTGGTATCCCTTGTTTTATACTTCCAAGGGGAAGTCATTCAAAACTAGTAACAAACTTGCACTTGAATCCTCAGAGATTCAAGGGCTCTCGAGAAGCCTTACAACAACAAACTTTATCACAAAAACTTACAACCTTACCACTCAATCTAATGACAATAGACTTGGGTTTGAGGTTTTTGGTTTTCGTAAAATGAGAATCCTTTACATTGAAAATCAAGTGTAAAGGGATAAGGATTCTCAAGGCTAGGTTATGGATATATGCGGTTGAATCTAGAAAGAAAGTAGTTGCAATACTTAAGAAAATATGTTTCTTGAGGACACACTAATTGAAAGCGCTTTGAAGAACTAAAGGAATGTAAGGGATGATTTGCTTGAGTTCTTGCGAGTAGTATGCTTGAATTGTTTATACGTGCGTTAGTTATTAGTGTGGGCGACTCCTTATATTTATAGTAGGGAGAACCCTACTTCCCGTTGAGAGAGAAGAGGTTGCATGTTCCTCATTTTCTGGATAAGTTGGTGTGTGTCAGTCTCTTTACAGACTGCTGAGCTAGGAGGAGATGTCCGCCACACCTAGAGGCATGGCGAGTTTCACCTACATTGACTTTTCAGACTGTAGCGGCATCTATTGTGCAATGGGGTGCTGACACGTAAGCATTATGCGGTGATTTGTCAGACATCCGAATGTTTGAAAATCAAACTTGGATTATGTGAGTCAAACTTATCACACTAGCACAGATTGACACTTTAAGTTCAGCTACATATCAGAGACGCTTTGGTGAGCTAACTTGAGAGCGCTTGCTTCCATAGAACGGTAGCGTGCTCTAGCATCAGTCTTGAGAGCATTTCCTATATGCTCTGCAACTTCAATCTGCTGACGCTTGCAATGCTTGATGCCGCTTTGACATTTGACGCTTCGCGAACTCTGTTTGCTTCATAACATGCACTTCTAGAATAATGATGAAAGCTTCCTAACATGCAAGCTTTACTAGGAAAATTAACTTATCTAGATCCATCAAAAAATAACTAGGGAAATATTCTAATAAGGTTTTGAAATCGAATCGAAACAAATTGTTTATTATCTTGATTCAAGTTCCCCCTTAACATAATATCCCAACAATTTCTCCCTTTTTGATGATGCCAAAACCCGACGTCAAGTACTTAAAGAATCTAGACTTAATCTAAACTTTATAAGAATGAGTGGGTTAGCGAAGTACAATAATTAAGATAGTTTAATGAAAGCGTATAAATAAGATAATTAGATGTTATCTTAGAATATGAAATGATATCATGAGTTGAGAAAATGTAGATTACAACAATGATCATTTCTTAGTGTTTTCATGGGGCGGGAAAAATTAAGCCATAAGCATTGTAGACCCTATCCAAGATGGCAGCTTTGGAGCGGTTAGGACGGTCGTTATGTTTGAGCGATTCTGCACATTCATCGACCTCCTTTTTGATTGTTTCTTCATCTGGGATAACACCTCCAATGAGTGGGGAGTTTGTAGCTTTCTTGTTTTGGAGGTTTGAGAGTCACTCCTTCTGCCAACTCCAAAATTTTGTTGAAGAGAGAGGCTTTTTAATGATCCATGTATGCAATGAAGCAATCCATGGCGTATTCAGTGCGAAAGCCTTGCCAGTAGTAGAAGCATTTGATGAACTTAATCTTGGCATCATTCTACTTCTCCTTGAGGTCAGCTGGAATGACCTCATCAACAAATTTGGCGTTAGGAGCCTCATTCCTCAACCTTTTCCTTTCAAATTCCTCCCTGCCACATATCGCCTTCTTGCACTTCTCGAAGGCTTCAGTATGCAGACTCTCGACATAGACTCTATTAGCTTCAAGCACTTTATTTTTCAAAAGTTTCAGTGTTTTAGCCGAGTCTATCAGTGCTTCTTCATTGGAAACTTTCTCCCTGCACTCCGACACTGCTTTATATTTTGTCATTACTACCAGGCATTCTTTTTCTTCAGCATTTGTTGATGTGTGCTTCAACAGATACCGACGGAGGTGGTAATTCATTTTATGCAGCAAAATCGCATCTAACTCATCATGGAGTTCGCGTTGCGCTCCAGCCTCCTTGGTCATCATTGCGGGAGTCAGCTTCTTCTTCTTCCTGGGGATGGTGTCTACAGCCACTTCAGCTTGACGCTTTAGAGCATGCGGTGCTGCTGACACGCTTTGAAGTGGAGCAGCTCTGATAGGTTCTTCAACATTAATAATCTGCTGCTATGCTTCCCCCTTCTTTGGTGCTTTCCCCTTCTTGGAAGTGTCCTCCTTTGCCTTGGCCATAGTGACTGAAGCACTTGACGTCCCAGTCCCTTACCCCTTTTTGGCAGCATCAACAACAGATTTGGAGGGAACGGACTGTATAGTGGCACTTTGGCTGGCGGCTCCTGGCAAGGTGATGTTTGGCTGATTCGGCTTCAGGAGATTCTGTGCCAGGAGAGTGTCAAGGACTTATGCTGAAAGCATTGGAGCTGGGGAACGCGCGTTGGTCAAAATGATTGATCTTTCAAAGCTTGTGCGGAAGATGCGAAGCTTAGATTGCACCAAATCCGAGAGTGCCCCAATTTTGTTGGAGATGCGCCCAAGCATCTCATTGTGGATTAGCCCAACCTAGCCCGATTTTCTCTGCTCTCCAACAGCGGCTTGGCCCACCATGGCCACAACCTGCTTCCTTTGCTCCTCTAAAGCGCCGAGCTTCTGTTCAACTGAAAGCAACTTAACCTTCAGCTGGCGAGCGTGGAATCAGCTTCCGCCTTCTCAACTTTTGCCGCTTTTAGCTCTTTCTCTAGTTGAGCGACCTTATCATTGGTCTTGGAGAGCTATGCTTCAACGGCTTCAAGCTCCCGATGGACACATTCCCTGTCATCTAACTCGTTAGAGAGCTTCAGCACTTTCGAACGTAAGACAGGAATTTCTTGAAGCTGTGCCTTAGCGCTTGAAAGGTCATCATGAGCCAACTCCACGTGTTCTTTCTCCTTGGCCAACTACATCTACACAGTCGCCAATTTCACCTTCAACTCTTCCAACTCTTTGGTAGCAGTGGAGAGCTCTTCTTCTTTCTTCACCTTCTCATCCTTCAGCGCTTTTAACTCTGTGGAAGTAGTTGAAAGCTCTTCACCTACCTTCTTCTTCTCCTCCTCAGTTTTAGAAAGCTGGTCTGCATTCTCCTTTATTTCCATCTTCAGCTGGGCGCACTCACGCTCCACTTCATCGTGCGTGGTTTGAAGAACTAAGAGCCGTTCTTCAAATGCTTTGACAGTGGCACCAGCTGGTGTTGTTGGGGTGGGGGTGTAAGAGGGAATGAGCTCTTGGACATTCCTCTCGATGAGCTTCCACTCCTCCGGCTCATTGATCAGGTCGTCAAAGAGCTCCAAGCCGAAGCTTCCAAGGATTGAGGCCTCCTCCTCGATCAGCGTTTTGGGGTCCTTAGCCCGCACCATCTGGCAAACTTTGTAGATATTGGTGCCGCAGCTTCGGACGTACTTCAGAAAAAGTGAAGTAACCTCCTGTACGGATAGAGGTAAAGAGAATTCTCCAAAGAATTCATGGATCTCCTCTTTAGCCCAAGAGAGATCCCTATCAATAGCCTTCACTACCGGGCTAGGACGCTTCGGGAGTTGGAGGAGAGTCGGCTTGGATTTCCTCCACGGAAGGACTGGAAGCGTCATCACCAAAGTTGAAAGCGTCGATGCGTTGAACGTCCTCAACTGGCATTTCAGCCTCCCCCTCTTCTCCTTGTGCAACTTTGGCACCAGCTTCCAGATCCTGACTCAGCGTCTTGTCTGAATCTGAAGCATTGGATGAGGAAGCGCTTTCCTCATCGTCAGTGTCGATCACAGCTTATTTTGCCCTCAACAGGGAGCGCCTTGGCTTCTTGGCACCTTTTTCTCCTTTCTTTTTCCTCCTCTCAGGGGACTTCTGGATGAGGAGCGCACATCCATTTGATATACTTTGAACTTTTTGGATGCGGCATATGCAAGGAACATTCGAATTGCTTCGAGATGAACAACGGGAGCGAAGGTCTCATCAAAATTGATCCCTTCCTCTTGGCAATATCCTTTCATAACTAGTCGAGCTTTGTTGCGGACAATGTTGCCTTTCTCGTCGGTCTTGTTCTTGAAGACCCATTTGGTACCGATGACGCTTTGATGAGAAGGTCGATCAACTAGGTACCAAATGCCATTCCTTGCAAACTCATTCAGCTCCTCTTCCATGGCAGTTACCCAATTTGGATCATTTAGAACATCCTCCACCGATGATGGTTCGGTGATTGCAAGGAAGTAACTAAACAAGTAACTCTCACCATGGAATAAGGTGCTCATGGTCTTGATGCCATGGCAGGGACCATCTAGAACACCTTTTTGAGGATGTGATTACCATGTATTTTATGTGAATGTCAAGTGTATTTTGCATGTATTTGAGTCTCGATTTATGTGCTTAAATGTTAGAAATGCTAGAGTTTCTTAACTTGTAGCATACTTTTTACTTTTCTCATTTTCTTTTGGTTTTTGATCTATTTTTGTAAGAATTGGAAATAACATTCATGTAGCTAAGGATCGAGGGCCAGAAACGAGTAAGAATCGAGCTTAATTTGAGTGAAACCTAGGGTTAAAAATGTGGAATTTGAAGTTATATAGTTAGGGTTTCACTAGTTTGATTTTACTTATGTTTTCCTCATTCTTTCGAGTCTCTTTATGATTTTTGTAGGAATAATGAAGAACTCATTTGGCCAATTTGATCATTCTATGTCGAAGAGGGGTTCGTTAGGAGTCTATAGCAAAAAGAAGATCAAGAATCGGAGTTCGGACGAGAGAGAACGAGCGAAAACAAAAACATTGCGCAAGAGATGACGGAGGGGCGGCAAACCGGCGACCCAAACCGGCGGGCCACCAGACCGCCGGTCAGCCAGCCTCAGACCGCCGATTACCACAGAGAATCCGGCGGTCCAGCTCAGTGACCCACTGGACCACCGGTGCCCCTCCCATGGGCTGCCGGTCGCGTGAAAATGCAACTAAGGGGCGAGTTTGGCTCGCCCAAACTCGTCCGAACTCGCCCCGGTTCATCCTGATTTAACCCAACTCGACCCAAACTTAATTTTTTATATATTTAACCCAAAATTCTTCCCTTTTTGATGGAACTTTTCATACTTTAACTGATGGATTTGTATACTAGAAAGCAGGCCTTTAGCTTGGATACATGTGGTTTCCATAGTTCACTAATAATTTCCTATCTGATTATGTTTGAATTGATTATTAAGCATTAAACATCTATCCATTATCTCAAAGTTATAGGTTATATGGTGTGTAGTAGATCACGGAAGACCGTAATAGCCGGTGTCTCTTGAGATATAAACAGTTATCACAGTTGAGATAGTTTTGGATAAAACTATCGGTATCGAGTGTAGCATAAATAGATAAGTAGCTTGTCTTGGTTGCTTGTTTATGCTAGTACGTTGACCGTATTGATAGGATTACGGTGATGTGAATTCTTCTATTCGACCTAAGTAGAAGAATCAAGACCTCGGGGACTTAAATGTTATTTAACGTAACACCTTAACTTTAATTGAGTGACTAAGGGTGTATAGTTGTGGTCTGTTACTTTGATTTACCATGGCTGAGGGTTCAATCATTGCAATCCAATATGACCCGTATCTTAGGTAACAACTATAACTAGTACGATCTTTAGTGCATCTGTAATAGAGCACTGTGTCCTGGTAAAATAGGTTGATTACATCCCCTGAGGAATTCATTAAGGATTATCATAATAAACCCTGCAGGTGGATTAAGTTCCAGTATGATGAATAAGGAATGTATGGTACTACTCAGGAATTATATTAAGAAGTTAATTAACAAAAATAGTCAGAAGCTTTAGATTAATTAACGGATGTAAGATATCTTAAATATGGGGGTGATTTAAGTCTAATACTAGCCCTGAGCTCAACAGGGATAAAGCAGGTAGTTCAGTATTATTACTCTAGTGGAATGTTTTAATACTTATGATCTGAATTTTATTCTGGGCTGAATATAGAGAATTCAGAACATTGGGAGGCCCAGTTTTATCTACTAGTAGATCCCTGATCTGGCCCAATAAGCTCAATAGGTCATAGTTAAGAGAAAAAGGCCTGGTCATCATCAAAGCCCAGTAGTGGGGCGTTCATGATGATGATGGGCGGCTATGTCTAGGCCCGTGAGCCAAAACTGCAACTTAAGCCCATTCTCCTCTTATATATATTCACTTAATGCCTCTAGAGAAGAAGAAGATTGATCTCATAATCAAGAGAGGCTAGGTTTAAGTGAAAGAGAGAGAGAGCACGACGGTGGCGGCAGCAAGGCTGAGAGACGACGTGTGGTAGTTTCTTCCGTAACTGAATTCGTAGCGTGTTGTCCATCCAACATCGGATTCGAGCAGGGAAACAGATCAGAAGATCTTCATGCGAGCTCTCACACAAAAACCAAGAGGTATATCGATAAAACACCCTATGATTGTATTTAATTCATAGGAGCATGATAGGATTGAATCGAATCAATCATAACCGAAAATGAATCCCTAGGCACATGAATCGTTGTTCTCTGATCAGTTCCTTCAATTGGTATCAGAGCCAAGGTTATTTATTTTTGGCTCTATGGCTGATTCGATTCATATTATGCATGACTTTAATCGATGGATGTTGTCGTATATCGCTTTTCGTGGTGTTAGTCATTTTTCGGTTCCGGTTTGGCAATTTAATTGTAATTTTAATCGCGAGATAATAAGGTGCGATTTAGATTAGGATTTTATTTTTGTTTTTTGTTGTGAACCGTTGCACAGAGACGAAGAACGAGGGAAGAACACGCAATGGATGATCGTCGCACGTGGCGGCACGTGTGCAACACGCGTGGCCGATCGCGCGTGCGATTCGCTGAACGACAATCGTCTTCTTCGCTGCGTGATCATCTATTGTCCAGCACCTTGCTGGATTGATGACGAAGGCAGTAGGAGGGGAGGGCGACATCGGTGATGGCTGAAATCGCGCAAGGCGATTGGCGGTGGGGCGGGCGAACCCTAGTAGGGTCCGACGCCATGGCAGCCACTGCCAGGTTACATGGAGGCTCGGGACGAGCTGCTGCAGAACCCAGGATAAGGTTTGATGCAGCAGCAGTCAATCCCGACAACAGCAGTGGCGTCGGCGAGCAGACAGAGGCGACGAAACCCTAACTAGGGATTCGGCCGTGGAACCCTTCTGCAGAAGTCAACGGCGAGGCGATGCGGGGTTGGAGGTCTGGGTTGTGCGAGGAGCACGGCAACACAACAGCGGCAGCAGAAGATCAGAGGCGGCGATCGGCGGCGAATCCTCAGCCGGGCTGATCGCAAATCGCGAATCGCGATGCAGGCATGCGTATTCGTGCGCGTATGGCTACGCCTCGGCTCATACGTAGTTGGGATCGGATGCAAAGAGGTGCATCTAGATCGGGACCATCTCATTGTGAGTTCGGTGGTCGGCGTACGAGGTGGATGAAGGGCCGAGATCGGCAGCGACTTCGCAGTTCGCGAGATTACGATCACTCGGCAGCCTTCTGAGCATTCGAGCTGGGCTCGAGTTCGATGGGTGAGCTCGGCTTGAGCTTGCTCGTTATGAGCTCGGCAGATCGGACGCAACTCGGGCAAGGGCGAGGGTTCGGGCTGTGTGGTGTCAGCCCGGCCTGAAATTTTTCGAAAAAATTAGAAAATAAATTTTAAATTAAAATTTATTTATTTTTTTGGTGGAACGGGAGATCGAGACGATGGACTTTGAAGACCGGAGCCTGTTTCGGAATTTATTTTATTATTTTGTAATAGAATAGATTAGACAGGAGTAGTCACACCACGAAAAGCGAGTTTTATTTTTGTTATTATCTCGTTTTTCTTATCAAAGCATGCTATGGATGCAATTTGAATTTAAATAAGCATGTTTTGTCTGTCAAGTTGAATAAATTGCGCATTGTCAAGCATGTTTTAGGATTGTCAATATAAGCATGGTTTAATTTTCTTGCGAGCATGGTTTATTTGCTGCGTTTAGAAAATTATGCTTAGGGTTATGTGACAACATGATCTAGCATGTCGACAACCTTTTGAAAGAAAAACAATAAGCAGATAAAAATATTTTATTAAAAAATATTAAGACCTCCATAATTTGATCTTAATGTGAAGTTTTGGTAAAAGTGTGTAAACGTCCACACGAACGTGGCTTGCACATTTTATCAAAATAAGTTCACTAGAGTTAAGATTTCTTAACAAAAATGTTTTAATCAAAATGAGTAGTGGGAGCCATTTTAAGTAAACGCCCACACTAACGTGGCTTGCTTAAAATAGTAACTACGGATTACTCTAGAGTTTTGATTAATAACAAAGATAGCTGAAGGAAAATGGTTTAATTTTCTAAGTTAAGCTAAAATTATGGTTAAAAGCTTAGATATTAATTATGATACAACTCCCCAACGGAGTCCCTTTCTTAGTTAATATGGTCTAGTAAGGTTCAACTATTAATTTTATTTGCCATAAGGAAATAAGGTTGGCTAGAAAATAAAATTAAAGATCTTTGATCTGGTCAAGTAACGAGAACATAAACGTCCACATGAACGTGGCTTGCGGTCGGCGTTACTTGGGTTGTTGAAGGTTTCGTTAAATATTGGTTTATCAAAAAGGTTAAAATATTTAAGTTACGAATTTATGCTTGCTCTTTTCTTACGAGTGTCTACGTGTTTTATTATCAGATATGACTTTAGGCCCGCTTGCAAATGTTCTTACTTCGAAGCCTCTCACTAGTTCCAATTATTTGGAATGGAAGAGAAATCTCGAATATGTCCTTGTTGCTGAAGAGTACATTGTTTCACTAAAAATTAGTGCTATCAAATAAACTAGGTCTATCGTAGACTAGTTAAGTGAAACCGGATGTCGAACGCAAAGGAAAACTTTACAGGGTAGTTACTTTCACAATTACTCACACACTATCACTCTAAGAAAGCAAATAAAATATTTAAGGTTTTTATGATTAATTTCTAGGCAGAAAATTTAAATCAAAACAAATAAATCAAACAATTAAATAAAAGAAAAGTGAATAAAGCAAGTAAGTAATTAAACATAAACTACGAATTTAAATCTAAGAAAGCAATAAAAACTAAGAAAGCAATTAAAACTAACCTTAGGCAAATAATAAAATTAACGCAAGTAAGAAAGCAAAAGCAATGATTTACTTATTATGAAACTGATCTAATATGCAATTTAAACTAAGAGTAATGATTAACTTTAGAAAAAACAAAAATAAATCTTAAGATCGTTATGCAATGAAAACATGTAAAACTAATCTAAGTACTTAGCAATAAAAACATGTAAAACTAATCTAAGTACTTAGCAATAAAAATAAATCTAAGGGTTGCAAAGAAAGAATTTAAACTACGATATAAAAGAAGTATGATTAATTAACACACGATGAAATAAAGAGAACTAGAATTGAATCTTGGAATCCGGATCACCAATGTTGACAACGAACCAAAATAAATATGAAACTAGAGTATTGAAGACTCAAAACTAATGTAGGCAAAGGTTCTTTTCGTTCTATAGAGTTTACATATATATAGGTTATGAAAAACCTAATCTAATAAGGAAATAAGTCATGTAATTTCGTCGAGCTGGCGGTCGCCAGCTAGAATTTGGCGGCCGCCAGGTGCTTCTTGCAGAAACCCTGACTTTGCTGACCTGGCGGTCACCAGCTGGGACTTGGCGGCCGCCAGGTGTGTCCTGCGGATTCTTCCTCCTTTTCTTCTTCGCTTCTTCCTTTTCTTGCTTCATTTCAATCCATTCATTCTTCTCTTCTACCTTTCCTAACATATAAACAAAAACACATAAAAGAACACAAAACTCACACAAAAACATACTAAAAACATAATACAAAACTATCACAAAAACACATTAAACAAATCCCCCACACTTAACACTTTGCTTGTCCTCAAGCAAAACTCATTTAAATCATTCAAGACATGAACTTAAAGAGTGACAATGATATTGGCTTCAGAATTTTTTTACAAAAACATAATGTAAAACATCTCATTCACTAAGCAATCATAGCAAACGTCAACTTTTAACCTCTTGAACAAGAATCCTCACGGCATGGAAAATATTTGTGTCCTCTCAACTCTCAAGTGTATAATTAGGGACAAAAGAGAATACACTCAATTCAAAATATGCAAATAGCCTACCATAAGCTTGCTTATTGTCTTACCTCTCCATTGCTTTGTGTGTGCCTTCAACGATGATCAAATAGGACTTAATTAAGGGTTGTAATGTAGGCTCTTTGGTGGGAAGGATAGTTTTGGCTGAGTGAGGTAATTCCCAAGATATGAAATCACTCAACTCACCCTCTCTTCTTTTCCATTCATTTCAATCCCCCACACTATGTAGAACCATATTTCAAATAAAGCAACTCCAACCCAAGAACATGCCTAATTCACTTTCTACCACTTATACTCAATGAACTACTCTCTCTTTCTTTTCCTTTTTTTTATTATTATTTTTTTATACATATATAGAGAGTTTATTTATTTAGAGTTTATGTGGTAGAAAGGACTTTTTCTTTTTTTTTTTACAAAAATGTTCTTATCCTTCCCTTCCTCTTTTTCTTCACAAGATTTTCTACTAAGATTAACCTAGAATCCAATATCACTCCCCATCCCAAGGTTTTTGAAAGAAACATAGACCTAAAATAGATCTACAAAAAAGGCTCAAAGGGGCTCAACTAGGATCATATGAGATGTGGACAAGGATAAAAGGAAAAGAAAGGCTAAGAAAAATAGCCTAAGATCATGTCATCATATCAAACACACTATGCAATCTCAAGAAAGATACTAAGGCAAGTTCTAGAGACATATCAGCACTTTTGAACATTTACACTCACAAAGAAAGTAAGACTATAATAATGTGATAGTCATAGGCTCAAGTCTCACAAGAAATTAGGCTCAGATGATTCATGTTCTTTAAGAGGTCAAAAAGTTTATTTTACCAATCATACTTAGCAAAATGAGGCTTGTTTACATATCATTTTGAAACAAAAACAAGTAATATCATTAGCCCATCATCACAACTTAAAGGTCATACTTGAAACAACCTAAATAAGATGCTAAGACGCAAGACAAAAATTAAACATGGTTTACACAAAACATAACAAAACAAAACAAATAAACACATAAAACACCACAAAAGTTTCTAACCCCTCCTCCACACTTAAATCAAGCAATGTCCTCATTGCATCAAAAATTAAGGAGAGGGAGATAGAAAACATCACAAATGACGACGCAACACGGCACCAACTGCAAGAGCCACATGCACTCCAAAGCCAAGTACCTACACAACACAAACAAAACAAATCCAAGCATAATACCTTCTAACACAATAAAACGAAACCCAAAAACACAAGAAACACAAAACAAAAAGAAAACACATGGTACCAAACAAAACTCAAGGTGGTGGTGGATGTGAAGAACCTTCCCCCGATCCGGACCGTCGAGGAAGAATGCTGGTCCAATGAGCAAATTGATCTTCAAGACTAGACACTCTCGTGTTCATGGCCCCGAAGTGATTAGTGAAAGCTCCAAGAATCGCCGCTTGTTGAGAATCAAGGCGACTCCAAAGATCAGTTTGGAAAGTGGTAAAGGTCTCGTGAGTGACATATGTTGGTGGTGGAGGTGGAGGTGGACCTTGGAGCTCATCATGCCCGGCTTCATAAGCCGCTTCCTCTCCTTCCTCTTGCTCATCCTCAATACCAAATCTAGCACGATAAGCTTGGATGGATGGACGTTGCTCAAAGGGCAAGAATTCATACTCCGATCGCACCATGTGGGCATTCTTAAGCATATCATAAGAGAGTTCCAAACTCTCTATCCGCTCCATAGAAGGTGTTGGGAATGGTACACGAAAGTGGCGAGCAAGACCGATCGCAAGGCAGAGAATGCCGGCTGCACTTTCGTACGAACCCGTATTTGATAAATTTGGTTCCAAATCATACTTGATATGCACACCTTCCAACCGTGCAACGTTGAAGAAAGAAGGAAAAGCTCCAACTTATTGACCTTGCTAGGTTCATGCTTACCCGGGATGTTATAGCTCAAAAATTTATGCACCAAGTATAAAGCATTTGTTGGGGTTGTTGTATATAGCTAAAGCAAAAACGTGTTTTAGTATATATGACATGTATTCCACTGGTAACAATCACCTATCTGAATAAATATATTAATAAGAATAAGCCCTATATCTCATGTTTTAGAACACGTGGACGGCTCGGGTGTCAGGGAGATCACGCAGCGTTCGACAATAATTATGAGATATAAACAGTGTCACAATCGAGATAGCTTGGGAAAACTATCGGTTTAGACTGCAACATAACGGTAGTGGCGGGTCTCAGTCGCTAGTTATGTTGGTATGGTGGAACGTATTGACAGGATCGAGTGAGATAAGGTTCTTCTGATACTGACCCTAGCAATAGGTGAAGAACTAGAGATCTCGGGATTTAGAGATATGATCTTAATCTCGATATGCTATTAGAGATATATGTGTTGTTCACTGTTACTTTGACTTGTATAGCTAAGGGTCTATCGCAGCATCCCTGATGACTTGCATCTTGGGTAACATGAGGGCACATAGTATGTCTAATTAGTTATATCGAGACACCGTGTCCGTATTAGGTTGAGAGATATCCTCTCAGGGAGTTCACAAGGTTTTTATACCAAGTCATGCATGCTAATTAAGTTCAGGTATAATAATAAGGGGTGAACGGGTACTACTTGAGGAGAATAAGATGTTAATTAATTATGAGCAGTCAGAGGAGCTCTAATTAATTAATGGATATCGGAGTCATTAAACACGGGGATAGCTCTAAATAAAGTATCAGCCCCAATCTACAAATTGGGACAGAGCGGTGATTCAGTTGTGATTCTTTAGTGGAATGCATCACAGCTCTAATGAAATAAATGTTCTGGGTTGATCATGGTTATTTCATTAGGTAAGGCTAAACTCTGTCTGGTACATAGATCCCTGGGGTGGCCCAAGAGCTCTTCAGGAAAGGAATTCAAGGTATTATTGAGGGATATCAGTGTTGGACTAAAAAGAGGCATTATGGGCTTGAGCCCATTAATGTGGCGCCTACTGTAGTGTAGGGGACGCCAGTTTCATCTTTTAGTGTCCATCTGATCTCAATAATTGTACTCTGGTTAATTATATAATTATGGAATAAATTAATATCTAATTAATTAAGATTTATTCTTAATTAAGGAATTAGATAATTAATTTAATAATTATATATTATTTTCCTTATAATAATTAGGATTAATTCTAATTATATTTAATTAGAATTTGTTCCAGTAATTATTAACTAAACCGGGCTTTAATTAATTAAAGCCCGTGACTTAGTGGACAAGGAATAGGGGCGGCACTTCTCCTTATAAATAAGGAGGAGGAGATTCTCAAAACCTAAGTTTTGAGTGAGGAGATCGGCGCCTATCATCAGAGGGAGAGTTCCTGGTTCCAAAGCTCCTAGACGCCCACACAGTCGAAGAACTTCGAGGAAAGGGATCACACCTCAGTAATCTAGACCTATAGATTACTCCGTCGGCACAGATCAAAGGTATAACATTCTAAACTTGATTATGTGATTTAGTTGCATTTAAATTATCACATCCAATTCGAAGATCCTGTGGGAAAAAGGAATGCTTTCAAGCAGCAGTTCCAACAGTATTATCCCAAATATATGAACTAGACACATTCCCCATCCCCCAATTATGCATACCACTCAACTCAAACCATGATTCATTAGGATTAAAATCAGCAAGTGACCTAGGAATACCTCTCAAAGCATCATTATCTTGAGTGAACCCAAAAATGGAATGCATGATATTCCTAGTAACCTTTACCCATCAGCCTCCCAGCCTACATTCCATGATATCCGCTATCTCCATAGAAAAAGTACAAATCATCTCCAAACATAATTGATCATACCCATCCCTTTGAACACTAGCATATTGTCTTAAGCCAAGGTTATCAAGATATCCATCTAACCTATTTCTTATGCCTAAGTTCTCAAGGAGAGCAAAATTCAAATGCATTGGAGGATTCATTTCCATATTATTAAGACGAACAAAGAGCTTACCTTCAATGGAGGTTTCAATTGGGAAGTAGCACCCCGGATATCGAGTTAACATATCTCCCATTTCTTCCGGTGCACCACTTGATTCACCCTCCTCACCGACTCTCCTCTTACTTGGACGGGCCATTGTAAGTAGTAAGAATAAGAGAAAGACCTTGGAGATAGCGTGAAAAGCAAAACTTCTAAAACTTGGAGCTGGCGGTCGTCAGGGTGGTAGCTGGCGGTCGCCAGGTATGAGCTAGCGGCAAATATGAAGTTTCCTCCAGCGAAAACTCGAACCAATCGGTTCAAATCGATGGTGATGAAGTGGGTAAGGGGATTCCTAACAATTTAATAGCAAGAAAGAAGTGATTGAAGTGAATTGGAGATTGCAAATAGATGAGAAGAAGAATTGTAGAGTTAGGGTTATGAAAACCCACCCCCTTTTTTTTTTCAAATATAACTGGTCGCGCAGGCCTGGCGGTCGCCAAGTGACTTGGCGGCCGCCAGGTGTAACCTGCGGAAGTTTTATGGAAACAGAAGCTGGCGGTCGCTAGCTTAGTCTCGGCGGCCACCAGGTATGCCTTGCGGAAATTTCTTATCTCCTACAAAAGAAAAACGAAAAATTAATAATACAACTATCAAAACTTATAAAGAAAAATAGCAAAAACGTGGGTTGCCTCCCACATAGCGCTTGTTTAACGTCATTAGCTTGACGCCTATGAGTGTCTTAAGATGTTGGTGGATCGGAGAATGGTGTCTCCTCAATGGTGTTAGGTGTCGTTTTTCCTTCAAAATAGGCCTTAAGCCGATGCCCGTTCACACAAAACGATGATCCCTTGGCCTCATCTTTGATTTCAACAGTGCCATATGGCAATCCTGGACTACCACATAAGGGCCACTCCATCTTGACTTAAGCTTGCCCGGAAAAAGTTTGAGACGAGAGTTGAATAGAAGAACCTTCATTCCGGGCTTAAATTCCCGATTCAAAATGCGCCTATCATGCAACCTTTTCATGCGATCTTTGTGGATTTTGGCATTTTCGTAGGCCTCGTTCCTCAACTCATCCAACTCCTCGATTTGAAGTAGCCGCTTGCTCCGAGCATTGCAATGTGTGAGATCCAATTGCTTGAGCGCCCAGTAAGCTTTGTACTCAATCTCCACGGGCAAGTGACACGCATTTCCAAAGACCAATCGATATGGACTCATTCCCAAAATTCCTTTATAAGCCGTCCGGTATGCCCACAAAGCCTCAGTCAACTTCTCCGACCAATCCTTTCACGATGGCTTTACCAACTTCTCCAAAATTCCCTTCATTTGTCTATTACTTGTCTCAGCTTGACCTGAAGTTTGAGGATGGTAAGGCGTCGCCACCTTGTGTGTGATCCCATTCTTTTTCATCAACTTTTCGAACAACTTGTTGCAGAAGTGTTTTCCCCCATCACTAATGATTGCTCGAGGGAACCCAAATCTACACAAAATATTTTCTTACACAAACTTCAAGATAACTTGAGAGTCACATGTCCTAGTGGAAATGGCTTCAACCCACTTAGACACATAATCAACAAGTAATATATATTCAAAACCATGAGAAGTAGGGAAAGGACCCATAAAATCGATGCCCCAAACATCAAAAATTTCCACTACCAAAATGGGGTGTAGCGGCATCTCATTTCAGTCTCCCAATGGAGCTAACTCTTTGGCACCGATCACATGCTTGGCAAAAAATATGAGCATCCTTGAACAAGGTAGGCCAGAATAAACCGCTTTGAAGCACCTTATGTGCAGTCTTTTGGCCACCAAAATGGCCACCACACACACCTTCATGGCAATGTTTAAGAACCTCCATTTGTTCTTTATCCGGTACACATCTCCAGATCACATCATCCTTGCCAAGCTTGAACAAGTAAGGGTCCTCCCAAAAGTATTGCCTGCACTTATAAATAAACCTTTTCCTTTCCTGGCTTGTTAGATCAGGGATACAATCATTATTAACCAAGTAATTAGCAATATCAGCATACCAATCAACTTGGTCAATTTTAGACACATTCTCGAATGGAAAAGATTCAGGAATATCATCATTATGTAGACAAGGAGGAGCAGTCTCAAGACGAGACAAATGATCAGCTACCAAATTATCACTACCCTTCCTATCTTTGATTTCAATATCAAACTCTTGTAGTAAAAGCACCCACCTAATAAGTTTAGGTTTAGCTTGAGCTTTGGTCAATAAATGCCTTAGGGCTCCATGATCAATATAAATTATTACCTTAGATCTAATTATGTATGCACGAAATTTATCTAAGGCAAAAACCACAGCTAGCATTTCCTTTTCAGTTGTCGTGTAATTTACTTGAGCATGATTTAGAGTTAAGCTCGCATAATAAATCACACGCAACATTTTATCTACCCTTTGACCTAAGACAGCTCCTACAGCAGAGTTAGATGCATCACACATTATCTCGAAAGGTAGCAACCAATCAGGACCAACAACAATTGGAGCAGACACTAATTTCTCCTTAAGCATGTTAAAAGCAGTCAAGCATGCATCATCGAAGTAAAAGGGAACATCTTGGGCAAACAATTTACAAAGAGGTTGGCTAATTTTAGAAAAATCCTTAATGAAACGCCGATAAAAACTGGCATGTCCTAAGAAACTTCTAATACCTTTTACATCCCTAGGTGGTGGCAACTTATCAATCACCTCAATTTTAGCCCTATCCACCTCTATGCCTTTATTAGAAACTACATGACCCAGAACAATCCCACTCCGGACCATGAAATGACTCTTTTCCCAACTAAGAGTTAAGCCACTCTCCACACATCGTTTCAAGACTTTTTCAATTTTATCTAAACAATCATGAAATGAAGAGCCAAAAACTGAAAAGTCATCCATGAAAATTTCCACAAAATCACCAATCATTTTAGAGAAAACAAACATTATACATCTTTGGAACGTACCAGGTGCATTGCAGAGGCCAAAAGGCATCCTCCTATAAGCATAAGTTCCAAAGGGGCTCGTAAATGCCGCCTTTTTCTTATCCTCCAGGGCAATTGCGATTTGATAGTAACCTGACAAACCATCAAGGAAACAGTAAAACTCCTATCCGGCTAATCTATCAAGCATTTGATCAATGAAAGGAAGAGGAAAGTGGTCCTTTTTCGTAGAAGCATTAAGCTTCCTATAGTCAATACACATTCTCCAACCCGTCACAGGATAAGTTGGAACCAATTCCTGCTTCTCGTTCATCTCTACTGTGATCCCCCATTTCTTTGGCACCACGTGCACCGGGCTAACCCACTCACTATCAGCTATCGGATAGATTATTCCTTCAGCCAATAATTTGTAGATTTCCTTGTGCACTACCTCCATGAGCACTGGATTTAACCTCCTTTGCCCATCTCTCTTCGGTCGAGCTCCTTCCTCTAAATTTATCTGATGCATGCAAGTCGCCGGATTTATTCCTCGAATATCTGCTAAACTCCAACCGAAAGCTAAGGTGTACTTCTTCAGCACTTGAACCAAAGCTGCTTCCTCCTCCTTAGTTAATGTGGCGGAAATGATCACCGGCTTTCTCTCTCCATCTTTAAGAAAGACGTACTTGAGATGTGCTCCCTTTTGGATGGCTCTAGTGGAACCATAGGAACTGGAATCCCAAGGTCAGCTTCCATTCTCTCCCACTCTTCTATGTTGCCGGATCCCATGAATACTTCTTGAAGTTCATCGTTATGATCCTGTACATACTCTTTCTCGGACAAGGCATCAATCACGTCAATATAGGAACAATTATCAATGTATTCGGCAGATGGAATAACTCTATCATAGTTAAGAAAGGAAAAAGATACCGTTTCATTAAGCGCATACATTTTAATAGTACCATTCTTAACATCTATTAGAGTGTTAGTAGTAGCCATAAAAGGTCTTCCTAATAAAAGAGTATGTTCCCTTCCATTTTCTTGCACTTCCCCTATTTCCAAGACCACAAAATCTACCAGAACAATTAACCCCCCCACACTTACTAGAATATCCTCTATGATTCCTCTAGGATATCTAATAGACCTATCAGCAAGTTGTAAGGTCATGAGAGTTGGTTTAAGTTCTCCTAACTCTAATTGTTTGAAAATAGAGTAAGGCATGAGATTGATACCGGCCCCAAGATCTAACATACCAGATGCTTCCTTACCATTACCTAAAGCAATATTAATCACGAAGCTACCTGGATCACGTTGCTTTTGAGTAATTGGTTGTTGCATGATAGAGCTTGCTACCTCGGAGACCATGACCGGTTCTGACTCGTCAAACTTCCTCTCTTTGATGCAAGCTCTTTGAAAAATTGGACATAAGCAGGCACATTCCGGATGACATCAAGTAGAGGGAGGTTGACGTTGACCTTTGATAGCATCTTGTATAGCTCCGAAAATTTGCCCTCCTTATCCGCCTTTTTGACTTGACTCGGGTATGGAATGGGCGGAACATATGGGTTGGAGGCCTTGTGAAGAGAAGAATACGCATCTGGTTCAGTCTTGGACGTCGTGTCCTTATTTTGAATAGCTGCCGGGCGCCAGGTGTCAGCTGGCGGCCGCCAGGTGGAGCCTGCGGAAGGGGCTGGCGGGCACTGGGTTGGGGCTGGCGGGCGCCAGCTCTCGGATGCGGATTTTTGCTACATGGCGGGGTTGTGGACCCCGTTGTCTACTGCCTTACCACTTCTCAGCACAGTGACAGCTTGGACTTGATGAGGTTGCATGCCTTGGGCTGGAATCTTGTTCGGTTGCAAGCTCTGCTGGATTTGGGTCGCCATTTGCCCATGTTGTATTTCAAAATGTTTATTCACCGCCTCTTGAGTTTCATTTGGGTGTGGTGGCTGAACTTGTGGGTTTTGTGGTGGAGGTTGAAGAGGTTGATTTTGTGGGCGAGTGTTGTGAGTAGGTTGTTGTTGAGGTGGAGGATAGTAAGGCTGTTGTGGAGGTATATAAGGTGGAGGTTGGTAATAGGGCATAGGAGGGTAATATGGTGGTTGAGATGGAGGATAGTAAGGGTTTTGAGGAGGGTAGTAGGGTTGAGTAGGGTATTACGGGGTGTATTGAGGATAATAGGGTTGGTGTTGTTGAGGTGGTCGACAGGACTGAAAGTTAGATCCATTTCCTCAGTTTTGAGGAGGACGAAATCTGTATCCTTGTGGTGGTTGGCGTCCCGTTGCAACTTGTTGAGGAGGAGCTTGTTGGGATGGATATCCTTGCAGAGGCATGTATCCTTGAGCAGAGTAGACTTCAGCCCCTCCTTCATAGGTAAACTCCCCCATGTGTGGGCAGCTATCAGTGCCATGCCCAATTTCTTGAGAAATCTCACATACCTCAAATTCTTCCTCTTGATCTTGCACTTGCACTTGTGATTGTCGACTTTTGAGGATTTTGGCAGGGGGAGTCGATGGCGTGGCCTCGGCTTTCATCTCTAGTTCTTGCATCTTCCGAGCCATTGCCGCCACTTGCTTATGTAGACCAGAACTAGTGTCCTCCGAAGTTATTGCACTAGCTTGTCGTCTCCTAGGGCGGATGAGCTTCAATCGAGAACTTGCCGCCAAAGTTTTGAATATCTCGTTCTACTCATTAGCAGTCTTTACAACTATGTTCCCTCCAGCTGTACTATCCACCATAAACTGACTTGTCTGATGTAATTCTTCATAGAAGTACTGGCAAAGCATCTCAGGAACTAGCTGGTGGTGGGGGCACTGTTGTAGCAGCTCTTGAAATCTTTCCCATGCATCATGGAATAGTTCGTATGCTCCTTGCTCGAAGTTCATTATCTGAGACCGGATTTCTTGCGTCTTCCGATTCGGGTAGTATTTGAGCATGAAGCGCTCACAGACGTCCTTCCATGTGGTTAATGAATTGGCTGGGAGAGTAAGATACCATGTCTTGGCTCGATCCTTCAGAGACAGAGGGAAACATTTCATCTTCAACTAATCCTCTGTGATGTTTCCCAGTGGAAAGGACTGCACTGTCAAGGTGAATTCTCATATGAAGGTTAGAGCATCCTCGTTGGCGATGCCATGGTAAGTAGGCAGCAGGTTCTGATGTTGAGGCTTGAGCTCTGTGTCTCTAACCTCCTTCAGAAGAACAATGGCTGATGATGATAATGGGAAAGTGGGTCGAGCAAATTCTCCAATGACTCTAGCCATACTCCTTGTTGGTTTTGCCTCAGTAGACTCATCAGAACTAGAAGTGGAACCGTCGTCGAAGGGAAGTGGCTCAAATGTTTCTCTAGTTGAATGAGTTCTCAATGTAACGAACTCGGGACTCAAAGACTGCTCAAAAATTGGCGATGAGAGCAAACCAAGACCACTAAGCGATCCTTCACTCCTTTCTCCTTTTGCTGCACTTGCCAGCACTGATTTTCTCCTGTTGATGTTATCTACGAATGGCAAGAGATCTTTTTTTTTATTTTTGTAATTTAATAAAATAAAATGAAAATTGAAAACACAATCGTAAATTTAACTACCTAAAGTTTTCCCCGGCAACAGCGCCAAATTTGTTTCACTAAAAATTAGTGCTAGCAAATAAACTAGGTCTATCGTAGACTAGTTAAGTGAAACCCGAATGTTGAACACAAAGGAAAACTTTACAGGGTAGTTACTTTCACAATTACTCACACACTATCACTCTAAGAAAGCAAATAAAATATTTAAGGTTTTTATGATTAATTTCTAGGCAGAGAATTTAAATCAAAACAAATAAATCAAACAATTAAATAAAAGAAAAGTGAATAAAGAATGTAAGTAATTAAACATAAACTATGAATTTAAATCTAAGAAAGCAATAAAAACTAAGAAAGCAATTAAAACTAACCCTAGGCAAATAATAAAATTAATGCAAGTAAGAAAACAAAAGCAATGATTTACTTATTATGAAACTGATCTAATATGCAATTTAAACTAAGAGTAATGATTAACTTTAGAACAAACAAAAATAAATCTTAAGATGGTTATGCAATGAAAACATGTAAAACTAATCTAAGTACTTAGCAATAAAAACAAATCTAAGGGTTGCTAAGAAAGAATTTAAACTACGATATAAATGAAGTATGATTAATTAACACGCGATAAAATAAAGAGAACTAGAATTGAATTTTGGAATCTGGATCACCAATGTTGACAACGAACCAAAATAAATATGAAACTAGAGTATTGAAGACTCAAAACTAATGTAGGCAAAGGTTCTTTTCGTTCTATAGAGTTTACATATATATAGGTTATGAAAAACCTAATCTAATAAGGAAATAAGTCATGTAATTTCGTCGAGCTGGCGGTCGCCAGCTAGAACTTGGCGGCCGCCAGGTGCTTCTTGCGGAAACCCCGACTTTGCTGACCTGGCGGTCGCCAGCTGGGACTTGGCGGCCGCCAGGTGTGTCCTGCGGATTCTTCCTCCTTTTCTTCTTCACTTCTTCTTTTTCTTGCTTCATTTCAATCCATTCATTCTTATCTTCCACCTTTCCTAACATATAAACAAAAACATATAAAAGAACACAAAACTCACACAAAAACATACTAAAAACATAATACAAAACTATCACAAAAACACATTAAACATACAACTTCGTATTCACAACTCCTGAACCTGGTCCGTTGACGGATCAGTCCACTGAGCTTGAGAGAGCTGAGCATAAGAAGTGGCACAAGGCCAATGATATGGCAAGGTGCTACATTATGACTTCTATGTCTAGCCAGATGCAATTGAAACATAAAGCTCACTAATGCGGCTAACATTATGCTCAATCTCAAGGAACTCTTTGGAGAAAAAGATAGGGCTGCCCATTTTGAAGCCATGAGGAAACTCATGACTACTAGAATGACGGAGGGGACCTCTGTGCGAGATCATGTTCTAAAGATAATGAACGCACAAAATAAGTTGGAAGAGTTAGGTGGAGGTATCGAAGGCGAGGCCAAGATCGATATGATACTCCATACTCTCCCTAAATCTTTCGAGAATTTCTGTCTGAATGTGGTCATGAACAAAAAGGAGTATATTGCAAATGAACTCCTTAATGACCTCGTAACTGCTGAAGCTATGATGAACGAGGGTGCTACAACATTATCATCGGTAAAGGCTAGTTCTTCTGCACCGTAAGGTGGGAACAAGAATAAGACATGGCCTCCACATAAGAAGTCAGCAGGACCTAGTGGGAGCAAAGGTCCGAAGCCTACCGGTGGCGTGAGGAAGCCAAAGGAGAAAGGCAAGTGCTTCAAGTGCAACAAGACGGGACATTGGAAGGCTGACTGCCCTCTAAAGAAGAAGAATGGAGGTACGTCTTACTCATTTGTAACTAAAACATGTTTAGCTGCAAGTTCTACCCAGACTTGGGTAGTAGATACGGGCGCAACTGACCATGTATGTTACACCTTGCAGGGGTTTCTGCAGAAAAGGGAGCTGAGTGAAGGCGAGATTACCATCTCCATAGGCGATGCATCGAGAGTTGCAGCTATTGCAATTGGAGATTTTCATTTTAGTTTTGGACATTTTACTCTTATTTTGAGAGATGTTTTATATGTGCCGGCATTTCGGCGAAACTTGATTTCTGTTTCGAAACTTTATGACGATGGTTACTCAGTAGTTTTTGATAGTGGTGTGTCTATCATGAAGAACAATGAGATTATCATTTCTGGTACATTATCTGGTTCTCTCTATACTATAAATTGTCCAATAAATGCACCTTCTTCTTCAAATAATGCTATCTCATCATCAAACCCTAAAAAGAGAAAGAGTTCTTCTCAAATGAATCAAACCTATCTTTGGCATTTACGATTGGGTCACATCAACCAAAAGAGGATTCAAAGGTTGGTTAGTCATGGTATTTTGGAAGGATTCCAAATGGAACCATTACCAACATGTGAATCTTGTTTGGAAGGAAAGATGGTGACTAGACCTTTCAAAACCAAAGGAAACAAAGCTTCTGAGTTACTGGAATTGATTCATTCTGACCTGTGTGGACCGATGTCAACATAAGCTCGAGGAAGTTACGAGTATTTCGCTACCTTCATTGACAATTACTCGAGATATGGTTACATTTACCTACTTCACCACAAGTCCGAATGCTTTGACAAGTTCAAAGAATTCAAATCAGAAGTGGAGAAGAGATTAGGTAAAAGTATCAAGTCATTACGATCCGATCGTGGTGGCGAGTACCTCAGCACTGAGTTCAAGTCTTATATGTCAGAAAATGGGATTATGTCCCAGTTGACTACACCAGGAACGCCCCAACAGAATGGTATAGCTGAGAGAAGAAATTGAACTCTTTTAGAGATGGTTAGATCGATGATGAGCTATGTACCTCTGCCAATTTCGTTTTGGGGATATGCCCTGGAAATAGCAGGTTATCTCTTCAATGTAGTACCTTCTAAATTGGTAAGTAAAACTCTTTCCGAGTTATGGACAGGGTGCAAGCCCAGCTTGGGTCATATTCGGCTTTGGGGAAGTCCAACACACGTGCTCAACAAGGAGGCTGATAAATTAGGTTCTAGAACTGAGGTTAGGCTGTTTATTGGATATCCGAAAGGTACGAAAGGTGGCTACTTTTATAGTACTCAGGATCAGAAGGTCATTGTGAGTACTAATGCCCGATTCCTAGAGGAGGACTATATAAGTAAGCATCAGATGAGGAGTGATATTATGCTCTATGAGTTGAGAGCAATGGCAACCAGTGATCCAACTCAGCCAAGTGTACAAGAGGATGTACCACAAGTAACTGCACCGATTTCCGACACTGAAGTTCCACCGGCGCCTCATCGTAGTGGGAGGGTTGTTCGTCAACCCAATCAGTTCATGTTTCTAGGTGAGTCCACTGATATTCTCGCTGGTGTGGAACATGAAGAGACCGACCCCTGGACTTACAAGGAGGCAATGGAGGACGAAGATGCGGATTCTTGGCAAGAATCTATGGATGCTGAGATCAAATCCATAGTAGACATGGATGTGTACGACCTTGTGGAGCTGCCAGATGGCAAGAAGGCCATTGGTTGCAAGTGGGTGTACAAGAGAAAGAGAGATTCTGATGGAAAGGTTACGGCCTTTAAATCTAGATTGGTGGTGAAGGGATGCACTCAACGTGAGGACATAGATTATGAGGAAACATTTTTACCGGTTGCCATGATTAAAACCATCAGAACTATCTTGTCCATGGCAGCACACTTAGATCTAGAGGTTTGGCAGATGGACGTCAAGACTGCATTCTTGAACGGTTATCTTGAGAAAGATAAGCATATTTATATGCGCCAACCTGAAGGTTATGTGGCTAAAGGCCAAGAGCATCTCGTATGGAAGCTAAAGAAGTCCTTGTACAGACTTAAGCAAGCTTCGAGATCTTGGAACATACATTTTGATAGTGTGATCAAATCTTATAGATTTGTTCATTTAGTTTTCATAAGAGAGTTGTGTTTACAGGCTCAGTGCGGATGGAAGCGTGGTAATCATAGTACTGTACGTAAATGACATACTTCTCATTGGCGACAATGTGAACGTGTTATCAGGCGTAAAAGGTTGGTTGTCTGAACATTTCAAGATGAAGGACTTGGGAGAAGCTGCTTACATCTTAGGGATCAAGGTGATCAGAGATCGCCAGAAGAAGATGTTAGGCTTAAGCCAAGCTTCATATATTGATACTGTGATCGCCCGTTTCAGCATGCAAAATGCCAAGAAGGGATTTCTTCCTTTCAAGCATGGCATCACTCTATCGAAGGAGATGTGTCCAAAGACACAAAAGGAGATAGACAACATGAAGACTGTACTGTATGCTTCAGCGGTAGGCAGCCTCATGTATGCAATGTTGTGTACTAGACCGGATATCTATTATGCCGTGGGATATGTGGCAAGATATCAGTCTAACCCTGGTCAGGGACATTGGACGGCGGTAAAGCACATCTGGAAGTACATCAAGAGAACAAGGGATAATGTGCTAACTTACCGGTCCGATGAGTTAATCCCGAGAGGGTATATGGACTCAGACTTCCAGGCTGATCGAGATGAGAGGAAATCTACCACCGGTTATGTGTTCACCTTGGGAGGTAGAGCTATCATTTGGAGGAGTGTGAAGTAGAAGTGCATCGCAGACTCCACCATGGAAGCCGAGTATGTAGCTGCTTGTGAGGCTGCAAAAGAGGCTGTGTGGCTCAAGAACTTCCTTCATGAGCTAGATCTGGTCCGGAGTTTGCCCAACTGTATCGCGGTGTATTGCGATAATTCTGGTACGGTAGCAAACTGTAAGGAACCCAGAGCTCACAAGGCGAGTAAACACATTGACAGAAAGTACCATATTATGCGAGATTTCATACAGCGGGGTGTTATAGAAGTGAAGAAAATCCCTTCAGCTGATAATCTGGCAGATCCATTCACAAAGATCTTGACAGCCAAGGTTTTTGACAAGCATGTTGATGGATTAGGGCTGCAGAGCCTCCCACATGATTAAACTTTGAGTATAAGTGGGAGAAGATGTGTAATAGATGCTAGATATAGACACTTGCCTATTGTCACATTGTATACTAAAAATTTACTTTAGTATAAATGGGAGATTGATGGATTTGTATACTAGAAAGCAGGCTTAGCTTATACATATGGTTTCCATAGTTCACTAACAATTTCCTATCTGATTATGTATGAATTGATTATTAAGCATTAAACATCTAACCATTATCTCAAAGTTATAGGCTATATGGTGTGTAGTAGATCACGGAAGACCGTAGTAGCCGGTGTCTATTGAGATATAAACAGTTATCACAGTTGAGATAGTTTTGGATAAAACTATTAGTATAGACTATAGCATAAATAGATAAGTAGCTTGTCTTGGTTGCTTGTTTATGCTAGTACATTGATCGTATTGATAGGATCACGGTGAGGTGAATTATTCTATTCTGACCTAAGTAGAAGAATCAAGACCTTGGGGACTTAAATGTTATTTAACGTAACACCTTAACTTTAATTGAGTGACTAAGGGTATATAGTTGTGGTCTGTTACTTTGATTTACCATGGCTGAGGGTTCAATCATTGCAATCCAATATGACTCGTATCTTGGGTAACAACTATAACTAGTACGATCTTTAGTGCATCTGCAATAGACCACCGTATCCTGGTAAAATAGGTTGATTACATCCCCTGAGGAATTCATTAGGGATTATCATACTAAACCTTGCAGGTGGATTAAGTACCAATATGATGAATAAGGAATGAATGGTACTACTCAGGAATTATATTAAGAAGTTAATTAACAAAAGCAGTCAGAAGGTTTAGATTAATTAACAGATGTAAGATATCTTAAATATGGGGGTGATTTAAGTCTAATACTAGCCCTGAGCTCAACAGGGATAAAACAGGTAGTTCACTATTATTACTCTAGTGGAATGTTTTAATACTTATGATCTGAATTTTATTTTGGACTGAATATAGAGAATTCAAAACATTGGGAGGCCCAGTTTTATCTGCTAGAAGATCCCTGATCTGGCCCAATAAGCTCAATAGGTCACAGTTAAGAAAGAAAGGCCTGATCATCATCAAAGCCCAGTAGTGGGACATTCATGATGATGATGGGCGGCTATGTCGAGGTCTGTGAGCCAAGACTGCAACTTAAGCCCATTTTCCTCTTATATATATTCACTTAATGCCTCTAGATAAGAAGAAGATTGATCTCATAATAAAGAGAGGCTAGGTTTAAGTGAAAGAGAGAGAGAGCACGACGGCGGCGGTAGCAAGGCTGAGAGACGACGTGTGCTAGTTTCTTCCGTGATTGAATTCGTAGCGTGTTGTCCATCCAACATCGGATTCGAGCAGGGAAACAGATCAGAAGATCTTCAAGCGAGCTCTCACACGAAAACCAAGAGGTATATCGATTAAACACCATATGATTGTATCTAATTCAAAGGAGCATGATAGGATTGAATCGAATTAATCATAACCAAAACGAAACCTTGGGCGCATGAATCGTTCTTTGCTGATCGGTTCCTTCATTAACACACCAAGAACCCTAATTAGATTTTATACTTTCCTCTTTAGTATTTTCATGATTGTTTGAGCTACACTTTTTAAAATTTAAATTCAAGCATAGATTCTTCTTCCTTATTCAATTCTCTTTCTTTTCCTTATGATTTCATCTATTTTTCATGAATTAATTTCTTCAATTATTTCTAGCTAAATTTCCCTTTGGTTCTAACATATGAAGATATAATCCAGAAAACTAGGTTTTTTTGATTTTGTTGTTGGATTTACCTTCTAATTCATATGTCTTGTGGTTTGGGACTTGTTTACATTACATGATTGATTGGCCATCATTGAGTGCATACAAGGTGTTTGGTTAAATGCTTAGGAGGCTTTAATTCATAACACTTGGCATCAAATCACACCATATTAGTAATCTTTGCTAGTAGGAGCTTCTAGATAATTAATTAAGCTATTTGGAATTAATTTATGCATCTTGAGACCTAGTGGAGATAGATGTCATAGGTTAATCCACTAATATTGATTACTTCGAGAGAAGAATTGATGTTTACTATCTATAGAACTCCCATATGAATTAGATTAAAATGGCTAATCTATACAAATCTTTAAACCTAGGCTTTTAGTGATTATCAGATTATATTTGGAACCAAACTATTTCCTATTGATTTTTAATCGCTTGTTATTAGTTGTTGTTATCTAGTTACTTACTTTTCATTGTTATTTAGTTTATTTGATCATTGAAAGGAAAAACCCAAAATCATGTTATTCGGTAGCTTGGATAGTAGTTAAATAATCGGATTACTACTTGAATCTCATTCGCCATTGCATTCCCTGTGGATTCGACTCGATTATACACATCGATTATCATTGCATCTCCCTCACCCTCAAAAGTGAGAGCGATCAATTTTTGACGCTGTTGCCGGGGAATGCTTAGTTTGAGTTTCAATAGTCGATTTGGTTATTGAGTTACTAATTCAAACATATATTCTTTTTATTTTTATGTTATAGGTATGGAGGCTCTTATGAAAGAAATGGAGGAGTTTAGAGCATGGAAGGTTGAGCAAGAAAGGAGGGTAAATGAGGCTCAACCACCTCCTCTCAATCATATGTTCCAATCTCCAACGGAACAATTTGGTACAAAGGATTGAACAAGACCAACATTCACACTTGGGATGATTTGTGCAAAGCCTTCCTCTCCAAGTACTTTCCACCCTCCAAAGCTCAAAGGCTCATCTCCGACATCTCACATTTTTCTCAACAAGGTGACGAAACCTTGTATGAAGCATGGGAACGATATAGGGAGCTTCTAAGGAAGTGTCCTCAACATGGCTTCAATAGGGTCAACAAATGACCAACTTTTATAGTGGGCTAACACCTCATACACGAAGTATTATAGATGCTACTTCCGGTGGGTGCCTTCTCAACCGAAATGCAAAGGAAGCTTTGAGAATTATTGAAGAGATGACGGCTAATAACTATCAATGGCCAATGGAGAGGGCCCCTTCTAGAAAGGTTGCTTCGATTGAGGATGAGAGGTATGAGGCATTAGCATTAGAGCTTGCTATTATGAAGAGAAAATATGAAGATGAAAGAAAAGGTCAAATTCAAAGGGTTTAATCTCAAGAGAATTGGGAGTTCAATGGAAGGGAAGAAGTGAGTTTTGTGGATCAAAGAGCCTATGGGAATTATAATAGGCAAGGGTACCAAGGAAATTTCCAAGGAGGCCATTCTTATGGAAATCAAGGGGGTGACTCGTCTTACTACCCTAACAATAGGAATCAACTCAATCTTTCCTATGAAAATCCGAACAATACCCAAATTCCACCTTTCAGATTCTCCATCTCTCAAGGAGTCATTGAAGAGCCAACCAAAGAAGAATTCTCCATCGATGGAGCAAATGATGCAACAAGTGTTGGTGAATCAAGCTCAAATGGCCTCTCAACAAAGCACATTCATCACTCAAACCGGCCAAAAGGTTAATACGTTGGAAAATTCTCTCACCTCCTTGATAAAGCAAGTAAAGATGATGGAAATCCAAATTAGCCAAATGGCTAACCAAGCTACCACTCAACACAAAGCCGGAGAATTCCCGAGCAACACTCAAGTCAATCCGAGGCAACAATGTAACGCAATCCATTTAGTGAGTGAGGTATCTTCCAAACCCTCACAAGAGATCCAAGAGGACAAAAAGTCATATGTGCCATTCTATATAAGGAAAAAGTAGGGTGGTCAAAGCGTCCCTTCTTGGGATCCGTCTCATGATCATAGCCTTTATGAGAAGGAATGGACACTAAAGAGTTTCGCTAATGATATATACTCCGTGACGGTCCCGAATTATTGGCCTCCTTTGGAAGACGTTGAAAGTAAGTCGAAGGAAAAGATTCATGAATATCATAAAAGGATGAAGCTCAACAATGGAATCCCATGGTCGGAGGACAAGAATTTGATGGAAAGAAGAAGAGGTGCTTATTATGTTTCCAAAATAAAGAAGTTACTTGGAGAAGATAAGTGTAATGAGAAGGCAAAGTTCTACAAGAAACCATAAAGTACTACTCCCACTCCAACTCCTAAAGCTTCTCAAGATCAAATTGAGCTGAATTGCTTGGATAATTTAGCGTTGCCTCCTAAGTCGAATGATGAGAACTTGCATGAGAAGAAGGGGAGTAATGCCATTACTTTGAGGAGTGGAAGAGCTTATGAGAATCATGCAAAGATTGGAGAAGAAATGGGAGCACCGGTTGTTGAAAACATTTCATATGAGAATGAAGATTGAGCCTCGTATGAGAGGAAGAAAAAGTCAAAGGAAAAGATATTCAAGATAAAAGTCAAGAGAATGAAGCAACAAAGGAGGCCCCTCCTCCCACCAATAATGTGAGCTCAAAGACTCCATTCCCTCATCGTCTAGCAAAGCCGAAGGTTGATGAAAAGATGAAGAAATTCTTGGATATCTTCAACAAGGTACAAATCAATCTACCCTTGCTTGATGCCCTTAGTGATATGCTGGGTTATATGAAATTCCTTAGGAATGCTGTAGCTAATAAGAGGAAATTTGGTTCTTTTGAGACCATAAATCTTACGGAGGAAGTTTGTGCGGTTATTCAAAGGAAATTGCCATTGAAGCAAAAAGATCCGGGAAGTTTCACTATTGCATATGAAATAGGGGGCAAACATTTGGTAGAGCTTTGTGTGATCTTGGTGCTAGCATCAACTTGATACCTTTGTCTATTTTTCGGAGGTTAAATATCGGTGAAATCAAGCCTACTATGATTTGTCTTCAAATGGCTGATCGTTCGATTTCTTATGCTAAAGGAATAGTGGAAGATGCTTTGGTAAAAGTGGATAAGTTTATCTTCCCGGTCGACTTTGTTATTTTGGACATACCGGAAGATAAGGATATGCCACTTATCCTTGGAAGGCCTTTTCTTGCAACCGGTCGAACTCTCATCGATGTGCAAGAGGGACATCTTACTTTTAGAGTGAATGATGAGAGTCTCACCATCTCAATCTTTGATACAATGAAAGGAATGGATAAACCGGAGGTTGAAGAGTTTGATGAATAGTCAGTGTTTGATCAAGGAGGGACTTCATTCAAAGTCCCTTGAATGGGCAAAGAGGTATCGTCGAGCTAACGACATTAAACTAAGCGTTCGTTGGGAGGCACCCCAACAACTATCCTTTTCTTTTTCATTTTAGTTAATTTCTTTAGTTTGATTTTGGTTTTTGTTTCCTATTTTTGATTTAATTGTTCCTTCTACTTTTCCTTATTTCTATGCTAATACTTCCTATTTTTTAGTTCATTTATACTTCACAATTTCCATGTGTTTCATTATCAATGCATGAGGTCGAATCATGAAGGGAACGAGTGAAGGAAGAGAATCAAATCAATCAAGCAAGCAAAGGATTGAATGGCTTTCAAAACCACCTTCAACATAGCTTTGGACCTTTGTGAGTATAATTTAAATTTCTTATTATTTTTCCCTCCAAACTCATTTTAGAATTTATTTTCCACAATAAGTTTGGGGGAGGGGGGTAGGATAAGGAATTTAAATTACTTTACTCTTGGTTTTTCAATTTCCTAAGTGATGTGGTATCATTATGATTTCATTGATTATATGCTTAGGCTTGTTTGATGATTGTGGTTGATTTGGGGTTAAATGGATGATTCTTGTTTGTTTTGGTTTGGTGATGAGTTTGGGTCGATGAGCTTATTTGATGGAAATTCCTTCTTTGGTTGTTTGTTTTGTGGTTTGAAGTTATATTGGAGAGAATCTTTGGTGAGGATGATTTGGTTGATTGATTGGAGCTTGAGTGTAAATTATTTTTTGGGAAATTGAAAAGTTTTTAAGTTGAATAATGAATGAATGCTTGCATGTGTGAATGTGAAACAACGTGTTTAATCTCTCAAGTGCTTTTGGGGTGAGATGCCAATGATTGACGCTAAAATGGTGATATTTTTTTGAAATTTCTCAAGTTTGAGTCAAGCATAATTAGGGTTATTTCACTTGAATAGCTTGGAAAGATTGATCTTAGGCATTTAGGCTCTAGACAAATAGCTTGGGAGGATTTTGAGCCTAAAACTATGCATCTTTACATAGTTAATATCCTTTCTTGAGATCTTGATCTTGTACTACATTTTGGTTGCTAGAACTTGCCTTGATACTCATGTTAGAAGTGTTACATGTGTGCATAATTAGGAGATGATCTTAGGCCATCATTGAATAGCCCATTTTCCCTAAACACTAACCTATCTTTCATTATCATTGTCGTCCCATTTTGAGCCTTGAATAGAGCTTTTTCTTCTTAAGCCGGATGATAGGGGAACCTTGGTGAAAGTTGAAAAATTCATGAAAAATGATGGGCGATGGTGAAGGGTCTTGAGATGGTTTTGAGTTGAAAGAACACTCATATAAGCTCAAAGTTAGAAAATGAAAGAATAAGAACAAAGTTCTTATGAAAAAAAAAAGAAAAAAAAAGAGAGTAGTAAGAACAAAGTTCTTACAAGAAAAAGAGAAGAATAAGAGCAGAAAGGAGTATTTCTTTAAATGTTTGGTAGAAGCTTGGGTTTATTTGATAAAAAAGGATTGGATAAGGTGGAAGATGAAGAAATTCATACTTAGAGAGGTGAAGAAAGGAGGTGAAGGAGCTTAGATGAAGATTTAAGTCACTTAGCCTATAATTCCCTACCTTAACCAATGTCCCTACATTACAAGCTTAAGAAAGACCTTTTTGATCCTAATTTGTGCATGCATTGTAGTATTAGAAACTTGAGTTGATAGGCAAGCTTATGGTCAAAGTTATATTTTGCATGATTTCGATGAGTGCTTATCTTTCCTATATAATGAGTGCTTGAGTGATACACACTTCTTGTGATTTCTAGAGTTGAATGTGCTTGAGTGATTGAGTTCTAAGTTAGAATAGTGATTGGTCTTATGAATGTTAGGCTTGACTTGAGAATTTCTTTGAACTAAAATGGTTTTTGAGGTGATATGAGGCATCGAGGAACTCAAAATGCACATCCTATACGTGTTAAGTATTTTGATTGTTTGTTTCATTGTTCGGGACGAACAATGGCTTAAGTTTGGGGGAGTGATTAACACGTATTTTATGTGCATGTCAAGTGTATTTTGCATGTGTTTGAGTCTCGATTTATGTGCTTAAATGTTAGAAATGCTAGGGTTTCTCATTTTCTTTCGGTTTTCAATCTATTTTTGTAAGAATTGGAAAGAGCATTCATGTAGCTAAGGATCGAGGGCCGGAAATAAGTAAAAATCGAGCTTAATTTGAGTGAAACCTAGGGTTGAAAATGTGGAATTTGAAGTTATATCTAGTTTGATTTTACTTATATTTTCCTCATTCTTTCGAGTCTCTTTATGATTTTTGCAGGAATAATGAAGAACTCATTTGGCCAATTTGATCATTCTATGTCGAAGAGGGGTTCATTAGGAGTCTATAGCAAAAGGAAGATCAAGAATCAGAGTTCGGACGACAGAGAACGAGCGAAAACAAAAACATTGCGCAAGAGATGACGGAGGGGCGGCAAACCGGCGACCCAAACCGGCGGGCCACCAGACAACCAGTCAGCCAGCCTTAGACCGCCGATTACCACAGAGAATCCGGCGGTCTAGCCCAACGACCCACTGGACCGCCGGTGCCCCTCCCATGGGCCGCCGGTCGCGCGAAAATGCAACTAAGGGACGAGTTCGGCTTGCCCAAACTCGTCCTAACTCACCCCGGTTCATCCCGATTCAACCCAACTCGACCCAAACTTGATTTTTTATGTATTTAACCCCAAATTCTTCCCTTTTTGATGGATCTTTTCATACTTTGACACCCCAAGAACCCCAAGTAGATTTTATACTTTCCTCTTTAGTATTTTCATGATTGTTTGAGCTACACTTGTTGAAATTTAAATTCAAGCATAGATTATTGTTCCTTATTCAATTCTCTTTCTTTTCCTTATGATTCCATCTATTTTTCATGGTTTAATTTCTTCAATTATGTCTAGCTAAATTTCCCTTTGGTTCCAATATATGAAGATATGATCTAAAAAACTAGGTTTTTTTATTTTATTGTTGGATTTACCTTCTAATTCATATGTCTTGTGGTTTGGGACTTGTTTACATTGCATGATTGATTGGCCATCATTGAGTGCATACAAGGTGTTTGGTTAAATTGTTAGGATGCTTTAATTCATAACACTTGGCATCAAATCACACCATATTAGTAATTCTTGCTAGTAAGAGCTTCTAGATAATTAATTGAGCTATTTGGAGTTAATTTATGCATCTTGAGACCTAGTGAAGATAGATGTCATAGGTTAATCCACTATATTTGATTGCTTCAAGAGAAGAATTGATGTTTACTATATATAGAACTCCCATATGAATTAGATTAAAATGGCTAATCCATGCAAATCTTTAAACCTAGGCTTCTAGTGATTATCGGATTATATTTGGAGCCAAACTCTTTCCTATTGATTTTTAATTGCTTGTTATTAGTTGTTGTTATCTAGTTACTTACTTTTCATTGTTATTTAGTTTATTTGATCATTGAAAGGAAAAACCCAAAATCATGTTATTCGGTAGCTTGGATAGTAGTTAGATAATCGGATTACTACTTGAATCTCATTTGTCATTGCATTCCTTGTGGATTCGACTTGATTATACACATTGATTATCATTGCATCTCCCTCACCCTCAAAAAGTGAGAGCGATCAGGATGATATCTTAACCAAAGCTTCTTTTGGTTTTGAACTTCAACATCATCCTCCTCGGAGCGTGGCGTGTGATCTTCACCATTCCCTGATCACAAACCAATGGATTTGATGGAACTTCCTCACTGTTTGATACCGGTGAGGTCAAAAGATTAACTATTCCCGAGTTTGGATCACCCTTATCGAGAGATAGCTTATTTAGATCCTGTTCCATGGCTTCAACTCCGTCTTCAAGATCCTCTTCTACTGAAGCGTCCACCAAATCTACATGATTTGAGGCAGAGACATTACTGGTCCGGAAAAAGCTTCGGGAATCGCATTCACGCTTTCAGGTGTAGCATTTATGCTTTCAGTATTTACCAGTTCCTGCTGTCTTGAAGGCAGCTTCATCAAAAACAACATGTGGTGTTTCTTCCACAACAAGAGTTTGACAATTGTAGACGTGATAAGCTTTGCTTGTAGGAGAATATCCAAGGAATATTCCCATATCGGCTTTACTATCAAATGCTCTCAATTGCATTTTACCATTGTTGTAAATGAAACACTTACAACCAAAAATATGTAAATGGAAGAGAGTAGGAATTCTCCCTTTCCACAATTCATGTGGGGTTTTGTTGTGGCATGTGTTGATGAGCGTGCGATTCTGGGTGTAGCAAGCAGTGAAAGTAGCTTCTCCCTAGAATTTCTTAGACAGTTAGGCATCCTGAGCATCAAACGTGCAGCCTCTTTGACAGTTCTATTCCGACGCTCTGCAACGCCATTTTGTTGTGGAGTGCGAGCTGCTGAAGTCTGATGTAGAATCCCATTCTCAGTGCTATATGCTTTGATAAACTGATTGAGAAATTTTGTTCCTCTGTCGGAGCGTATCTTCATTACAGTCTCCCCTTTTTGCACCACCAGTTGATTTAGGAGCTTTGGTAGCTCCCGGAGCGTGTCCTTCTTCTTGAACATAATCAGTACCCAAGAGTAGTGTGAGTAATCATCCACAGCTACAAGAGCGTACTTTCTCCCACTCAAGGTGACGGGTGTGATGGGACCGAAGAGATCCATGTGTAGGAGCTCTAAGATTCGGGATGAGCCATATCCTTCGACGCTTTGAAAGGACTTCTTGATTTGCTTGCCCTCTTGACAAGCTTGGCACACAATGTCGTTGTTGAAGACCTTATTAGGGATGCCTTGTACAAGATTTTTCCGGGAAATCTTGTTCATCATCTTGAAGTTCAAGTGATTGAGGCGACGATGCCATAATCACCCAATTTTCAAGGTGCTTCTAGCAACGAGACATGCTCTAACTTGGCAGATGCTCCAGTTGGCTATGTACACGTTTTGCTTTCGAATACCTATAAGAAAAACCTGCATAGACTCATTGTTCTTGATAGCACATTAGTTAGAGATAAACTCTACCACGAACCCGTTATCACTGGGAAATAGAAAGTAAATTGTATTTAAGGCCTTGGACATATGAGACGTCAGGGAAGTCTCATATTTCTAATGCAAAATGTACTGTATCCGATGGTGATGCCTTTTGTATCATCACCAAAAATTACTTTTGGACCCTATTTTTCAACAAACTCGTTGAGAAAATATCGTTCACCCATCATGTGATATGAACATCCGCTGCAGGTATCAAACAACTTCTTCCTTCCTCTAGTCCACATCTTTCGAGTTTGCCGCTTTGATCTGTAAGATCAACAATTTTTAGGAACCCAATTTGCATTGGGTTCCTTAATGCTAGTGGCTTTAGGAACTCAAGTTGGATTCACTGAGAGAGTGATTCCTTTCTCGAGATCCTGATTGAAACAAATAGGGCTTTGTTTAATAGGAATGCCGTGAGTGTAATCATGTATGTAATAGTGAAAGCGTTTTTTGTTCCTTCTTCTCTGAGAGCGTGAAGGAACGCTTTCACTCTATGTAGAATGACCGATGAGGCTTTAATCATAAAAGTTATGTGAAGCATCGGGGATAAAGCGCACTTGAGTTCTTCCATGAGATGTGAAGTTGTTCAAGTGAGCCTTACGCTCTTGTTGACGCTTCGGATTTGTCGCAGACTGGACACGCTTTGAAATGCGCTTAGAGCATTTAGACTCTTTAGTCTTTGACTTATTCGAAGCGTCGGGTTAATCCTACAAAGGTGCTTTGGAAGCTTGCCTTGAAGTTTCAGCCACAAACCCGACTAACTTCTTTCATTTGCTGGTAGCGGATTGAGCGGCTTCGAGCCTTTTCAACAACATTTTAGAACAGCATCGGTCGAAGCTGTGTGTGTGTAACCAAAGCTGATTCCCTTTAAACTTTTTGAAGGTTTAAAAGAACTTTCAATTGTTTCAATAGCCACAGACGCACTATTGAGACGATCAAGAGTGGTTTTGCATTTCTTAGAAGTGGATATGATACGTTGGTGGTGTTCATAAAGTTCATCAAACATAGCCATCAACTCGAATAGATCATTTTCTTTGGACTCGAGTGTATTGGCTAATTTGTCGTTCTCCAATCTGAACCGAATGAGAACTTCTTACAAGGATTCGTGATTCTTGAGCAACTTTAAATAGTCGTCAATGAGATCACTTTCCAAGCTGAAAGCTTCATTCTCGCCGTCACCATATTCACTTCCTAGTGTTAATGGAAGAATATTGAGTTCAGTATTTTGCACTTCTTCCATTTCAGCTTTGATTGCCATGCAACCAATATCATATTCATCATCAGTGAATTGATCTTCATCATGGTCGACAGGCCTTTTGGATTCAACGGGAGCATCAGCTACGCGAGACAGTTATTTTCACGATGAGCTTTGACCTCATCCTTCTCCTGGGTCGAGAGCTTCAGGCATTCACTTCGATAGTGCCCCATCTTGTGGCACTCAAAGCACTCGATGTTGGTTTTGTCTCTAGGGATGGCTGCAACTTTGTCATCCCCCTTCCCATCTTGTGGGGTGAAGCATGAGCCTTGGCCTTGAGATTTGTAGAATCTTTTATACTTGGCCGCTCGAGCATTGGAGTTGTTAAACCCTCTCACTAAGAAGAGAGCGTAATCCTCCAATTCTTCTCTCGACATTTTAGCAACATTGTTGTTGGAAATGTCAGCTTCTGTGGTGGTGGTCTCTACAGCGGCTTTGAAAGCCAGACTCCTTGGTTTTGCTGGAGCCTCCTCCTCATCCTCATGAGGCACTTTCTTGACCAAGTCAAATTCGAGCGCTTTGAACTCGGAGAACATCATTTCTGGAGAAATGTCTCCTAGTTCTTTTTGTGAGAGGAAGAGCTCCTTCATCGTCTGCCATTTTCTAGACAAAGCGCGAACTACCTTTAGATTGACCTCTTTGAAGGTGAGATCTTTTCCAAGGGAAGCCACAGTAGTGGTGATTCCCTAAACTCGAGTCTCAAAAGACTCCATGCCCTCATTGTTTCTCATTGTGAGAGCATTAAACTCCTGCATCAGTACATAGAGTTTGTTTTCCTAGATTTTCTCTGTGCCCTGTGAGATTAGGGCAAGAGTTTCCCACATCTCCTTCGCCGTTTTTCATTTCATGATTCTTGGAAGATAGGTGTCAGAAATGATTGATTGGATCACGTTGCGCGCCACACGATCTAGATTATCAACTTTGAAGTCGTTGGCCGTATATTCATTTCTTGGCTTCACGACATAGACATTGGTGGAAGCGCTTTCATCCTCATCAACTGCATTACTATATAGGTCTATGGTTTTCTCCTTATCTCTGTTCCTTGTGGCACACTTCATAATGATGATGGGTCCTTTTTCTAACACTTCATGCATGCGGTCATGAAGTGAAGTGAGATGGGACTCCACACGGAAGCTCTAAATGGTGTAGTCCTCAATCGAGAACTGAGGAAGCTGTGCTAATGAAGACATATCTTGAAAATAACTTAGAAAATGTAGGATGCAGTGAGTGAGGTTTTATTGCAAGTTTTATGAAATGATCAGTTCAGGTAGACCTACTGTAACGCTTTCACGCTACCAGTATTCAGAAACAAAGGTCAGTTAGAACCCCTGCTCTGATACCGCTTGTTGGTCCCGAAAGTGACTAACACACATAGAGGGGGGGTGAATACATGTGTTGAGAAGTGTTTAACTTCTCTTTCGTTTTTCAGTCTTTTTACCAAGTAGACGCTTTGAATGCTTGTGAGGCTTTCAAAGCTTCTCTCTTGTGTGAGTGTTGTGCAGAATGTTGTATATAATAAAATAAGGCAGTAAATAATGTAAAGAACACAAACACGATTTACAGTGGTTCGGAGCACCTCTCCTACGTCCACTCTATCCTCGACGGGATGAATACCTTCATTTGGTATCCCTTGTTTTATACTTCCAAGGGGAAGTGATTCAAGGCTAGTAATAAACTTGCACTTGAATCCTCAGAGATTCAAAGGCTCTCGAGAAGCCTTAAAATAACAAACTTTATCACAAAAACTTACGACCTTACCACTCAATCTAATGACAATAGACTTGGGTTTGGGGTTTTTGGTTTTCATAAAATGAGAATCCTTTACAATGAAAATCAAGTGTAAAGGGATAAGGATTCTCAATGCTAGGTTATGGATATATGCGGTTGAACCTAGAAAGAAAGTAGTTGCAATACTCAAGAAAATATGTTTCTTGAGGACACACTAATTGAAAGCGCTTTGAAGAACTAAAGGAATATAAGGGACGATTTGCTTGAGTTCTTGCGAGTAGTATGCTTGAATTGTTTGTACGTGTGTTAGTTATTAGTGTGGGCAACTCCTTATATTTATAGTAGGAGGAACCCTACTTCCCGTTGAGAGAGAAGAGGTTGTGTGTTCCTCATTTTCCAGATAAGTTGGTGTGTGTCAGTCTCTTTATAGACTGCAGAGCTAGGAGGGGATGTCCGCCGCACCTAGAAGCATGGCTAGTTTTTCCTACCTTGACTTTTCGGACTGTAGCCGCATCTGTTGTGTAATGGGGTGTTGACACATAAGCTTTATGTGGTGATTTGTCAGACATCCGAAACGTTTGAAAATCAAACTTGGATTCTATGAGTCAAACTTATCACACTAGCACAGATGACGCTTTAAGTTCAACACCATATCAGAGACGCTTTGGTGAGCTAACTTGAGAGTGCTTGCTTCCATAGAATGGTAGCGTGCTCTAGCCTCAATCTTGAGAGCATTTCCTATAAGCTCTGCAACTTCAATCTGCTGACACTTTCAATGCTTGATGCGCTTTGACATTTGACGCTTCGCGAACTCTGCTGCTCCATAACATGCGCTTCTAGAATAATGATGAAAGCTTCCTAACATGCAAGCTTTACTAGGAAAATTAACTTATCTAGATCCATCAAAAATTAACTAGGGAAATATTCTAATAGGGTTTTGGAATCGAATCAAAACAAATTGTTTATTAACTAGATTCAAGTTCCCCTCAACATAATATCCCAACAATAAGTATTTATCGTTTTCATTTCTTTATATTTACAAGCTTTGATTGTCGCATAAGGCACACACTCACTTTAAGCAACCAACACGATTTTTAACTAAAGCAAGATTTTACAAAAGCGATTATAATATCGCTCACCAAAATTCCGCAAACGTTTTCTCTGAAAGCGATTCGCTTCTAAAATGTTTTCACTTCTTCAAAAGTAAAACTCTTTTCTTTTCAAAACTCATAGTTTTAAGTAAAATTTTAAAGAAGTCTAAACTTCTCTAACACGTGTGTTTACCCCCCCCCCCCTCCACACGCGCAACTCGCTTCTGGGACCAAAAAAGATTTCTCTTCCCCTTAACAAATATTCCAACAAGTCACTAACACTACATCCATCCTCGGTTGCTCGATGAACTCTGGAACAAAGGGCAATAACACAGCATCGATCCTCTTCCAGACTTCTTCAATGTTGATCAAGTCACTAAAATATTTGATTTTATATCTTTGAAGATGTTGAGCTTCCACATGGATCATCATATCTTTTCCAAAGAATGTGTGAGCTTTGAAGACTTAAGTGTATTCTGATCTACGGATGTACACATACGCAAGAAAGCTTGTTGCAGATTTGAGCAAGTAATCTGCCATGTTCTTTCCTTCATATCACTTTTTTATAACGTCATCGGCTTGAACTTTCATGGTTTGCATCACTTTCATTGCCATTGTTTTGTCATCCAATAATTGATCGGCAAAGTCTAGAATCATTTTGGCCTCATCACCATTGAAGGATTCAACGATCGGGCTCAAATCCTTGAATATATGAGCTTCTGCAGGATTTGAAGAAGATGCGCCTTTATTTACAGCATGCCTTCTGCTTGAGATAAGCACTTTACGTAGAGACTGGTCATCATCGCTCTCTGTCTCTTCATCATCTTCAATACTAACAGATTTAGAAGCGGGTGCAGTCATTTCTTTCATTTTCTACAGATTGTGCTCTCGGGAAACACATCCATGGAAATTGTGTAGACCACCTCATCCAGTTTCTGGGTGTCAACCTCAATCTCATCAGCCAGAGTGGAGGTTTTCGACTCCTTCACACCTTCATTTCCTTCAACATTACCTTGATCCAGCTTGTCCGAATCCGAGGCCTTCGTTGATGTTGCTTCTGCATCACCACTGAGAGTTGACTTTTTTAACTCCTCAGTTGCAGCATTAATCTCTGCATCATCCACATCTTCTCCATCAAACTGACCTTTCCCCTCAGTTTGAGCTTTACATTCCATTTTGATTTCTGTCTCGTCCCTCAATTGACGTTTAGAAACATCTTTCCAGAAATAATTTTTGCTGTGTTTTGCTCATGTCTCGCTTTTCTCTGCTTGATGCACTTGATAACCACTGGCAAGTCCACTTTGATTTCCACTTTTGTGGATTGAGGCTGCTCTTCTATCTCATCAGGGAGAAACTCCACTTTTCCTGGTTCACAATCCGGTTTATCTACTTGACTTCGAAAGACAAGCGTGTTCTTCACATCCATTTCCTTCACCTTTTTCAACTGGGTGAGCAATTTCTCCAAGATATAAGAAATGAGGCAAGCGAAGCGAACCTTCTTCATCTTCACTTTGAAGGAGATGTATGAAGCTGGTGCCACGCTCTTTGATGATTCCACTAACTGGTCAATCATAATTTGACAGTAGTTGTACTTCTCTATCTTTGCAACCTCATCGGTGAGGGCAGCGGAAACTTTCAACTTTGGCCATGTAACAGTTGAAACATTCCTGGTGTGACTCATCATAGTCTTCATCACCAAATCGCACAAATCCTTGTATGGACTCTTCAGAGAACTTGTGAGCTTCGTCATCTCCATCTTGAATTTTCCATCTTTTATTTCCTTAGGAAGAAATTTGACTTTGTCATCACTCGCATATCGCCGAAACTCAGCAAGATAATGACTGTGTCCAGCCTCTTTCACCTTCTTGCCAGAATCACGGAGTCCTAATTTCTCTATTTACAACTTCTTCACATCCACTGTGGAAGATCAAGTATTTTGCCCCATTCTTGCATTCGTAGTTAATTATGAGCTCTCCTACCTACAAGCAGCTTGAATTAACTCACGAATATGTCACTTCATGGATATATGAGACAGTAGGTTATGAAGAAGTTGTAAATAGAGAACAAATTGTTGCTCTGCCAAGCCAACAAGTTTTACACGGGGTTGTGCTTCGAGTTCCAGAAATCAAGCGTATAGTATCCGACTTGATGGAAGTAACTGTAGACAGCCACTTACAGAAGATAGTAAAAAACACATGCTAGTAGTATACAAGCAAAAACACTCACTTGTAGGTGGTAAGTGTAAACTAAAGCTTATGACTTAACCTAATCACCCACTTGCAGGTTCCTAGACCTAGAATGAAGATCGATTCACCCTTAACCAAATATCCAACAATCTCCTGCTTGGAATGAGGAAGAATGCTCTTCATTGGGGACTTACCTTACCTTCCATCCTTACTCCACCTTATATTCTCCTAGGTTTAAGAAACCCAATTCCATACATAATTTGCATGAGCAAGCAGCTTGGTGAGAATATCTGCTCGTTGAAGGTCAGTATGTATCTTAATCATCTTGACGTCCTTTTTCTCAACATGATCCTGAATAAAGTGATGTTGAATTTCGACATGCTTGCATCTTGAATGAAGTACGAGATTTTTAGTGATGGCGATGGCACTTGTGTTGTCATAGTAGATAGAAACTTCTTTGGCTTCGATCTTATAATCTCTCAGTTAATATTTGAGCCATAGAATCTGTGAACAACAGCTACTAGTAGCCATATATTCTGCTTCAGTTGTAGAGGTTGCAATGCTTGTTTGCTTCTTGGAAACCAAGAAACTAGCTTGTTACCCAAGAATTAACAAGTCTCGGTTGTGGACTAACTATCAACTCCACAACCACCGAAGTCAGTATTTGAATAGCCACTAAGCGTAAGATCATCATCTGCAGGATACCATAGACCTAAGTTGATGGTCCCTTTAAGATATTGCAAGATATGCTTTGCCGCTTCTAAATGTCTCTGCTTGGGATTACTTTGAAAGTGAGCACAGACTCCCACAGCGAAAGTGATATCCGGTCGACTTGGTGTGAGGTAGAGAAGCAATTCGATCAATGCTCGGTACTCCATTGCATTGATTGATTTTCCCTTCCAGTTGGCATTCATTGAGATCTTAGTCGTTTTTACATTTTGAATACCAAACTTAGTCAGCATGTTGCGAGTATACTTCGCTTGATTGATGAAGATACCGTCGCTTTTCTGCTTGACTTGTAATCCAAAAAAATAAGACATCTTCCCTATCATCGACATCTTATATTGACACTGCATAAGATCTGCAAATCTTTCACCAAGAGAAGGGTTAGGTGATCCAAAGATGATATCGTCCACATAGATTTGAACCCATAGCATATCTTCACCTTCATTGATGATGAAGAGAGTTCGATCTACTCTTCCCTTGCAAAATCCACTGTCGATGAGGAATTGTGAGAATGTATCATACCGTGCACGTGGTGCTTGCTTAAGGCCATAGACAACTTTATTCAAGCGATACACTTTATCTCCTTTCACAAATCCTGAGGGTTGCTGAACATACATTTCCTCTTTCAACCACCCATTAAGGAAATAACTTTTCACATCCATTTGATAGACTGTAAATTTCTTAGATGCGGCATAAGCGAGAAACATGCGAATCACTTCAAGGTGGGCAACTGGAGCGAAGGTCTCTTCATAGTTGATTCCTTCTGCTTGACAATAGCCCTTTGCGACTAGGCGTGCCTTGTTGCGAACCACATTATGGTTTTCATCAATCCTGTTCTTGAAAATCCATTTGGTACCAATCACTTCTTGATGGGTCGGACGATCCACCATGTATTAAATGTTGTTTCTCTCAAATTCATTGAGCTCTTCTTACGTGGCGTTTATCTAGTTTGAATCATCCATCACTTCTTCCACCATGGTTGGCTCGATGTTTGATAAGAAACAACTGAATAAACAACTCTCTCCATGGTGCAACATTCCACGGGTCTTCACACCTTGGTTAGGATCACCAATTACTTGAGTTAGATCATGATATCATAACCATGACTTCTTTCAATTCATCTCTTCTTCATTCTCCTTTTCTGATTGGTTCCCACCATCTTCTTTATCACCATTTGCTTCAGAGGATGGAATTCCTTCACCATTCCATCATGTGAAGTCTGAGGATCGGCTGTTGAAGAGCTAGGTGATCGCTCTTCTTGTGGCAGCTTGCTTGGATCCTATTCCACTTGCTCCTCAGTGTGTTCAAGATCTGCAACACTTGGTGACTCAGCATTCATACTCGAGTGAGTTACTAATCCATCGGTAGTCACTTTCTAAATATTCTCTTCTACATGTTCCTGTGCTTTCTTGAAAGAAGACTCGTCAAACACAACATGAGGTGTTTCTTCCACCATAAGGTTTGGTTGTTATAATCGCAAAAAGCTTTGCTTACTGCAGAATATCCCAAGAATATTCCGGAGTCCGCTTTGCTATCAAATGTTCTCAATTGTACCTTACCAGTATTGTAAATGAAACATTTACAACCAAATATATGAAAATATGAGATATTAGGTATACTCCATGTCCATATTTCATATGGAGTCTTTTGGTGCCTTGTGTTGATGCCGGTGCGGTTTTGGACATGACAAGCGGCATGAGTTGCTTCTGCCAAAAATTGCTTTGGCAGTTCTGCATTAGCTAACATCGAGCGATCCGCTTCTTTGCAAGTTGCTTTAACAACTTTGGAAGTTGTTGAAGCGAATCCTTTTTCCTGTAAAAGAACACTACCCAAGTGAAGCGTGAATAATCATCTACCACTAGAGTTAATTTTCTTCCATTTAAGCTTATAGGTGAAATAAGGCAAAAAAGATCCATGTGCAATAATTCCAGTATGCGTGAAGTTGAAGATCCTTCAACGCTTGGAAATGAAGCTTTCACTTGCTTCCCGCTTTGACACGCTGCACATTGTTGATCATTGTCGAAGACTTCATTAGGAATTCCTTGATTAAGGCCTTTCCTAGAAATCTCGTTAAGTGTTTGGAAATTGAGATGAGCTAGTCAGCGATGCCACAACCATCCCCTTTCTAATGAATTCTTCACCACTAAATAGTATTCTCATCTCAAGCTTTCCAATTTGTAACCTACATGCTTCCTTTTTGCACACCTGTTAGAGTGATCTGCATAGTCGATTTGTTCTTAACAATATATTCGTTCACAACAAACTCGAGATTATAACCCTTATCACACAGTTAGGAAATAGAAAGCAGATTATGTTTAAGATCATCAACATATGAAACTCCTTGAAGTTTTATATGTCCGATGCAAAAAGTACCATGCCCTTTAGTGTAACCTTTTACATTATCACCAAAGGTTATTGAAGGACCCTCTTTTTAATGTAGTCTAAGAGAAAAGATTTTTCACAAGTCATGTGATGTCAGCATCTGCTGTCCAGGTACCAAAAAACTTCTTTTTTTTTCTTTTCTTGCTTGTCAAGGTCCTTCCACTTGCTCTGCACGATCAAGGTTAAACCTTAGGTACCCAAATATGGGTTTTACAGGGTTAGCAATCTTTGGAACCCACACAGAGCTAGTCTTCATTGGTGAAGCAACCTTCACTTTAGGTGCCTTGTCAATAATAGTCGGGTTATGCTGAGAACCATAACCACGAGCGTGTTGTCGTGCAATGAAGTATGAACGTCTTTCCTTCCGTGAAGTGAATCGTGGAGGATTGACTTTCTCCTTCATGTTATGAGAGCGTGGAATAGTTATGCGAACATAACTATATGGTGTGCTCTCATAATAATGATAATCACCACTAGGAAATACATTCATCTTCCTTATAGGAAAATAAAGAGGAATATAAGTATTGGGTGAATCATCTCCCTCGGCATATGGGTGCCAAACTGGAGGATGATATAAAACAGGAGCAAAGCGAACTGAACCTTTCTTTGGTCCATTTGTAGAAGCGTTTGCTTTGTTTTGTTGAACCACTTTAGAATTTGCTTCAGACTGTTTTCGCTTTTGATTGCGAATAGAAGCATTTCGCTTCTCAGTCTGACTCGCTTCTATAGGTACAAATCGCTTTCCCTTGGTTTTTAAAGTAGATTTCTTTGGGAAATTCGATTTGGGTTCAACTTTTCTTTTCCTTTGCCGATGGGAAGTTGAATAGCTGTGGGCTTTCTCTTCTTCCCATAGAAGGAATTCTCAGTAGAAGTTTCAGTAGAGGTAGAGGCTTGGTTGGTGGCAGACACGAACTCAATCCCTTTATTTTGTTTGTGAGATCGAAGAGATTGCTTGATAGTCTCAATGGTGTGAGATGCCTTATTGAAATTATTTTGGTTCAGAGCGACTGCTCACTCCCTTGAACAGTTTGGAAACATTGTTAGAGGTCTTCGAACTTAGTTCGTAGATTAAGGAGAATGCATTCTTTCTCCTCAAGCATGTCTGCGAGTTTATTGTTCTCGCTCTGACAATCCACTACCAAGTTTTTGATGACTCTGCTTCAAACTATCATATCTTGCGTGAAGATTGTTGATCTAGTTGTTTGAAGTCAATCTTATCCTTTGAAATTACTCGTCAAGTTCTTATTATCTTCCATATAGCGAACTAGAATTTTTGAAGTGATTCATGATTATCTTGGTTAATTCAAGGAAATCATGAAATAGTTCATTGTCATCTGATACGATCTTCATCGAGCAAGAGATGCCGACGTAGATACATAGCTTAGAATCGGAAGCCGTAGAAGTAACACCTTTGAGAGCAAATCGAAAGATAAGATGGACCACTAACACCTTTGAGAGCAAACCCTCTAAATTATTTAGGAATTTCGAAACAACCTATATCCCAAAGAGACGGTCGCCCCAACAATGCTAGTCAACTCTATTGATCAAATCTAATGCAGCTAAAATAAATAAACAGAAAATAAGAGATACGATGGTAATCCCAATATACCTATGGACTAAACCCCTCTAAATTATATAAGAATGTCGAAACAACCCATATTCCAAAGAGATGGTCGCCGAGTCACACGGGGATGTTGAATGACACAAACGAGGGATGATTTACTCGTCGATACATCGATAAAGAATATATCGATGAACGGAGAAATCTATAGGATAAACAAAGGAGATAAAATCTCACATTTTTATTGATTATCAAAGACAAGGGTGTTATTTTCGTCACCCCCCTATAGGCCTTATTTATAGGCTTTAAAAAACTTAATTTTTACATGGAAATAAATCAAAATCTTGTCCTAAGGGGTAACAAATTAATCCCTAGTCTAAACAAGGTAATTGATACCAAAATAAAGAAGAAAACAAATCTTCTATCTATCACCTCTAACAAAAACGAAAATTAAATCAAATAAATCTTCTAAATATTATCTTCAATCTTCCACCCAATTGATCTTCAAATCTTGGCCCACAAGATTGAATCCATAATCACAGGCTTGCGTCATCATCTATATGTGAAGTGGTATCCTCCTAATTTTCTTGAGTATTAATCACTTCACATTGCTTGCGTGCAAGTGTGTATAGAAAAGTATTAGAATTAGAAATTGGTACCTCTCTATGCTTGCATCATCTTCGCTCATAGCTGTCAGTCCCATGTCCTTTTCTTCATCGGTGAATTGATCTTCATCATGGTTAACTGGTTTGAGCGATGCTTCTGTTGATTCTTCGGCTAAGAGTGCTGCTCTCTTGTTGTTATCCTTTCAGGCTCAAATCTCGTGCTTCTCCTTCTCAGTCAGATCAAGGCACTCACTTTTGTAGTGGCCCATCTTATGACATTCGAAGCATTGGATATTCATTTTCTCCTTGGGGATAATCCATAATTTCTCATCCTTTCTTCCATCATGAGGATCCGAGCAATTCGCTTGTCCTCTCTGGCATTTATAGAATCACTTGTACTTCGCCGCACGAGCATTCGAAGTATTAAACCCTTTTAGTAGGGTCAAAGCAAATTCCTTTAGCTCTTCTTTTGACATGTCAGCCACGTCACCGTGAGAGAAAGCGGCGCTTGGCACGAATGGGTCAGATTCTTCATAGGCTTCGAAAGCTAAGCCTTTTGCTGGTGCTGGAGGCTCATCATCATTATCCCTTGATGCCTTTCCATTAAGATCAAACTCCATCACTTAAAGTCTGAAAATAGTGCTTCGGGTGAGACTGCTCCAGTGAGCGCTCACCTTGGAATTGACCTCTTTATGAGTGAGATTTTTTCCTAGGGTAGTAAGCGAGGATACCATGTTCAAGACTCGGGTCTCGAACATTTCCATGCTCATTGTTCTTCATCGAAAGAGCTTCAAACTCCCGCAGTAGTACATATAGTTTGTTCTCTTTGATCTTCTTTGTTCCTTGCGAGAGAAGGGCAAGAGTATCCCACATTTCCTTTGTTGTCTTGCACTTCATGATGCATGCAAGATGAGCATGAAAAATAGTTAATTGGATTACATTTAGTCAGTCGAGATTGTCGACTTTGAAATCGTAAGCAGTGAACTCCGCTCGAGGCTTTAGAATACATGATCTGGAACACCTTCAAGCTGGGCTTGAACATTTAATTTCCATCAACATCTCTTTGTTCTGTAGGACGGTTTCCAATGACGATCTTCGTGATGACTATCGGTCTATTCTTAATCACTTCCCATATTCGGACATGTAGAGAAGCGATGTGAGAGATTGAACATGAAAGCTCCAAGTATTGTACCCTTTAATGGAGAATTGGGAGAGCTATGTGGAAGACATACTTGAAGAGTGATAATTAATATGCAGGTATGCTTGTGAGTGAGTTTTTAATGCAAGATTTATGAAAACAGATCGGTTCGGTAACCTAACTGTGTCGCTTTCACGACACCAGTATTAAGAGACATAGGTTGTGAACCCCTACTCTGATTTGTTGGTCCCAGAAGTGAGTTTTACATACGTAGAGGGGGGGGGGTAAATAAGTGTGTCAGGGAAGTTTGGACTTCTCTAAACTTTTCTTGTAAAAACTGTGTGCTTTTAAAAGAGAAGCATTTCACTTTTGAAGAAGTACAGACTTCTCAGAAGCAAATTGCTTGCGAGTTAAAAACGCTTGCGGAATTTGTTGAGCAGGTTTATACTTGCTTTTGAAAAATCTTGCTTAACTTTAAAGAAGTATTGGTTGTTTGAAATGAGTGTGTACCTTATGCAATAAACAAGCTAGTGATTAACACGTATTTTATGTGTATGTTGAGTGTGTTTTGCGTGTTTAAGTCTCGATTTATGTGCTTAAAGGTTAGAAATGCTAGGGTTTCTTAACTTGTAGCATACATTCTACTTTTCTCATTTTTTTTCGGTTTTTGATCCATTTTTTTTAGAATTGGAATAAGCATTCATGTGGCTAAGGATCGGAGGCTAGAAATGAGGAAGAATCGAGCTTAATTAGGGTGAAACCTAGGGTTAAGAATGTGGAATTTATATTTATAAAGTTAGGTTTTCACTAGTTCAAGTTCGTTTATGTTTTCCTCGTTCTTTCGAGTCTCTTTGTGTTTTTTTTGCAGGTTTATGAAGAACTCATTTGGAAACTTTAATCATTCCATCTTGAAGAGGAGTTCATTAGAAAGCTGTAGCAAAAAGCGGATCAAAAATCAGAGTTCGGACGAGAGAGAACGAGCTAAAACGAAAACATCGCGCAAGAGAAGACGGATGGGCGGCAAACCGGCGACCCAAACCGGTGGTCCATTGGGCCGCCGGTTCTCCGCACCCAGGCCGCCGAACACCACAGAGAGACCGCGGTCCACTGGACCGCCACCGCCGGTGCCCCGGCCATGGACCACCGGTTGCGAGAAAATGCCCCCGGTTCGCACCGTTTCGCCCAGGTTCATCCCATTTCGTCCGGGTTCAACCCAAACACGATTTTCAATGTATTTAACCCCAAATTCTTCCCTTTTTGATGTAACTTTTACACCTCTTTAATATAAAAAAACCCTAGAAACATTTCCCTCTTTCCTTTTTAGTATTTTGAAGATTGTTGGAGCTACATTGGTTGGATTTGCAATTGAAGACCATTTTCTTCTTCCTCTTTAAATTCTCTATCTTTTAAGCATGATTTCAATTGTTTTCTATGGTTTATTTCCTTTAATTATGTCTAGCTAAATTTCATTTGGTTTCAAATATATGAAGACATGATCTAGATTAATAGGTTTTTTTGGATATTGTAGTTGGATTTGCCTTCTAATTCATATGTCTTGTGGTTTGGGACTTGATTTTATTGTATGATTGATTGGCCATCATTGAGTGCATATAAGGTGTTTGATTAAATGCTTAGTAGGCTTTAGTTCATAACACTTGGCATCAAATCACAACATATTAGTAATTCTTGCTAATAGGAGTTTCTAGATACTAATTGAGCTATTTGGAATTAATTTATGCATCTTGAGACCTAGCGGAGATAGATGTCATAGGTTAATCTACTTACATTGATTGCTTGAGAAAAGAGTTGGTGTATATCTTATAAAGAACTCCCGTATGAATTAGATTAAATCGGTTTATCCTTGCAAATTCCAAAACCTATTTCTCTAGTGAAAGTCGGATTATATTTGGAACCATACTTTCTCTTATTAATTTCAATCGTTTGTTACTTGTTTGTTTCTTCATTAATTGTCATTTCATTTGATTATTAGCTTATAAAAAAAACACAAAAAGCATGACATTCGGTAGCTTGGATAGTAGTTAAATAGCTAGATTACTAGTTGAAATTCTCACGCCATAGCATTCGTTGTGGTTCGACTCGATTACTCAATCGATTATTATTGCATCTCCCTCACCCCTAAAGTGAGGGCGGATCAATTAGTAAATATAAGAAATAAAAATAGTAAACACTTAGCTAGAAAAGCGGCAAATACACAAGCAATTTATAGTGGTTTGGAGGTTACGCTCCTACATCCACTTGTTGCTTTCACTCAGCAACTTGAAATTCCTTCACTCAGAAATCAAACAAACATTAACAACATGTCCTGGATTTATCCTTCTCAGTGAAGTGTTTCAATTTCGACCTCGAACTCAAAACCTAGAGATTAACATGGGTTCTCTAGAAACCTAACAAATACCTAACAAACGATCTTGGTTTTTCCACTTAAGTACTCTGACTTAAGCTTCACAAACTTCGATCAAACAACAACAAACAAACACAAACTCAAACTTACAACTCAATCTAACAACAAGCTATGAACGAGAGTTTGGATTTTGTTTTTGAGTTCTAACTCAGAGAATCCTTTTACAATGAAGATCACATAAAATGGTTAAGGATTTTCCTCCTAGATTTGAAGGACTAGTTTCTAGTCTAGGGTTGAAGGGATCTAGGTGCTGTTAGCTTAGAAACTTTTTAAGGACTCAACAAACTCTAAAGATGCAGAACTTGGGAGATTTGAAAGCTATGAAAACTCAGAAATTCATGCAGATTGCTAGTGCGCGAGAGTAGTTTCGTAAGTCTTCAACATTGAGAATGCACCCCGATTTATAGTGGGAGTTGGCCATCTTTCCCTTAGAGAGGTAAGTGGCACGTGCTCTTCATTTCCCTTCGGACAAGCGACAATACAACTTTAACTGCGAGTGCAAAGTGCTTTTTGTAGAGTTTAGTTTTGTTTTGTTTCCGGAAGTGGTAAGTCTATCTCTTTATAGGTTGTCGCCGCGTCTTCTAGCGAGAACACAAACTGAGCACTGTTCCGGCGACTACCGTTGCCCAATGGCGAGCTTCCACGCGTCCTTTGACTGCCATGCCATATTTCATGAAGTGTACGAACTGTTGTAGAGTCAGAATTTGAAATTCAAACTCTAGTTCACTTTGTTGCTTCTCGTGCTTTCTCACGAGCCCATCATCAGTGCTGAATACTGTAGACTTAACGCTTGTACTGATATCACTTTCTTTGAGTAGCTTTGCACGAACGCTTTTCTTCAAGTTTCTATTACTGTAGTCGCTTTTCACTTTCAACAAAGTGATCGCTTATGACTTTCTGCTTCTAGCAGACTTGAAACCAGTAAAGCCTTCTTCGTTTTTCTTCACTTCACTTCGCTGCACTTCACTTCGCTTTACACTGCTTCGCTTGTGCCGGAACAAAATAAACATAAAAAAGTGTAGCTCTCTAACAAGTGTGCTTCTCTAATACATTGAAAATTACATGAAGTAATACTTGGCCTTCATAAAAAATAATAAGGGAATATTTTATGGGGTTTTGGAATCAAATCAAAACAAATTGTATTATATTAAAACCTAAAAGATTCCTCTTCCCCTTAACAAATATTCCAACAATATGAACAATTTTTTATTTGAGTGAATGATTTTTTTGTGGGTGAATGAACAATTTTGTTTTACCTCTATATATTTTTTTGAGTGAATTAATTTTTGTGGGTGAATGAACAATTATGTTCCCAATAGTGCGGCTGTTGGTTTGTCAATTTTTATTTTATTTTCCATATTTACATGTACTAATTGAAATTAATAAAACATAAACGTATACATTTGGAGAATCTAATTGAACTCGTTAAATGTTAATTAATAGTTTACACTTAATTAAATATAAATTAGTCAATGAAATACAAACATAATATGGAAATTAGACATAAAAACATATAATTACCTATATTATTCGCCAGAAACAATGAAGCAATGTAACTCGATATTTCGGAAACAATGAAGCTCGATATCTCGTGATCTTCTTATTAGCTTCCCTTCCCTTGGTTAATGGCTTCTTCTCATTCTCAGAATATGAACAATTTTTTTATTTGAGTGAATGAAGTTTTTGTGGGTGAATGAACAATTTTGTTTCACCTCTATATATTTTTTCGAGTGAATTTTTGTGGGTGAATGAACAATTATGTTTCAGTTCTATATATTGAGTTTCACACATTTTACATTGGATACCAAAATTAATTACTATTACATCTGTGACGATATATCATTTCAAATTTATTACTGTATACCTTGTAATATAACAAGCCAAAATTTTGCAATAGCTTTAATTTTCACTCGTTGAAAATTTTGAACTGCATGCATTACATTATACTACCTCCGTCTCATATACTTATGTACGTATTCCGTTTTAGTCGGTCTCATTTCTTATGTACGTTTCCTAAAATGGAAATAACTTTATATCACTTCTCTCTATCACTTTACACTTTATTCACACTTTATATCACTTCACCCCTTCAATTCACACTTTTTATATCACTTCACCCCTTCACTTCACACTTTTTATATCACTTCACCCCTTCACTTCACACTTTAATAATTTTGCATTGGTTTTGGGATTTATAGTGTATGTCATAAGTAATTGAGATGGAGGTAGTACATTAAAATGTCATCTCTGCATGAGAGTAATAACACATTTCGCCAAAAGAAGTGAGACCCAAGCATAGGAGCCGTCAACCAAAAAGTGGGATCCAAGCATAGTTGTCGTCTTGTTAAACCAAAAAAGTGGGCTCCCTTTTTCTTAAAAAAATAAAAAGGGTAATTTTTACATACATTTGTAAAAAGGGTAGTTTACATATTAAAACTTTATAAATACAGTTAGACATACTAAAATTACTATGTCACAGCATTCTAAGAATAGCATATTCAGAAAACAAAAACTCCAAATATATAAGATTATTAATAACCGTTGATTGCAACATAAGAAACAAGGGGGAAAGCAACATTTCCTCCTATTCGTTTTGTTCTTCAAAATCTCCATCTTTCCCTTATATTCAAAGCCCCATTGCATAGGGAAATCTTCTTCTGCTTTCCATTTCCAGAAGAAGAGAGGTATGTTATTTTCTTTCTGTGCCAATAATATGTGTATCCTAAATCAATGAAAATTCTAATTATTTTGGATCGATTGATCGAAATGCATATTCTAGAATTTTGAGAGTAGGTTCTTGTAAAATGTACAAAAAATGTTAATCGACATGATGCTTTAAGAAATGGAAATTATCGATTATTTTATACGTACACTAATTTAATTTTACCATTTTCGTGAATTTTCATAAGAAAAATATGCTAAATATTCAAATTTCCTTAATCATAGATATGAGATGTTGCACAATGCTGTAATGTAATATCGATATCTTGATCTTCTCCATTCATTTTCTCAAGTTTTTCAAAATAATAATAATAATAATAATCTTTTGGTTTATGTACACGAGGTTCATATGTTTTACATCGGTTTACATGAGTTGAGACCATCTGGTCCATTTTCTTTTCTCCATGTCCTAAGAATGGACCAGATGATCTCGGTATGGATTTTGAGCACAGGTGATCTCACCATTTGAATTAGGGTTAGGAGAGGAAAGGCACAAACATGAGGTCCGTGCTCCTCCTCATCCTCATGGTGGCGGCTGTTGCTTTCCTCCTCCACCCTGCCAACGCGAGTTTGAAACCTAACCCAACGACGGTAGTGGTGACGAACAACCACACGAATTTTCTAAGTGTGAGGTGCTTCTCCTTCGACAATGCTTACACGGTGAACCACCTGCCCCCGTGGGGCCAGTACCAGTTCAAGGTGAGCAAGAACTTCATCTACCCTTCCACCACCATGTTCAATTGCTCCACCAACATGGGTACCTTTGTCGCCTATCGCTACAACTATGAGTGTGCCAATGACAAGTACGAGAAGTGCGACTGGAGGTTCGACGAAGACGGTGCCTACATATGGGATCCCAAGCTAAATGTTTGGACCTCGGTCGACTATGCTCCTAACTATGAGTCTCTCCTTAGAGGTGGTGTCATCCAAGGCTACTTTGCGAATTAGTCGCAACCAATATATTAAAAAGAATACTCATTTTGGTTTGTGTTATGAGAAATGGTTAATTGGTAGATGTGTTTGTGAAGTGCAATCGATGATCATATAATACTGCATTTCTTTTTTTATATGATTGGATAAATAATATTTTTGGAAGACTATTATCTCTTTAGAGTACATTCCTATAGAAGTTAACACGTTGAATCCTTATCCTCTATTGCATTTGACAAAAGCTTTGGTGTGATTCGGTTGATGGTGAGACTGGATCTTAATCTGGGCCGTGCTTGACTCGATCTGATCAACGTTTAATTAAAAAAGAAATCTTTAGTAAAAGTATAAATTATATTGTGAATAATGCAAATTGTCCTGAACACAAGTGACTATCTATGTATTACTCGAAATCTTCAATGCTATCATATTGGTCCCATAATTAGTAAATCCTGTGGTTATTTACACTACTGTCACTACATTTTATGAGTGATGAGAATATCTTCCACCTTTCAAATATAATATATATATATATTATTCACCTATTTTTAGTCTGTGAATATGACTGCACGCTTAAAGAGCATCTAGAAGGGTTCATATCTATATCTATAATACATTTATTATATATATATATATATATATTTAGGAAATAGATCCTATGAAAACTAATTAGATTGTGAAACCTAGAAACCAACAAGAGCCCTTGATTTGTGTCATCTTGTGGTTAGGATTTAGTAGGATTTTCTATTTTTAATTAGTTTTAATTACCTATGTAAATTATATTTCATAACACAGTAGGGGTATTTATGTCTTTTAAGGCAAATAACTAATTTCATAAACAACACACGCAATCTATCTTCATCTTCACGTATCTTCATCTTCACATAATTCTGCACAAATCTATCTTCACGTAATTCACGTTGCAAGCAATTCACAAGAGAAGACGAATGCGATTCATACAAACGCGATTGGAATCACGTCGCAACAATTCATATCGCAACTGAATTCACGTCGCATCTGCAATTTTTATTGGAATCGATTGGAAGTTTTGGTATTGCTGCCAGCCTACTGCATCAGCGCCTCCTTGGCATCGTGCCACCATCTCCGTAAACCTTCTTCGGCAGTAGCAGGTTCAGGAGGCACTGCTCCTATCTCTGCTTCATCTCTTATTTCCAGCAACTACTACACTGCTGCACCTTCTCAATGTAGCGCCATCAACGACATCGCCGGCGCTGCTGTACCACCACCATATCATCGTCGTGGCTTTCCTTTCCCTCATAAATGGCATCTGTAGGCTATGGGTTTAGAACTCAACCTCCTATTCAAGTTTTAATTTATATTCGTGAATTAAATACTCTTGATTTTATATTTTAAAAGCTTGAATTTCCCTATGTCTATTGCTTGCTATTTCAAGTATTGCATGTTTCAATTTGGTTATTAATTAGCTGGAATATGGTTCATCTCTGTTTAACATCCTAAATTCTTAGATAGAAGTTGAATTGTAGTCATGCAGAAATAATGGAGATACTTACTGATTTGTAATTGAATTTTGGTGGAGTGTATATAGGTATTGAAGAAATAGATGCTTTGGTGGTGATGAAACTGGATATCAGAAATTCCCTTGTTTTCCTCTTATGCATAAATAAAGTTGGATCAATAAATTGTTCATAAGTTGTGTGCGAAAATATGGAAATCTTGTACTATGGAAAGATTTGGATTGTTGTAGTTGTTGGCTTGAAATGAAAATAGCTTTAACTCTTTAATTCTCTTATATTTCTTATTTTCCTTCTTCTTCTTCTTCTTCTTCTCTTCTTCTTCTTCTTCTTCTCTTCTTCTTCTTCTTCTACGTTTTTATCCGGAAGTAATTCTCATCTCTTCTTATTTTCTCTATTGAATATTATGGTCTACATTTCCACCACGAGTTCATTTGCATTTTTGAGCAATTTCATTGCATACGTGTCATTATATGTTGCATTTTTTAGCTATTTCAATGTATACTTGTCATTATTTATTGCATTGTTAGCAATTGGATCACCTCTTTCATTTTATTTCACACCATCGTCTAACGAAATCAACTATGTTTAGATCAGGATTTCATGTCCTAGGAGTTAAGGTTTAGTTTTCTAAAGATTAGGGTTTCGGGTTTAAGATTCTAGGGGTGGTTGGGGTTTAGTGTTCTAAGGGTTAGGGTTTAGTTTATTAGGGTTTTGGGTTTTAGGGTTCTAGGGGTTAGGGTTTAGTGTTCTAGGGGTTAGGGTTTAGTGTATAAGAAATGATCAATAATGGTTCCACATTTCCAACACAAGTTCATTTGCATTTTTGAGCAATTTTATTGCATACTTGTCATTATATGTTGCATTTTTTAGCAATTTCATTGCATACTTGTCATTATTTTTTGCATTGTCAGCAATTGGGTCACCTCTTTCATTTTATTTCACACCATCTTCTATTAAAATCAGTCATTTTCGATCAGGGATGTTTTAGGGGTTAGGGTTTAGTTTTCAATAGGTTAGGGTTTCGGGTTATATGGTTATAGAGTTATAGGGTTAGGGTTTAGTTTATTAGGGTTTAGGGTTTTTGGATTCTAGGGGTTAGGCTTTAGTGTTCTAGGGGTTAGGGTTTAGTGTAAAAGGAGATCAATAATGGCACCTGTTGGGATATTATGTTAAGGGGGAACTTGAATCAAGTAATAAACAATTTGTTTTGATTCGATTCCAAAACCCTCTTTAGAATATTTCCCTTATTATTTTTGATGAACTAGACAAGTTTTTACAAAGAAAAGCTTACTTGTTAGGAAGCTTTACTTTTGGTCTAGAAGCGTTGAGAATGGAGCAGTCAGAGCTCGCAAAGCGTTCGGAAGCGAAGCGGCTCCAGCAGTGAAAGCGTCAGCAGTGAAGCATTGACAAAGCATCTTGGAGACGCTTCAGATAAACATGTTAAGAGAGAAGTTTCCTCAGTAGAAGCGAAGTGCTCTCAAGTCAGCTCACCCAAAGTATCTTTGATATAGAGCTAAAATCAAAGCGTCAATCAATACAAGTGTGACATGTTTGACTCGCAGAATCCAAGTTTGAATTTCAAACACTCGGATGTCTGACATCTCACAGAATGAAGCCTACGTGTCATCACACTATTGCACAATGGAAATGGCTACAGTCCAAGAAGTCAAAGTTAGGTAAAGGCGGACATCCCTTCCTGACTCTTACAGACTGACAAGCCGAATTATCCGAAAATTAAGGAACACGCAACCTCTTCTCTCTCAACAGGAAGTAGGGTTCCTTATTATAAATAGAAGGAGTTTCACACACACTAAAAGAACGCACGTACAAACGACTCAAGCATTCACATTTGCAAGAACTCAAACAAATTTCTTTCTAGTACTTAGTTCTTTCAAAGCGTTTCACTTTAGTATGTCCTTAAGAACTTGTTTCTTAAGTATTGCAACTACCTCACTTTCTAGGCTCAATCTCTTATATCCATAGCCTAGACTCTTGAGAATTCTTATCCCTTGTGATTTTATTATAAAGGATTCTCTTACTTACAAAAATCCAAAACCCCAAAACCCAAGTCTAGAGTGAATAGATTGAGTTGTAAGGTTATCGAGCTTTTGTGAAAGAGTGTGTTGTTGTAAGGTTTCTCGAGAGCCAGTAAAATCTCTGAGGATTCAAGTGCAAGTTTGTTATTTGCCTTGAATCACTTCCCCTTGGAAGTATAAAACAAGGAGTACCAAGTGAAGGTATTCATCCCGTCGTGGATAGAGTGGACGTAGGAGAGGTGCTCCGAACCACTATAAATTGGTCGTCTCTTTATTTGAAGTTATTTATTTCTTTGATTATTTGCATACACACACTCACCTCTTTAATATTAACAAGGTTTTAATTTGCAAGATAAGCTTTAAAGACTCACCACATTCCGCACAGTATCATATGAGCAAGAGGCTTTGAACACTTCACTTAGCTTCAAAGCTTCTACTCGTCTAAAAGGCTGAAAATCGCAAGAGAAGTTAAACACTTCTCTACATACGTATTCACACCCCCCCTCTACGTGTGTAAGCGCCTTTCGGGACCAACAAGTAGTATCAGAGCAGGGGTTCTAACTGACCTCTGTTTCTGAATACTGGTTGCGCGAAAGCACTATAGTAGGTCTACCTGAACTAATCTTTCCAAACTTGCATTAAAACCTCACTCACTACATATTGCATCTTTCTAATCTTTTTTCAAGATGTCTTCCTCAGCACAGCTTCCTCAGTTCTTGATCGAGGGCTATACAATATGGAGCTTCTATGTGGAGTCCCATCTCGCTTCACTTCATGACCGCATGCATGAGGTTGTCGAAAAGGGACTTATCATAATCATGAAATGTCTCTTGAGGAACCGTGAAAAGGAGAAATCCGTCGACCAAGATGGCAACCCTGTTGACGAGGAAGAAAGTACTTCCACCGATGTCTATGTCGTAAAGCCTAGAGAAGAATATACGACCAATGACTTCAAAGCTGATAATCTAGATCGGGTGGCACGCAACGTGATCCAGTCAACCATCCCCGATGCCTATCTTCCAAGAATCATGAAATGTAAAACGGCGAAGGAGATGTGGGAAACTCTTGCCCTAATCTCACAGGGCACGGAGAAAATTAAGGAAAACAAACTCTCTGTATTGATGCAGGAGTTTAACACTCTCACAATGAAGAGCAATGAGAGCATGGAGTCTTTCGAGACTCGAGTTCTGGGAATCACCACAACTGTGGCTTCCCTGGGGAAAGAACTCACCTTCAAAGAGATCAATCAAAAGGTGGTTCGTGCTCTGTCTGGAAAATGGAAGACAATGAAGGAACTCTTCCTCTCACAAAAAGAATTTGGAGACATATCTTCTGAAATGATGTTCTCCGAATTCAAAGCGATCAAATTTGACCTAGTCAAGAAAGCGCTTCATGAGGATGAGGAGGAGCTTCCAGCGAAATCAAAGAATCTGGCTTTCAAAGCCGCAGTAGAGAACACCACCATCGAAGCCGACACTTCCAACAGCGAGGTTGCAGAAATGTCGAGAGAAGAACTGGAGGATTACGCTCTCTATCTTGTTAGAGGGTTTAACAATTCCAACACTAGAGCGGCCAAGTATAAAAGATTCTACAAATCTCAAGGCCAGAGCTCACGTTTCACCCTACGCGATGGGAAGAGAGATGACAAATCTGCAGCCATCCCTAGAGAAAAAGCCAACATTGAGTGCTACGAGTGTCACAAAATGGGGCACTACAAAAGTGAATGCCCGAAGCTCTCAACCAAAGAAAAAGATGAAGTTAAAGCTCGTCGTAAGGACAACTGTCGCGCTCTCGTAGCCGATGCTCCTGTTGAATCCAAAAAGTCCATCGACCATGCTGAAGATCAGTTCATTGATGATGAATACGATTATGGTTGCATGGCAATAGAAGCTAAAATAGAGGTAAATATTCTTGAACCTAATACTCTTACATTATCACTAGGTAGTGAATATGGTGACGGTGAGGATGAGGCTTTCAGCTTGGAAAGTGATCTCTTTGATGACTATTTAGAGTTGCTCAAGAATCATGAATCCTTGTAGGAAGTTCTCATTCAGTTCAGAAAAGAGAACGACAGATTAGCCACTCTAGTCTAAAGAAAAAGACATATTCGAGTTGACGGCTAAGTTCGATAACCTTCTTGAACGTCACCAACGTACCATATCCATCTCCAAGGAATGCAAAGCCACTCTCGATCGTCTCAATAGCGCCTCTGTAGCTATTGAAACAATTGAAAGTTCTTTCAAACCCTCAAAAAGTTTGAAAGGAATCGGCTTTGGTTCCATCTTCACAGCTTCATCCGATGCTAGTACCGAAGCTTTGATGAAAAGCTCCAAAGCTGATCAACATGCTACTAGCAAAGGAAAATAGTTAGTCGGGTTTGTGGCTGAAACTTCAAGGCAAGCTTCCAAAGTGCCTTCGAAGGTTCAACCTGACGCTTTGAGAAAATCAAAGACTGGAAAACCTAAACACTCTAAACGTAATTCAAAGCGTGTCCAGTCTTTGACAATTCCGAAGCGTCAACAAGAGCGTAAAGTTAACTTGAATAACTTCACATCTCATGGAGGAACTCAAGTTCGCTTTATCCCCAACGCTTCACATAACTTTGATGATCGAAATCTCATCGATCATTTTACATAAAGTGAAAGCACTTCTTCACGCTCTCAGAGAAGGAGGAACCGTAGACGCTTTCACTATTACACACACGATTACACTCAGGGTTTTCCTATTAAACAAAGCCCTATTTGTTTTATTCAGGATCTCGAGAAAGGAATCACTCTCTCGGTGAATCCAACTCGAGTTTCCAAAACCACTAACATCAAGGAACCCAATGCAAACTGGGTACCTAAAAATTATTGATCACTTAGATCAAAGCGGCGAACTCGAAAAATACAGACAAGAGGAAGGAAGAAGCTGCTTGGTACCTAGACAACGGATGTTCACATCACATGATGGGTGAACAATCCTTCCTCGACGAGTTTATCATAAAGCATGGTCCAGATGTAATTTTCGGTGATGATGCAAAAGGCATCACCATCGGATATGGTACTTTTTGCATTGGAAATATGAGACTTCCTAATGTCTCATATGTTCAAGGCCTCAAACATAACTTACTTTACATTTCTCAATTCTGTGATAACGGGTTCGTGGTAGAGTTTATCTCTAACCACTGTGTTGTCAAGAACAAAACGTCTATACAGGTTGTTCTTATAGGTACTCAAAGGTAAAAAGTGTATGTAGCCAACTGGAGCAGCTGCGAAGTCAGAACCGGCCTCATCGTAAGATGCACCTCGGAGATTGGGTGGTTATGGCATCGTCGCCTTAACCATTTGAACTTGAAAACAATGAACAAGATCTCCCGAAAGAATCTTGTTCCAGGTATTCCTAGTGAAGTCTTCAACAAGGATATTGTATGCCAAGCCTGCCAAGAAGGCAAGTAGATCAAGAAGTCCTTTCAAAGCGTCGAGAGACATGGTTCATCCCGAATTCTAGAGCTCCTGCACATGGATCTCTTCGGTCCTATTTCACCGGTCACCTTGAGTGGGAGAAAGTATGCTCTTGTAGTCGTGGACAACTTCTCACGCTACACGTGGGTACTAATTCTACTAAAAAAGAAAGATACGCTTCGGGAACTTCTAAAGCTCCTAAAGCAGTTGACAGTGGAAAAAGGATTGAATGTGGTAAAAATACACTCCGATAAAGGAACAGAATTCCTCAATTAATTCATTGAAGCGTATAGCACAGAGAATGGGATTCCACATCAGACTTCAGCAGCTCGTACTCCACAACAAAACGGCATTGCAGAGCGCCGAAACAAAACCATCAAAGAGGTTGCACGTTCAATGCTCGCGGATGCCCAACTACCAAAAGGGTTCTAGGGCGAAGCAACCTTCACAACATGCTATACCCAGAACCGTACTCTAATCAACACACGCCCCGACAAAACTCTATATGAATTATAGAAAGGGAGAACTCCTACTCTTTCTCATTTACATATTTTTGGCTGCAAGTGTTTTATTCACAACAACGGTAAAATGCAATTGAGAGCGTTTGACAACAAAGCTGATACGGGAATATTTCTTGGATATTCCCCTATTAGCAAAGCTTATCGCGTCTACAATTGTCAAACTCTTGTTGTGGAAGAAACACCACATGTTGTTTTTGATGAAGCTGCGTTCAAGACTCCGCGGGTACAGGTAAATGCTGAAAGCATGAATGCTGGATCTGAAAGTGTATTGGAGTCTCCTGAAGCATCTTCCAGACCAATCACGCGCTCTGTCTCTAATGAAGTAGATTTGGTGGACGCTTCGGTAGAAGAAGAAATTGAAGACGAAATTGAAAAAATGGAGCAGGATCTCAATAAGCTCTCTCTCGATAAGGGGGAACCAAACTCGAGAATAGCTGATCCTCTGACCTCATTGGTTCCAAACAGTGAGGAAGCTCCATCCAGTCCAGTGGTCTGTGATCAAGGGAATGATGATGATCACACACCACGCTTCGAGGCAGATGATATGGAGGCTTTCAACCAGAAGAAGCTTTGGTTGAAATATCATCCCCAAGAAGGTGTTTTAGGTGATCCTAGCCAGGGCGTCACGACTAGAAGTACCTTATTTCATGGTGAGAGTTGCCTGTTTAGTTGCTTCCTAGCAAACACCTGATACCACTTGTTGGTCCGAAAGGCGCTTACACACGTAGAGGGGGGGGGTGAATATGTGTGTAGAGAAGTGTTTAACTTCTCTTGCGATTTTCAGCCTTTTAGATGAGTAGAAGCTTTGAAGCTAAGTGAAGTGTTCAAAGCCTCTTGCTCGTGTGATACTGTGCGGAATGTGGTGAGTCTTTAAAGCTTATCTTGCAAATTAAAACCTTGTTAATATTAACGAGGTGAGTGTGTGTACGCAAATAATCAAACTAATAAATAACTTAAAATAAAGAGATGACCAATTTATAGTGGTTCAGAGCACCTCTCCTACATCCACTCTATCCACGACGGGATGAATACCTTCACTCGGTACTCATTGTTTTATACTTCCAAGGGGAAGTGATTCAAGGCAAATAACAAACTTGCACTTGAATCCTCAGAGATTTTACGAGCTCTCGAGAAACCTTACAACAACACACTCTTTCACAAAAGATCGATAACCTTACAACTCAATCTATTCACTCTAAACTTGGGTTTTGGGGTTTTGGATTTTTGTAAGTAAGAGAATCCTTTACAATGAAATCACAAGTAAGGGATAAGGATTCTCAAGAGTCTAGGCTATGGATATAAGAGATTGAGCCTAGAAAGTGAGGTAGTTGCAATACTTAAGAAACAATTTCTTAAGGACACACTAAAGTGAAGCGCTTTGAAAGAACTAAGTACTAGAAAGAAATTTGCTTGAGTTCTTGCAAATGTGAATGCTTGAGTCATTTGTACGTGCATTATTTTAGTGTGTGTGCAACTCCTTCTATTTATAGTAAAGAACCCTACTTCCCGTTGAGAGAGAAGAGGTTGCGTGTTCCTTAATTTTTGGATAATTCGGCGTGTCAGTCTGTAAGAGTCAGGAAGGGATGTCCGCCTTTACCTAACTTTGACTTCTTAGACTATATCCATTTCCATTGTGCAATAGTGTGATGACACGTAGGCTTCATTCTGTGAGATGTCAGACATCCGAGAGTTTGAAATTTAAACTTAGATTCTGCGAGTCAAACTTGTCACACTTGTACTGATTGACGCTTTGATTTCAGCTCTATATCAGAGATGCTTTGGGTGAGCTGACTTGAGAGCGCTTCGCTTCTACTGAGGAAACTTCTCTCTTAGCATCTTTATCTGAAGCATCTCTAAGACGCTTTGTCAATGCTTCACTGCTGACGCTTTCACTGCTAGAGCCGCTTCGCTTTCTAACGCTTTGCGAGCTCTGACTGCTCCATTCTCAATGCTTCTAGACCAAAAGTAAAGCTTCCTAACAAGTAAGCTTTGCCTTGTAAAAACTTGTATAGTTCATCAAAATTAATAAGGGAATTATTCTAAAGAGGGTTTTGGAATCGAATCAAAATAAATTGTTTATTACTTGATTCAAGTTCCCCCTTAACATAATATCCTAAGAATTTCCCCCTTTTTGATGATGCCAAAACCCGATGTCAAGTGCTTACACAATTCTAGAGAATTTTAGGTTAAGTATAAGAATCAGATTGGGTTAGGCAAAAACGTAATATCAATACAGTTATAGGCTGTTAACTGAAAGCGTATAAATAAATATAGACAATGAGAAATTATCTTAAATGTAAGCATATTGAAATTCACCATCATTTTATTCGGGATCATGTGGAGAAGCAAGATGTTAAGTGGAAAAGATTCCAACTGAGGATCAGAAAGCGGATATTCTCACCAAGCCGCTTCCACAAGCACACTTCAACAAATTGTGTCTAGAACTAGGGTTGCTAGACCCTGGTGAGGAGAAGGTGGAGTAACGGTAGAGAAGGCAAAGCGTGTTCCCTACCTACTCTCACACTTTCCTCTTTGGGAAAGTTTGTTGGGATCATTGGTTAAGGGGGAACCGGTCTTTGCAGGTAGTGTGAAAGAGAAGACTTTATCTCCCATTTTTCATGGGATGATAATTAAACCGAAGGGATGGAGTTTCCTTTAGGAGCATCGACCTCTACACGCTTCCACAACTCTTGTGAAAGCGCGGTTAAGTGCTCTTCCTTAATGAGTTAATCAAGGATGCTTGATCAAGGTTGTTACTCGTACCACGGTATTCGTAAAAACTTGTACCGTCTTGTCAGAGTGGTGCACAAGTGGTACCTTGTGGATCTCTTGAGAGTCCAGCTTTTAAGTTTAGAGCTTGGCACAATCTTGACGTTTCACTCCCAAAATTCTTAAAATCCTTTATGCTGAAGAAAGATGAAAGCATTGAGTTGATAATCCTCTTCAAGTTAACATACGCGTACGTAATTTTTAGGACGTATTATATGGAGTTGCTTGAATGATTTTCACTTAATTTTCTCACAAACTTTCATGGTGGAGATGGAGCCAGAAGTGCAAAGCATGTTAAAGATCTTCACCACTGCTTATTGTGGAAGCCTCACTTGTTTTGAGTAATGTTAAGCACCAACTTCAAAAAGGTTAGTGTCTATTCTTAAGAATCTCGCTTCATGAAATATGAGATAGCTTGCCCTAGTAAGGAAGTGAATTCATAGCTCTTTCATGGATGATATGAATCTCGTGCCCAAACGGTATACCCCTAGTAAAGCATGAGGCAACTCACATCACCTCATTGAAATCTATAAAGACACTTATCCCTAACCGGGTCCTTGTGGATTTTTTCATCTCATTTCCCATCATATCGAATTCACGAGTTAGATCTACCCTAGTAAGAGTAAAGGGCTTGACATTATTTCAACTCTCGACATAAGTAAAGCGTCTCCCCTACGGAATTCACACTCTCGCTAAAGATAGCCCAAAGCTATGTTTAAGGGGGACACACTTTATCTTAGAGAGAAAGCATCTAGGTGAGAACAGATGCTCTCAAACTGTCAAAGCGTGAACGTTCTTGTTTCTCAACTGAAGCTTTAACATTTGAGTACGTGGATCGTCAGAGCGTGGTATCAGTCATTTACAATTTTGACTGACAAGTAAGTCTCCCTTTCACGTCTTTCAATTTAAGTAAGTGAGTCAACACAAAGCGTCTTCAAGAACCCTGTGCGTGACCTACCGAAAATATTAAAGTGCTGATCCAGACACTTTCCAAACTAGACACTCTCATCTAAATTCCGAAGCGTGGCTATCAGCCAAATTTCGAATCGTTCCAGAAATTAATCTCTCATTAATTTCCTTATATGTTATATATATCTATAAAGCAAGATATCACTCAAGTATAGTTTGCGTGTGATATCTTTACATTTAATGCAAAGACTGCTTGCAGTTACAGGACTCGAGACACACTCGGGCATGCTTCTCACTCGCGCTACCGAACCGCCAAAAACTTTTAATCTTGGCCGTCGGACGTTTCAAATTACTTTTTCCCTAGCCGCATGATCAAATAACTGTAAAGCACGATCTATACATGATCAGAGCCACTCACTCGTTTTCCGGAATGTGATCTTAGCCACTCACTAAGACATGTTGCCCCACTAAGCTTTTAATACTCGTTATACTTATCTATGCATATATTAGAACTTTTTCAATCATCACTTTCATTATACATCATTTTCGCCATTTCTGCAAATTCTTCAAATTCTACAACTCACAGAACTTCTCTCTCTACTGCATATCTTATTTCTTTTTCCACAGAAATTCAAAATGGTTAATGCAAAATGGCAACCTGCTCCTAGAAGCTGCTATGGAGAATTTGTATTTACGGAGGCTCCCGTTGATCGTGATTTACTAACCGATGGCGGAATCATCAAGAGAGTAATCCTTAATTCCAGCCTTGAAAATCTTATTTTCCAGCATCCCAAGTACATTAATCCGGTAGGGGTCGTCGAGTTCCTCTCCAACTTAAACTCAGAAATCCTAACTACCAAAATCTCACTGCAATAGTTCGATGAACAAGGCTTGGTTTGATCTATGGCAACCTGAAACCCTAGAGCTCGATGCTCTATTCGAGGATTCTGTCCCCATTCCTAACTCTGGGGAAGATCCGGAGTCTGCTGGAGATCTGGATATCCAGAAGGAGTTCAGGCGCTTCTCATCGGATCCATACGCCATCTTCATCCGCAAGCAGTCGAAGGCAACATCATTTCGACCGCCCTTTCACAACATGATTAACATTGTGACAAAGTGCCTACTTTGTCACACCGGTAGCTGGTCCACCATCACGGAATAGAAGATTCGTCTTCTATCGGTGCTCTGTGATACTGCGATCAACCGTACGCTTTACAACTGGAGAGCGTGGTTTGTGAAGCAGTTGGTTGAGGCCAGCAAAGCCGTCTGAGAAGTGACGGCTGGGGAACACAAAGGCCAACTTGAGTTTCTTGGCAAACTCAAGTATGGAATGAAGATATCCTATTTCTTGAAGGCATCATGGGCAGCTCAAGAATGGCCGTGGAAAGCAAGTACACTCGTGTGCTTTTTACGAAGGCACTTCCAGGCGACGAATTTGGAGTTGTCGCCCCTCCCGCTTTAGACATGGAAAATATACCAGTGCCGAAGCGCTGATATTGAAGGAGGAGGAGGAGAAGAGAAGGAAGAAGGGTCGAAAAGGCCCAAAGAAGCCAAAGCGTCGTCGTGTGTCAGAGAAATCAGTCCCTTCCATGGCAGGGAAGCGTGGACTGATAGATGAAGATGACGAGGAAAGCGCCGCTTCCTCCTACAACACTTCAGACTCTGACAAAACTTTAAGTCAGGATCTGGAAGCCGGTGCCCTAGCTGCACAAGATGAAGGAGAGGAAGTTGAAGCGCCAGGAGAGGATGTTGATCACATCGGCGCTCTCCACATCACTAATGAAGCATCCATCTCATCAGCAGATGAGGAATTCCAAGTTGACGCACCCCCGCCTCAATCTCCCAAAGCATCTTGTCCAATAATGAGGACTGTTGACAGAGAGCTCCAGTGGGCTGAAGAGGAAATAAGGGAATTCTTTGGAGAATTCTCTCTACCTCCATCCGTGTTGGAGGTTACTTCACGCTTCTTGAAGTACGTCTGAAGCCGCGGCACCAACGTGTACAAAATTTGCCAGTTGGTGCGGGCAAACGACCCCAAAGTGCTGGTCGAGGAGGAGGCCTCGATCCTTAGCAGCTTTGAGTTGGAACGCTTTGATGACATGATCGATGAGCCAGAAGTGTGGAGGCGCATTGAGAGGAAGGTCCAGGAGCTTGTTCCCTCCTACACACCCACTCCATTAACACTAGCCGGCGTACGTGTCAGTGTGTTTGAAGAACGACTCTCAGTTCTTCAAACCGCTCACGATGAAGTGGAGCGTGAGTGTGCACAACTGAGGAGTGAATTAAAGGAGAAAGAGAGCCAGCTTTCTAAAGCTGAGGAGGAGAAGAAGCAGGTAGATGACGAGCTTTCAACTGCTACCACGGAGTTGATAGTATTGAAGGAGGAGATGGTAAAGAAAGAAGAGGAGCTCTCCACTGCTACCAAAGCATTGGAAGAGTTGAAGGTGAAATCAGCGGTTGTGGAATTGCAGTTGGCTGAGGAGAGAGAGCACGTAGAATTAGCTCATGATGAGCTTTCGACCGTTAAGGCACTGCTTCTAGAAATTCCAGCCTTACGTTCGGAAGTGCTGAAGCTGTCTACAGAGCTGGATGACAGGGAGCGTGTCCACAGAGAGCTCGAAGTTGTCAGAGCTGAGCTCTCCATGACCACTGACAAGGTTGCTCAACTAGAGAGAGAGCTTAAAGAGGCAAAGGCAGAAAATTTCGAAGCCGCCTCTGTCACCCAACAGCTTAATGCAAAGCTAGAATCCGTGGAGAGGAAACTCGCGGATTCTGAAAAACAAAGGAAGCAAGCAATGGCCATGCTGGGCCAAGCAGCGGCTGGAGCACAAAGCAGATCGAGTTAGGTTTTACCAACCACTGCACTAGAAGGCATCTCCAACAAAATGGAGGCGCTAGCAGCTTTCGTCCAATCTGAGTTCCGCGTGTATCGCGTAACCCTGGAACGGTCGGTCATTCTAACCAATGCGCGCTCTCCAGCTCCAATCCTTTCAGCACAAGTCCTAGGCGCAACTCCAATATGCCATGGATTGCTTCATTGCATACATGGATCATTGCAAAGCCTCTCTCTCTTCAACAAAATTTTGGAGTTGGCAGACGGAGTAACTCTCAAACCTCCAAAGAAAGAGAGCTACAAACTTCCACTCATTGGAGGCACTATTCTTGATGAGGAAGCAATCAGAAAGGAGATCGAGGAATGTGCAGAATGGCTTGAACAAAATGATCGCCCTAACCGCTCTCTAGCTGCCATCAAGGATAGAGTCTACAATGCCTATGGCATGATCCCTCCAGTCCCTCGAAAATGCTTCAAATAGATGTTCATTGTATTTGTATTCACTTCATCATCTCACTGATACAATGATATCTTTTACTGCTTTAAGACAATTTCTCATTGTCTTTATTTATTTATACGCTTTTAGTTAAATGCCTATAACTGCATTGATATTACATTTTTGCCTAACCCACTCAGATTCTTATACTTAACCTAGAAGTCTCTAGATTTATGTAAGCACTTGACGTCGGGTTTTGGCATCATCAAAAAGGGGAAAATTGCTGGGATATTATGTTAAGGGGGAACTAGAATCAAGTAACAAACAATTTGTTTTGATTCGATTCCAAAACCCTCTTTAGAATATTTCCCTTATTATTTTTGATGAACTAGACAAGTTTTTACAAGGCAAAGCTTACTTGTTAGGAAGCTTTAATTTTGGTCTAGAAGACTTGAGAATGGAGCACTCAGAGCTCGTAAAGCGTTAGGAAGCGAAGCGGCTCCAGCAGTGAAAGCGTCAGGAGTGAAGCATTGACAAAGTGTCTTGGAGACGCTTCAGATAAAGATGCTAAGAGAGAAGTTTCCTCAGTAGAAGTGAAGCGCTCTCAAGTCAGCTCACCCAAAGCATCTTTGATATAGAGCTGAAATCAAAGCGTCAATCAGTACAAGTGTGACAAGTTTGACTCGCATAATCCAAGTTTGAATTTCAAACTCTCGGATGTTTGACATCTCACAGAATGAAGCATACGTGTCATCACACTATTGCACAATGGAAATGGCTATAGTCCAAGAAGTCAAAGTTAGGTAAAGGCGGACATCCCTTCCTGACTCTTACAGACTGAGACGCCGGATTATCCAAAAATTAAAGAACACGCAACCTCTTCTCTCTAAACGGGAAGTAGGGTTCCTTACTATAAATAGAAGGTGTTTCACACACACTAAAAGAACGCAGGTACAAACGACTCAAGTATTCACATTTGCAAGAACTCAAATAAATTTCTTTCTAGTACTTAGTTCTTTCAAAATGCTTCACTTTAGTGTGTCCTTAAGAAATTGTTTCTTAAGTATTGCAACTACCTCACTTTCTATGCTCAATATCTTATATCCATAGCCTAGACTCTTGAGAATCCTTATCCCTTACTTGTGATTTCATTGTAAAGGATTCTCTTACTTACAAAAATCCAAAACCCTAAAACCCAAGTCTAGAGTGAATAGATTGAGTTGTAAGGTTATCGAGCTTTTATGAAAGAGTGTGTTGTTGTAAGGTTTCTCGAGAGCTCGTAAAATCTCTGAGGATTCAAGTGCAAGTTTGTTATTTGCCTTGAATCACTTCCCCTTGGAAGTATAAAACAAGGAGTACCGAGTGAAGGTATTCATACCGTCGTGGATAGAGTGGACGTAGGAGAGGTGCTCTGAACCACTATAAATTCGTCGTCTCTTTATTTTAAGTTATTTATTAGTTTGATTATTTGCGTACACACACTCACCTCGTTAATATTAACAAGGTTTTAATTTGCAAGATAAGCTTTAAAGACTCACCACATTTCGCACAGTATCACACGAGCAAGAGGCTTTGAACACTTCACTTAGCTTCAAAGCTTCTACTCATCTAAAAGGCTGAAAATCGCAAGAGAAGTTAAACACTTCTGTACACACATATTCACCCCCCCCTCTATGTGTGTAAGCGCCTTTCGGGACCAACAGTTCCACATTGCCACAACAAGTTTATTTGCATTTTTGAGCAATTTTATTGCATAATTGTTATTATTTGCTGCATTTTAGCAATTTCATTAAACACTTGTCATTATTTGTTGCATTTTTTAGCAATTTCATTGTATTCTTTACAAGTAAAATAATTTTAAATTAAGAAACGACCATGATTGATTAATTGTAAACCGCAATTGCAAATAAAGATGTCTTTCAAGAACTAACAAAAGTCAGATCCGTCAATAACTACTTGAACTTATCATGACTACTTGATTAACAGATATTTTATGTGCACGTCGAGTGTATTTCATATGTGTTTGAGCCTCGAATTTTGTGTTTAAATGCTAGAATTGCTAGGGTTTTGAACTTGTAGCATATTCTATACTTTCTCATTTCTTTCAGTTTTCGATCTACTTTTGTAGGAATTTGGAAGAGCATTCAAGTAGCTAAGGATTGAGGGTTGGAAACGAGGAAGAAATGAGCTTAACAAGGTGGAAATTTGAGTTGGAAAGCCGGTTCAGTTGAAGAATAGAAGTAACCGGAAGAAGGAAGACCGGCGGTCTGCCAGACCGCCGAGAATCCTCATCAAACCGCCGGTTCTCCATATATTTATGTAGCATAGATGGCAGTCTGGCCGGCGGTTTGCCAGACCGCCGGTTCTCCCTCTCCCAGACCACCGGTTGGCCGCTTTCCATCACTTAAGGACCGAGTTTGGTCCGACTAAACTCGGTCCAATTCGTCTCAAAACCCATTTTTATGTATTTAAACCTTAAATCTTCCCCAATTGGGTATTTTTTACACTTGAACACATTCCTAGAACCCTAATTACATTTCCCTCTTTCTACTTTGGTAATTTGATGAATTGTTGAAGATTTAGTTTGAAGATTTGAAGATCCTTCAACTACTTTGTTCCATTTTTAATTCTTTATCTTTTGATTATGGTTTTATCAATTTTCTGTGGTTTATGTTCCTTGATCATGTCTAGCTAGTTCTCTTTGTGATTTCAATTATATGTAGATTAAGATTAGGTGATTGGGTTTAGGCTTTAATTGTGAATTTGCCTTCTAATTTCATGTTCATTTCTCTTGGTGCCATGTTTTATTGTGTAATTATGCTTGATCACCATAGTTGCATATCAAGTGTTTGATCTAATGCTTAGGAGGCTTAGATTAGATGCTAGGAAACAAGAGATTTGCATGCTAGAGATAGTAGGGCTAAAGAACTCAATGTGCTATTGGGAGTTAATGAATTGCTTGATATCTTAGTAGGAATTAGGCCTTTTATTAATTTACGTGATTTCATTGCAATGAGAGTTGATTGAATCATAGTTAGGAGGTTTCCCACATGAAGTTAGATTAAAATGGTTAGTTCAAGTTAGAGTCCTAATCGCCCATCACTTAAGCGTAATCGAAGTATAGTTGAAATCACCTTCATCTATTATTGAAGTTATATCATTTGATACTTGTTCCTTGCTTAGTTGAACTTTAAGTTTGTTAATTACTTTCATTGTCCTTAGTTAATCAAAAACACAAAAACATGTTAGTTGATAGCTTGAATAGTGATTAGATAGCTAGGTTACTACTTGAAATTCTTATGCCAAAACATTGCTTGTGGATTCAACTCGATTATACTCAATCGATTATCATTACATTTCTCTACCTTAAAAAGTAGAGCGATCAATTTTTTGGCACCGTTGCCGGAGAATGTTTAGTTTGAATTTCAATAGTTGGTTTGGTTATTAAGTTGTTAATTCAAGCATTTGTTTTGTTTGATTTTGTTTTGTAGGTTTATGCACACAAGGTCCAAGGGAAGACTTGTTGAACCCTTGATCTTAGAATTTGAAAGAAGGCATAGAAGAAGGAATTTTAGTGAAAAACAAGTAATGTGAGCTAATAATCAAGCAATGGAAGCTCTTATGAAGGAAATGGAAGAGTTTAGAGCATGGAATCATGAGCAAGAAAGGAGGGCAAATGAGGCTCAACCACCTCCTCTCATTCATATGTTCCAATCTCCAATGGAACAATATCAAGGAGGAGACTGGGGGACGATCAATGCCAACAATTTTGAGCTCAAATCCGGACTTATTCAAATGGTGAAGAGGGAGCAATTTGGCGGAAGTCCTATGGAGGATCCGGATGCCCATCTTAGTATGTTCCTTGATATTTGCGACACCATTAAGCTAAATGGAGTCTCAAATGATGCCATTCGCATGCGAATGTTCGGGTTTTCTCTATGGGATCGGGCCAAAGATTGGTACAAAGGATTGAACAAGGCCAACATTCATACTTGGGATGATTTGTGCATGGCCTTCATCTCCAAATATTTTCCATCCTCCAAAGCTCAAAGGCTTATTTCTGACATCTCACATTTCTCTCAACAAGGTGACGAGAACTTGTTTGAGGCATGGGAAAGATATAGAGAGCCCTTAAGGAAATGCCCTCAACATGGCTTCAATGAGGGTCAACAAATAACCACTTTGTATAGTGGTCTCACACCTCATACAAGAAGCATTGTAGATGCTACTGATGGATTTGTATACTAGAAAGCAGGCCTTTTAGCTTGTATACATGTAGTTTCCATATTTCACTAACAATTTCCTATCTGATTATGTATGGTTTGTTTCTTAAGCATTAAACATCTATCCATTATCTCAAAGTTATAGGCTATATGGTGTGTAGTAGATCACGGAAGACCGTAGTAGTCGGTGTCTCTTGAGATATAAACAGTTATCACAGTTGAGATAGTTTCGGATAAATAGCTTATCTTGGTTACTTGTTTATGCTAGTACGTTGATCGTATTGATAGGATCACGGTGAGGTGAATTCCTCTATTCTGACCTAAGTAGAAGAATCAAGACCTCAGGGACTTAAATGTTATTTAACGTAACACCTTAACTCTAATTGAATGACTAAGGGTGTATAGTTAGACTCTGTTGCTTTGATTTACCATGACTGAGACTGTCTTGTAACTCGATATGATCCGTATCTTGGGTAACAACTATAACTAGTACGATCCTTAGTGCATCTCCAATAGAGCACCGTATCCTGGTAGAACAGGTTGATCACATCCCCTAAGGAATTCATTAAGGATTATCATACTAAACCCTGTAGGTGGATTAAGTTCTAGTATGATGAATAAGGAATGAATGGTACTACTCAGGAGTTAAATAAGAAATTAATTAACGAAAGCTATCAAAAGCTTTAGATTAATTAACGGATGTGGGACATCTTAAATACAGGGGTGATTTAAGTCTAATACTAGCCCTGAGCTCAACAGGGATAAAACGGGTAGTTCAGTATTATTACTCTAGTGGAATGTTTTAATACTTATGATCTAAATTTTACTCTGGGCTGAGTATAGAGAATTTAGACATTAGGAGGCCCAGTTTTATCTGCTAGTAAATCCCTAGTCTGGCCCAAAAAGCTCATTAGGCCACAATAAGAAGGAGAACAGGGCTGCTCATCAATGGGCCCAGTGAGGGCACTAATGATGAGGCCCATGCGGTCCATGCAGGAATGGGTCAGCCTCCACGCATTCGAGCTGGGTTCAGGTGCGATGGGTGGACTTCGTTTGAGCTTACTCATCGTGAGCACAGTAGGTTTGAATGCGAGATGGGCTAGGGCGATGAGTTTGGGCATGTAGTGTGGGCCCGGGCTCGGTCAGCTCGGCCCGAATTAATAAAAAATTTGAAAATAAATTTTAAATTAAAATTTATTTATTTTTCAGGTGGAACTGGGAGATCAAGACGACATTTTTTGAAGACCGGAGCCTGTTCCGGAAATTATTTTATTTTGTAATAGAATAGTTTAGACAGGAGTAGTCACACCACGAAAAGTGAGTATTTATTTTTGTTTTTATCTCATTTTTCTTATCAAAGCATCCTATGGATGCAATTTAATTTTAATAAGCATGTTTTGCCTGTCGAGGTGAATAAATTGCGCTTAGTCTAATTTCATGTTCATTTCTCTTGGTGCTATGTTTTATTATGCAATTGTGCTGGATCACCATAGTTGTATATCAAGTGTTTGATCTAATACTTAGGAGGCTTAGATTAGATGCTAGGATCAAGAGACTTGCATGCTATAGAATAGTAGGGCTAAAGAACTCTATAAGCTATTGGGAGTTAATGAATTACTTGATATCTTAGTAAGAGTTAAGCCTTTCATTAATCAACTTGATTTCATTACAATGAGAGTTGAGTGAATCATACTTAGGAGGTTTCCCATATGAAATTAGATTAAAATGGCTGATTTAAGTTAGAGTGTTACATTCCTATCACTTAGACCTAATTGAAGTATCATTGGAGTCACTTTCATTTCCTATTGAATTTATATCATTTGATACTTGTTGCTTGTTTAGTTAAGCCCTAAGCTTGTTACTTACTTTTCATTTGTCATTAGTTAATCAAAAATCCAAAAACATGCTAGTTGGTAGCTTGGATAATTAGGTAACTAGGTTACTAGTTGAAATTCATACATCCTAACATTCCTTGTGGATTCGACTCGATTGTAATACATCGATTATCATTGCTCTCTCTCTACCCTTAAAAAGTAGAGTGATCAATTTTTGTCTTTTTTTTTCTAAGAACTTTGTTCTTATTCTTTTCTTTTCTAACATCGAGCTTATAGGAGTGTTCTTTCAACTCAAAACAAATCTCAAGACCCTTCACCATCACCCACCATTCTTCACGAATTTTCAACTTTCACCAAGGTTTCCTTAACCATCCTTCACCCCTATCATCCAGTTTTAGAAGAAAAAGGTCTATCAGGCTCAAAATGGGACAACAATGGTAATGAAAGATAGGTTAGTGTTTAGGGATTATGGGCTACACAATGATGGCCTAAGATCATCTCCTAATCATACACACACGTAGCACTTCTAAAATAAGTATCAAGGCAAGTTTTAGCAAAGAAAATGTAATGCAAGATCAAGCTCTCAAGAAAGGATATTAACTATGTAAGATGCATATTTTTTAGGCTCAAAATCCTTCCAAGCTTTTTGCCTAGAGTCTAAGTGCCTAAGCTCAATCATTCAAGCTATTCAAGTGAAATAATCTTAATCATACTTGACTTTAACTTGAAAAATTTCAACACACTTTCACATTTTCCATATTTCATCATAGGCATCTCCCTCTTATGCACAATGGAATGACAAACATGTGCTTTCGCACTCAAGCATGCAAGCATACATTCATTATTCAATTCAAAACTTTTCCATTTTCTAAAAATTTCGCACATCAACACCGAAACTCATCATAAACCACTTAAATCAACAAAATACTCATTCAACCCCTATTCATCCTCCAAAATGCAACAAAACAAAGCACCACTTTCAAACAAATCCACAAAATAACAAACCAAACCAACAATAACCAAAATATTTCAAAATAACCCCAATTAACCACACTCATCAAGCAAGCCTAAGCATACAATCAATGAAATCATAATGACACCACATCACATAGAAACTTGAGAAACCAAGAATAAAGTAATTGATCCTAATTTGTGCATGCAGTGTAGTATTGGAAACTTGAGTTGATAGTCAAGCTTATGGTTAAATTTGTGTATTGCATGATGTCGATGAATGCTTATCTTTGTTTCTATATCGAGTGATCGAGTGAGACACACACCTCTTGTGAGGTCTAGAGTTGAATGTGCATGAGTGATTGAGTTCTAAGTTAGGATAGTGAGTGATTCTTTGAATGCTTGGCTTGACTTGATAATTTCCTTGAATTAAAATATTTTTGGTGAGAAATTCTGAGGCATCGTTGATCTCAAATGCACATCCCACATGTGTTAAGTATTTTGATTGTTCATTTCATTATTTGGGACAAACAATGGCTTAAGTTTGGGGGAGTGACTAACACGTATTTTATGTGCATGTTGACCTTAAGTAGAGTGAAACTCATGTTTAAATATGTGGAATTTCAAGTGATATGACTAGGGTTTCTCTAGTTTGATTGCATTCATGTTTGCCTTGTTTTTTTGAGTCTTTTTATGCTTTTTGCATAAATAATGAAGAACTTATTTGGCCAATTAAACTACTCCATGTCGAAGAGGAGTTCACTAGGAAGCCATATCAAAAAGCGTATTGAGAATCCGACTAGAGAGATTGAGCAAAAATGGGAAAGTTATGCAAGGAGAAGGAAGACCGGCGGCCCAGCCGGTGACCCACCGGGCCACCGTGAACCACATCTGGACCACCACCAGCCACAGCAACTTCGGCAGCCCAGCCCGGCGACCCACTAGGCTGCCGGTTGGCCGCCCCTCTACACTTAGACTCGAACCAAACTCGTTCCAAACTCATTTTTTATGTATTTATCCCCTAAATTCACCCCCATTTGGGTATCTTTTCACACTTTAACATTCTTAGAACCCTAAATACATTTCCCTCTTCTACTTTGGTATTTTCAAGATTTGTGGAGTTACACATTATGGATTTGAAATTCAAGACCGTATTTTTCTTCCTTATTGAATTCTCTATCTTTTAATTATGGTTTTATGCATTTCTTATGGTTTATTTTCCTTGATCAAGTCTAGCTAGTTCTCTTTGTGATTCTAATTATTTGTAGATTAGGGATAAGTGATGGGATTAAGCTTGATCTATGAATTTACCTTCTAATTTCATGTTCATTTCTCTTGGGGCTATGTTTTATTATGCAATTATGCTTGATCACCATAGTTGCATATCAAGTATTTGATCTAATGCTTAGGAGGCTTGGATTAGATGTAGGATCAAGATATTTGCATGCTAGAGATAGTAGGGCTAAAGAACTCCATAAGCTATTGGGAGTTAATGAATTGCTTAATATCGTAGTAGGAATTAGGGATTCATTAATCTACTTGATTTCATTGTAATGAGAGTTGAGTGAATCATACTTAGGAGGTTTCCCATATGAAATTGGATTAAAATGGCTAATTCTTGTTAAAGTCCTAAATCCCTATCACCTAAACCTAATAGAAGTATAATTGGAGTCACTTTTATTTTCTTATTGAATTCTAGTATTTGCATACTAGTTGATTGTTTAGTTGAATTTTAAGCTTGTTACTTACTTTTCATTTGTCATTAGTTAATCAAAAATCCAAAAACATACTTGTCGGTAGCTTGGATAGTAATTAGCGAACTAGGTTACTAGTTGAAATTCATACGTCATATCATTCCTTGTGGACTCGACTCGATTGTAATACATCGATTATCATTGCTCTCTCTCTACCCTTAAAAAGTAGAGCGATCAATTTTTGGCGCCGTTACCGGGGAATGTTTAGTTTGAATTTTAATAGTTGTTTTGGTTATTAAGTTGATAAGTCAAACATTTGTTTCTTTTTATTTTTGTTTTATAGGTATGAAAGCTCTTATGAAGGAAATGGAAGAATTTCGAGCATGGAAAGATAGGCAAGAAAGAAGGGCCAATGAAGCTCAACCACCTCCACTTAATCAAATGTTCCAATCTCTAACGGAACAATTCCAAGGAGGAGAGTGGGACGATCACCGCCAATAACTTTGAGCTCAAATGTAGTCTTCTTCAAATGGTCAAGAGAGAACAATTTGGAGGAGGGCCTATGGAGGATCCAAATGCCCATCTTAGCACGTTACTCGATATTTGCAACACCGTCAAGCTAAATGGAGTCTCAAATATGTTATTCACATATGAATGTTTGGATTTTCTCTAAGAGACCGGGCTAAAGAATTGTACAAGGGATTGAACAAGGCCAAACGCCCACACTTGGGAAGATTTGTGCAAGGTCTTGCTCTCCAAGTACTTTCCACCCTCCAAAGCTCAAAGGCTTATCTCCGACATCTCACACTTCTCTCAACAAGGTGACGAAACCTTGTGTGAAGCTTAGGAGCGATATAAGGATTGGGCTGCTGGTAGTCCGCCCTCTCCATTTAAGACCGAGTTTGGTTCGTCCAAACTCGGTCTAAATCATCCCAAACTCAGTTTTTTAATGTATTTAACCCCTAAATTCACCCCCATTTGGGTATCTTTTCATACTTTAACATTCTAAGAACCCTAATTACATTTCCCTCTTTCTACTTTTGTATTTTTGAAGATTTATGGAGCATTACTTGGTGGATTTGAAATTCAAGACCATATTCTTCTTCCTTATTGAATTCTCTATCTTTTGATTATGGTTTTATGTATTTCTTATGATTTATTTTCCTTGATCAAGTCTAGCTAGTTATCTTTGTGATTCCAATTATATATAGATTAGGCTTGATCTATGAATTTACCTTCTAATTTCATGTTCATTTCTCTTGGGGCTATGTTTTATTATGTAATTATGCTTGATCACCATAGTTGCATATCAAGTGTTTGATCTAATGCTCAGGAGGCTTAGATTAGATGTTAGGATCAAGAGATTTGCATGCTAAAAATAGTAGGGCTAAAGAACTCCATAAGTGATGGGGAGTAATCTGTCAGCTCCCTAGCATACCTCCGAAATGCAGGAGCGACAAATATACAGATGCCAAATCCCCGATAGATCCTGCAGATCTGATCTATGGGTGAATTAGGCGTAGTGGGCCCAGATCACCCCTGTCCGTGATCTGGGAATAAGAGGTGCAGATCACCTCCCCATCATTACCATCCCTTTAACACCAGATCCCTACACAGAGTGTAGAAAAAATGTGACTACGGGGACCACTCTTGGGGACCATTAATCATAACTAAAATTGTCACGCCCCAATTCCCGAAGGAAGGCGCACGCGCCAAGATCGTGACTAGGGGTTGGATTAAAGGAGTGGGGATAGAAAGGGGGGAACGATTCATCACAATAATCGAATGATGCTCCCGAAAATTTAGGCAACATCTTCTTAGCAAGGGGAATAAGCCAGAATAAAAATAACGGCAATTAATCCCAACACAACATATGTTAATATACTACGATCGCTTAAGATTCAAGGGCTTAATAATCAAGAAAGACCACCATTCAATAGATAAGATGATGAGTTCAAATTTCTCGACAAAAGACAGTCAACCAATTTCAGAGTGCAATATTCTTAAGAATAACAAAAGAAATACGATCAGCGGAAGCTTAACCAAGTGGACAATCCTAGCCTCAACTCTGCACCATCATCACTGATCCATCAACCTGAAAATATTTGAAAATATTTTGGGCTAAGTACTAATGTACTCAGTGGGGTACGCATTTTGTCAAAACTTGGAAACATAGCAGTTTATCCATTTTATGAGCATAACTTAGAGGTTTTGGAAAAACAAAATTCAACTAAGCATGCTAAATCATTTTACTTGCACCGCGGTATCATGTCGCACTCTATAGTTACTCTTACTTGGACCCCGGACCTCTTGCCACCGACAGGTCCTCGGACTTCCAATAGATAGTCCCGGTCGCAGTTTACATTTTTCAGTTTTCAGACTTCGGGTCGGAACCCAGAGAGCCTCGATTTAGATAGCACACAATGGAGATCAACCCATTGCACTACTATCGGGGAGTGTACACGATTTAAGCTAGTGTGTTAGACTGAGCTATGAATCTCGATTGATTAACTTTTCAGAGCATTAAACTTCTAGGGTGCACATTAAAACATTTTATGGATAAGCAGTTTTCATCTTTAAATCATTGAGCATACATAACTCATATACTTTGAAAAATAAGCCCACCTCTTGAAGCGTAGATAATGGTCGGTCTTGATAGGCAAAGTAATGTCACTAATCTCGTCGAGTCGCGCCTATTCATAACACGATATAATAAGAATCTAAATTCTTATTGAAAGTAAATATCTAAAGAAAAATATATTTGCCTTATATATTTTCTTAATTATAAATCTGTTAGGGGTAACAAATTTATTTGAATCTTTTAAATCTTCTCGTTAATAGAATAATTATTATTTAGAAATCTCATTTTATTTTGCATGAAAGCCCACGCACATTAAACCCACTCCTTTTTCTCTCTATGCTGAAACAGAAACACCAGCACACACGCTAAACTCCTCCCTCTTCGCTCTCGTCCCCTCCATCGTCGACCTCCTTCCTCTGCTTTCAAATCGCCACCGCATTAACTCCGCCACCGATGAGTGGCGGTCTTCTCTCTCTCTCTCTCTCTCTCTCTCACCCAAAAGCCCCAATTTCAGAATCCATATGTTGAATTCCTTCTCTCAATCCCTCTTCCGATTTGTCCCCAGTGAAGGACACCGCGGCTGCAACACATCACCGTCGCGTCTCTGTCTTTCCTCACGCCGGTGTTTCTTCATCAGCCGGCGACAATGCCTTCGCGCCGCTGTACCTGGCTTCCTCTTCATCGACTTCTTCTCACCGGCGAGTTCCAAGAGGGAATTTTCCTCTTCTCGAAGTCCAAAACGTTGTTGTTGCTCCAGGTTCGGACACCATCTCCATCTCGCCTCTATTCCTTGCTGTCCCAAACTCGCCATCGTCACCTTAAAATGCCGCCACTGCCATCGTCTTTCCTCGATTCCGGCCCTCCGTTCTTGACGTTGTCGCCGCCGTGTTCAACAGTGGTAAGGCTGTCCTCGCCTCCATCTGACGTGGACACGCCACCGCTTCCGTGCCTACCCAAGCCATCGTCGCTGCCGTTGGAGCTCGTCCGATGTAGCACTGCCGCTGCTGCTGCTTCATCATCAACCGGCTGCACGCCGCCGATAACAACCACAAGGTTGTCCCTGTGCTCTCCTTCACTTCGATAAGTCTCAGAACTCTACTTCACACCCTCCCCTTATTCTCATTATTTCTTTTAACTTAGTATCTCAGCTTTTAGTTCAAGGTTATAGATTCTTGTGAAGTTTCATTATACTGAAGGATGAAGGATGGTTTGGTGTGTTGTGGTATTTAAGATTTGATCATATATATATATATACGTATAAACTGTTGTAGATTATATATGTGCATTAGCTTAGGTATATTTTGTATTGGATATGCAGTTAGGCTTAAGAATGGAGTTTCATGAATCTTAGTGTTTTCCACTTCTTTCTATAACAAGGATTATTGGTTTTCATTTAAAAGGTTTCTCAAGCCTTTCTTTTACCACAAGTTTATGTATTATGCAGTAGAGTAGAACATACTTTATGGAAAAATATATATATATATATTCATATTCTTGTTTTAATTATCTAGTTTCAATGCATTTGAAGGAGTGTTTAGAACTCTTACAGATAGATGCTAAGGTTGATGGTTTTAGGTGGGACGCAATTGGATCGAAATGAGTAGAAAGCTTGCAGCGATTCCTCCCTTCTTCTTCCGTTTCTCCGTTGTGTGCTCTTCTCCTTTGTGCCTTAGCTTATTTTCTTTGAGAGTGCTTTGTTTGTGCAGGAATGAGAAGGTGAAGGTGGAGAGTAATAAAGGTTGCAGATAGATGGGGATGCAAAAGTCTTGTTTGAGGTGATTGAGGGCAGGTATGAAGATCTCATGAAGATTTTCCTATTGATGAGGATTTGAGGAAGATTTTATGCTTTTCCTTTTTCTTTAGAGAGAAGTTTGTGTGTATGAATGTGTATAAATGCTAGAGAAATAGAAATGATGTCGTGAAATGTTAGGCCACATCTATGCTATTATTGAAGATTATGGCAGCCAAGATTTTAGGGGATTTGGTGTGTTGTTGTAGCTCGATTAAATCCGCCGAGATTTTTGCATAGATTGTATACAATCTCATAGATTCTCGCAGAGATGGGTGGGCTGAAGTATTTGATTTATTTTCATTCATTCTTTATTCTTTTATTAGTTGGAGCATGTATTTTATTTTTGGCTCATTATTAATCGAGACATGAAAATTAATTAAGTATTCTTTGATTAATCCAATTAGAAATATTATACAGGTATATAATATTGAATTCGGTTCGTTAGTTCGCAATAAAAATTACGAGATATAAATATAGATTTATATCTATGTCTAAATTGCAAAATAAAATGCAATTTCACACGACTTGAACAAATTCTATTTAACGAAAATTCAAAACAAAGCTATGCAAAATCTCAAATTTATTCGTATTTTCTATTTAATAAAAGTCGGGGTATTACAAAAATATTCTTCTAACCGACTTGTCTCCCCTGAAAAGACTAATTTAACCTTGTAAACTAGAGGTAATTACCCTTTTACCCTCACCTTCTATTCTACTATAAATACTCAACCTTCTTCACCAAGAAAAGGTACGCATTCTTCACCAACACTTTACCTCCGCTGCAAGCTTTGCTGAAGCGGATTTCTCTTTCTCTCAAGCACATACTGACTTGAGCGTCGGAGTGTCTTCCCGGAGGAACCCTCCCCGCTCTTCCGGTGTTATTTTGCAGGCTCGCGGCTGAGAGGTGGCGACCGGAAAGGCATCACTGAGGTAGCACCCTTAAACAAAACGGGAAAGCTGATACTCCAAGGAAAATACTTAAAGTTCATCTAGAGAGATTTTCAGCGTCTTTTATCTATTTATATTTCTAATCATATATGAATTTGTTGATGGAAAATAACCCAATCTATCAACTGGCGCCGTCTGTGGGAAAATCTGACTAAGGCGTAGATTTCTCCTTAAAATAATAATATGCTCTGAGTTTTTATTCAATCTCTCTGTGAAAGAATAAAAAAGAAAAATTCAAATATTCGCATAATTTATGTAATACTAATTCCTGTTTTAATTCATCTGTTGATTTTGATGAGGAATTTGCCTAAAATATGGGTAAAAGGTATCTCAATTGCTTTTGCGTCTCATGTAGGATCTGTGGTAAAACGCAAGAAAAGAGGATTTACGCAAATCCTAACTCCAGCAAAAGGAATTTGATCATAATAAAGATCATCCCCTTAAATTTTTTCATTTTACCCATTGAATATTCGCCGTGCTTCTACGAGGTGTCGGCCTAGGCATATTCAATGGATCTCTATAAAATAAAATAAAAACCCTGAGGAAAAGTTACGTATATAATGTGCGTTGATTTTTCTCTTTCTTATGAAAAATAGAGTATTAAAGAATTGTAATAGAAGGTCCTCCATATCTCAGAAGAATCTCGAGAAAAGGAGAAGAACCTGTAAATCATATACTTGGTGAGTAGAAATACATCACCTACACATATATCAAACGGCTTGGGAGATTTCTTGATAAAAAAGCAAGATAAGCTGATGGTAAGCCCTAGCAAAAGATCTAGGCACGGAAATGTTATCTTCATGCTTAAATAAGAAATCCTCAAAATCGTTTAAGGGAAATGGTCAGGAAAGTCCCATCAAGGGAGCCCGAAGCTCCCTATCCTCCTATAAAAGGAGAAGCCCTAATCTCATATTAGGCACTAATTGAGCAAATGATGCATATGTCTTTGCAGATTTTCCCTAAAAATGGATCAACATTCTAGCATAGCCCAAATGATGGGATCATCTGCTGAAGGACAGGCAAACACGCCTCATCCTACCCCTGGTTCTGGCGCCAATCCCCGAATCACATCCATACCCGAGGGGACAAATGTAGGGGAATCTGGGCTCTCCCCATTAATGCTGCAACAGATGAAAGCAATGATATACGGAGCCCTGGAAGGAGCTCTGGAAAAGAGGCTAGCTACCAACGGGACTAGCACTCTCGCAGATCCTATCAATCCATCCTCGTTTCCCAAGAGTAAGGGAAATCAGGAAAAGATGAAAGGCAAATACGCATCCAGATTGCAAAATCCTAAAGTCCTTAAGGACGTTATCACCAAGTTACCCCAGGTCCGAGAGGATGGGTAGTTTACAGACTATGAGTCCTCTGACGATGAGGTGCAAGAGACAAGCACTGGTCAGGAAAAGACCCTCACAGATATGCTCCAGAAGTAAATCTAAGAACAACAAGACCGAATGAGGGTCATGGCCAAAGAGCTAGAAGAGCTCCATAAGGCGCACCAAGCATCTGAAAAGAGAAACGTGGATGAATCTGTCCATCCAATAGAAGAGACAATGGGCACATTTGTAGCCCGCACCAGGAAGGAAAGCAGATTTGAATATGGTCCTGATTATGTTAATGAGAACAACCCTTTCTCGGCAGATATTCAAACCGACCCTATTCCCAAGAACTTCAAATCAGTCTCTTGTGAGTATAAGGGGCAAGGAGATCCCGAAGAACACCTCATGAAATTTGAGAGTTTGTGCCTATTGCACCAATACTCTGAAGGAGTCAAATGTAGGGTATTCTTAACAACTCTTTCTAGCCCTGCACAACAGTGGTTTCAGCAATTGCCTAGGGACTCGATCTACTCATTCAAAGACTTAAGAGAGATCTTCCTACACCAATTTGTGAGATCAAAAAGATCCACTAAAAACTCGTTGTATCTAACAACCATCAAGCAAGGGGCCACTGAAAGCCTGAGAGAGTATATGACCCGATTTAATGAGGCAATACTAGAAATCCCAGGTATGGGGGCTACATTAAAAATACATTCCTTTGTGGAAGGATTAAGCCCAGGACATTTCTTTGCCTCACTAATGAAGAAACCCGCCGAAACCTTTGATGAGCTCTTATCTCGAGTGCAGAAGTATATAAACATGGAAGAAGCCATGAATGCTAAACGGGCAGATGTAACCTTCAAAAAAGATAAGAAGCCCGATGATAGAAAAAGAGGAGCTCCCGATGGGAGGAAACCCTAGAAAAATGAAAGATTTCAACGATCTCTCACACCACTTACCAGATCCCCAGCTTATCTGTTGGAAGTAGTGATTAAGAAACTGGGGGTACAGATCCCCCCAGCTAGGGACCAGCCTCCAAGGCGACCTCCTTCCGATAAGTTCTGCAAATTTCACAATGATTACGGGCAAACCACTAATGAGTGCCGTAATTTGAAAATAGCCATCGAAAAACTCATACAAGAGGGTCAACTGTTAGAGTATGTCAAAAAAGAATCTGGCCAACCCAAAAGGTGTAAAGATGAAAGGGATGGCAAATTCCCACAAAAAGAAACATCCATAGAAACTTGAGCCAACAAAGGCGTAATTTCCATGATTTATGGATGACCTACAGGAGGTGACTCCGACAGAAGCCGCCAAGTGCAGTACAGAGAAATCCAGATGCTGGAAAAGCATAACATGATGAAAATTGAAGGGGGAGTACCTCATCCTGAAATATCTTTCGGGATCGAAGATGACAGATCCCTAATTCATCCTCATGAAGACTGTGCAGTTGTTCCCTGCTGCGTTTTGCAGCGTCCGGCGATGGCGACGGCAGTGGGAGCAGCTCCGAACAGATCTCACCAACCTTTGGTGTGCAGGCAGCGGTTGGTGGTGATAGGAACGACGGCGGTATTCTGGTGAGACATCGCGGCGGCACGTGTGGTGCACGCGTGGCTCAGCGGCGGCGCGTTGACCGGATGGTGACCGGCCGTTGAGTAGCTTGTTCAACAAGTTTGTGTTTATCCGGAAAAGATTTGATTTTATCTGGATAGATTTATTCTTATCTTTGATGATTTAGTATTATCCAGGTAAATATGATCTTATCTGATGAGATTTATTCTTATCAAGAAAGATTTGATCATACTTAAGGGGATATATTTCTATCTTTAAAAGATTTATTGATATCTAGGTAAATATGATCTTATCAGGAAATATTTGATCATATTTAAAGGGATATGTTTCTATCTTTAAGTGATTTGATCTCATCTTGGATAAAATTAATCCTATCGAACCACCATGCCTGATTTGGAAATTAGGGTTTTCCGCACCCTAATAAATCGAGTTGAACAGTGGGAGATCTCCGGCGGGTTTTCTCGACCTTGTGTGAAGATGCAGCGGCTGTGGTGGCGGCTAGAGAGGCGGTGGCGGCAAAATTGACAGCTAGGGTTTCGGCGAAGGTTAGGGTTTCTAAAACCCTAAAGGGCTGAACCCTAGGCCCATTTCTTGGCCCAATTTCTCGGCCCAACGATCCAGTCAAATATTTTTCAAGCTCGTTCGAAGAAACTGAAGGCCATGATAATTGGATAATTATTTTTAATTAATTATCTGGTGCTTGTTTATTCGATGTTTTGTGAATAGCATGTTGTTTAATTATTCGTGATTTTTAATTACATGCTATGCTTGAAAAATGAAATAAAACCTTGCTTTAAAATGACTAAGTGGTATTATATTAATTTTAAATTTTCGATTAATTTTTGTATTTTTTGAAAATTCTAAATTAATCTAGCCTCCATAATTGGTTTAAAAAAATGAATTAATTAGCATTTGCTCACTGATCCGGGCGTATCCCTACGGTGGTGCTAATTATGGATTTCATTGGTTTAAACTTCCTAAAAAGAATTGGAATTTTAAAATATGGATTAAATAACATTTGCTCACTGATCCGGGCATATCCCTTCGGAGGTGTTAATTAATTTTATTATTTTGAAATTTTGATGGATAATATTGAAAAATAGTTTTATATCGATATCACCTCCCTACGGTAGGGTTATTCTTATAAAACAGTATTTTTCGGAATATTAAATTATGGATAGGAGTGCCCGACAGAAAAGTAATTAATTTAATTTACATGGATAGGAGTGACCGACTATTAATTTCATCAATCATAAGGTGAAGGTTGATTGGATAATGAAATTAAAGGCGTAAAAACCTACTTAAAGAGATTATATGCAAACGTCCACCCTACATGGCTTGCATATAAAATCTTAAGGAGTTGGGGGTTGCATTTATATTGTCTTTAAGGTTTTACAATATAATTATGCTTCAAAGTATATGACATTAACTTTGTGTTAGTTATTTTTATTTCCAAGCTATACTATATTTTTCGGTTCACTTGATTAAATACTAAATGAAAAACAAATTCGAGAGTTCCAATTATCACGATTGGAAATGTAACTTGGACATTATCTTGACTACTAACAAATTCGAGAGTTCCAATTATCACGAGAGTTCCAATTATCAATAAGTTTGTCCTTATTGAGGAATGTCCTTATGTACCACTAAGGAGAGTATGCCTAAACCATGTGAAGCTTAGTTTTAGGGAGATGTTTAGTCATCATGGATACCAAGTTCGACAAAATATTCTTTTGTCGATGAAAATGGTTGAAGGTACTCCTATTAGGGACCATGTTCTTATGATGATCAGTTGTCTTAAATGGAGATTCTAGGTTATGAAATCGATGGGGAAACTTAGGTTGATGTCATAATAGAATCGATCCCTATGAGTTTTGATGTGTTTCGGTTCAACTATAATATGAATCAATTCATGTACAAGCTAACCGAATTGCTCAATGAACTCATCAATGCTGAGATGTTTCAAACCGGTTCTCAAGCATTGATCACCACAGCTTCTACTCCTTTTAAACCAAAGGATGGTTAAAGGAAGAAGAAGCAAGGTGGTGGTGGTTAAGGAGGTGACGCTCAGAAGGTGAATAACTACTCAAGGTGGGATAAAGAAACCAAGAGGAAAGTGTTACCGTTGTAAGTAGAAAAGATAAATTATGGCGGCCTGTCCTCATTTGAATGGAGGCAATGGTCAAGGTATATCTTGTGCATTTATTCAATGCGGTCGAGATTACCATCACAGTGGGAGACACTACGAAAGTAGTAGCCATTGCAGTGGGAGACGCTACGAAAGTAGTGGTCAGTGCAGTGGGAGACACTACAAAAAGTAGAGGTCAATGCAGTAGGAGACGTACATTAGTTGTGCGCAAACTGCAGTAAATAGCACAACATCAATTCTTTAAATATAAAGAACCTTCTAGTATGAATCAAACATATATATGGTATCTAAAGTTTTGGTCATCTTAGATCCAAGGGCAATAGATTAGAAAGTACGTTGGATTTGATTCATGCGGACGTGTGTGGTCCAATATCGGTAAAAGCTAAGGGGTGGCTATAAGTACTTCATCATTTCTTGATGATTACTCAAGGCAGGGATATATTTGATGAAACAGAAGTCTGAATCCTTGATAAATTCAAGGAGTGCAAAGCTAAAGTTGATTATCATCATGGTAAATATATCAAATCTCTTCGGTTTGATCGAAGAGGTGAATGCCTTAGTGGTGAATTTTTGGAACACATGTCAAAAGCTGAAATCGCATCCCAGCTTCCTACGCCAGGAATACCACATCAATGTGGCATGGCGGGACGAAGGAGCCGAATATTCTTAGAAATGATTCGGTTGATGATGAGCTATTTTGATTTACCTTTTACGTATTACGGTTTACAAATAACAGCGTATGTTCTAAACATGGTCCCTTTAAGGACCTCGTACTGAAATATAGTTATTTGTAGGATACCCTAAGGTAACGAGAGGTGGTCTATTCTATAGTCTTGTAGTCCAGAAGATCGGAATTAGCATAAACGCTCAATTTTTGGAAGAAGGCTATGTGAATAGTAATAAACCCACTAGTGAGATCATTTTAGAAATAAGGGAAAAGGCGGTGCCGGAACCACCCATACTAGATGTTACACCACGAACTGCACCACATGTTGACACTAACACAAACTCTCAGGTAGAGCCTTGTCGTAGTGGGAGGGTCATCTTTTCAACCTGAAAGATGGTTGTGTTTGGGAGAATCTTCGGATATCTTACCTGGTAAAGATGACATTGACCCATGGACAAATAGAGGCAATCCAAGAGAAAGATGCACAGCTTTGGCGAGTTGCAGTGGATTCTGAAATTGAATCCATGCATGATAAAATGTGCATGACATTGTAGAAACTACCTTAAAGGGTAACTCCCGTTTGGGTAAGGGAATCTACAAATGTAAGAAAAGATCTGACGGTAAGGTTGAGACTTTTAAAGCTAGGCTTATGGCGAAAGTCTTGCCTGTTGCTATGCTTAAGTCGATCCGGATTTTCTTAGCCATTGCGGCTCATATAGATCTGGGGATTTGGCAAAATGGATGTCAAGATCATTTTTCAAATTGGCAGTCTTGAGAAATCCATTTGCGCCAACCAGAAGGATACATTGCCAAAGAGAATGAGCATCTGGTTTGCAAACTTAAGTGATCCATTTATGGACTTAAGCAAGCATCTCAGTCTTGGAACACACATTTTGAGGTAATCCAGTCATATGGATTTATTCAAGTGTGATTATGAGAGCTGTGTGTATAAGAAGTGCAACGGAAATGATGTGATGTTTCTAGTACTGTATGTTGATAACATACTCCTGATTGGCAACAACGTGGAGTAGTTATCGGACGTACGGATGTGGTTGTCCAAGAAATTCAATATAAAGGACTTGGGTAAAGCTGTTCACATTCTTGGGATTAAGATCTTTCGTGATCGTAAGGAGAGAATGTTTTGCTTGTAACAAGTGGTTTATATTGATGTGGTAGTAAAGTGTTTTAGCATGGAAAACTCTGAAAGGCTAATCGCCATTTTGATAAGGAGTTCATTTGGCTAAAGAAATGTGTCCTAGGACATAGAGATAGATAAATGGCATGAAAGCGGTGTCATATGCCTCTGTAAAATAGGAAGCTTCATGAATGTTTTACTTTACACCAGATCTGATATCTGTTATGCCGTTGGCATGGTTTTCAGATACCAATCTAACCCTGATCATGGGCACTAGACTGCTATAAAGAATATAATCAAGAGAATGAGATTATATGTTGATCTTTCAGTTTGACAGTCTATTTCCATTTGGGTTATACTGATTTCCAATCAGATAGGAATTTTCAAAAGTCCACCTCAGGATGTGTTTTATACTGGGAGGTGGAGCCATTAGTTGGAAGGCTGGATGGCTCCGGAACTTCTTGTTGGGCTTGGATATGCTTCCAAATTTGCTTCAGACGATCACAATCTATTGTGATAGTTTTGGTGCAATAGCAAATTCAAAGGAATCATAAGACCATAAGGCCAGTAAATACATCGGAAATAAGTACTTTATATTACGAGTAATCATAATGAGAGGAGATGTTGTGGTGTCAAAGATTACGTCGGAAGATACCCTGATAATTTCCTTCACGATTAGCATGCCATCGAAGGTTTTCGATAAGGGTGTGAAGGGAAAGGGAATGAAACGTATGGCAGCACTGCTTCGAGTATAAGTGGGAGAGAATTTAGTGTAGTGGTATACTTAAAAGCATGATTTGAGTATAAGTGGGAGATTGTTGGGGTTATATACTGCAAAGCATACTTTTATGCGTGTATATTAACTGTATCTTCCTGTTTTATAGAAATAAATATATTGTCATATGATTTGCATATTAATTCATGTTATGGTTATGCAAATAAATGTCCAGTACTATATTTTATAGATAATATGGTGTGGGTGGTCGCACGGAAGATCATATTATCATTTTCTTATATAGTTAAAGGGTGTTCGCAACCGAAAGTAATCTTGGACAAATTACTTGTTAAGGTTGTAGTATAATGCTGGATAATAGTTGGTCTTGGCTATTAGCTTATACTAGTGCATACGATCAGAGTTGCACTGAACGGGATCGAGGTGAGATAAATCCTTTTATACTGACTTATTAAGGATCACATCTCGGACGATTATTATTTCTTAATTCTAGTTGTCATAATATTCAATTATGTATTTATAATAGTTATTGCTTTGATTTACCATGAGTGAGAGTTATTGCAACTCAAAGAATCTCCGTATCTTGGGTAATAATATTATAAATATGATAATTAATATTATAGCTAGAAATCGTGTCTCGGTGCGCCGAGTTGATAATGTCCCCTTGAGGAGTTCTAAGGATTATTATATCAAATCCTGCAGGTGGATTAAGTTCCGATATAATAATGAGGTCGAACGGGTACACTCTTGGTATAAGATATTAATTAATTGGAGCAGTCAGTAGCTTAAATTAATTAATGGACATGCGATATCTTAAACACGGGAAATAATATAATTGAAAGAGGAGCCCGGTATGTAGTAATTTGGGAATGGACGGCGATGCAATATTATTTTACTATAGTGGAAAGGCTATAATATTAATATAATTAAATAGAGTATTCGGGGCCAGAGAATACTTGGATTATTTAATTATATTGGAGGGCCCAGTCCATATCCTCCTCAAGATCCCTGGAGTAGCCCAAAAGAGCATAGCCTTGCCCATTAGTGAAGGCCCTAACTTCTCCACCACTCCACTTCTTATATAAATAAGGGATAAGTGGAGAGTGAACATACGTGATTTTCATTCTTCACAATCTGAGAGAAGGGACGGCACTTCTGGGTAGTGCAGAGAAGATAGATGTTTGCCCACTCGAAATTCTTCTTGTTGCTAGGGAATACTCCAGAAGATCTCGGGGTTTATGATCAAGAGCTAGATCTCGTGTGCAGAGATCTAGTGCGTGGAAGATCATTACCTCGACTCAGATTCCACTGGTGATTACGCAAACAAGTATATATGATTTAGATCTATTTCCACTTTCAAGATCTGAATTCATATGTTAATAATTATTGTAATTAATTAAATCTACATCCGAGGGATCCCAGATCCAACACGTAGTAAATCCTGTTTTATTAGGCATTAATTCCACCAGCAACAGCTCCTCAGCCGGTTGAATTTGGGAATTGCTTTTTGCTGCAGCTTCTGCAGACCTCATTCGTTTATCTTCAGGCCCTGCTACCCATTGGGGGTCTCTCAATTTGTCCCCAGATCTTTTCTTAGCCTCACCAGGACCTGGTCCCCTGCGACAGATCCTACCCGGTTGCCCACCAGAAATTTCATCATCAAATGGTAGGTTGACACTACCGCTTGAAAATTACTGAGAGCTGTTCTTCCCAGTATTACGTTATAAGCTGATTTTTGCCTTACTACCAAGAAGGTAGTTGGTCTAGAGATCTGCAAATCTCCATCTCCCAGGGTCAACATCAGCTCTATTTAGCCTAACGACATGACCAAGCCTCCAGCAAAACCGTGTAATGTTGTGGCCACCCCATCTAGTGGTTTGAGCACATCCATTTGCAGAAAGCAGTCCTCGAAGATTACGTTCACCCCTGCTCCCGTATCTACGAACACTCTTTTCACTTCATATCATTTGATCCCTACCATGATAACCAGGGCATCTCGGCGCCGCTGCTGAATGTGATATGAGCTCCCGCCGCTACTCCGATATCCGCCGCGCATCCCGTCCTTCCCCACGACCTGCAGCAGCCCATCGGCATCAACTAGGACACCGATCTTTAGTGTAGTAGCCGGCAGTCGGGCGCCACATTCTGCTAGGGTTTTGTAAAACCCTAGCCGTGCTGCTGTCGTATTGCAGCGGTCAATCACCACCGCCGCTGCTCCCACTGCTTCCATCGTAGCTCCGGCACGTCGCCATCGTCGAGAAGTTGTTGCAGCGGCCTGCTGCAGCACCGGTGATCGAAGATCTACGCGGTAGGGTCGAAACCCTAGCCGCAATTTTCATCACCACTGCAGCGCCGCCATCCTCTTTTTGATGTCCGATGGGACGTCCGACTCCTCTTCTCCGCTACAGCCACCATTGATCAGTTTGCTTCATCCTCCGTTCATGGTGGTTTGATCGATTACATAGATCTCAAGATTTACATTGAATTTACAAAAAATAAAATCAAAAATAAATCTAATCTAACACGATCAACCCTCATGTATTTACAAACGCAACCACAAACAGGCTGATTTTAATACAAAATTAAAATCATAAACATTCATATTAACCATGACAATTGGATCTCTGCAAAATCAAATCAATTGCATCCAATACAAATAATATGAATCTAATAATTATTCATAATTAAATCTACAGAGCCGAGTTGGCTCTGATACCAGTTGTTGGATCCGGGATTCCTCGGATGTAGATTTAATTAATTACAATAATTATTAACATATGAATTCAAATCTTGAAAGTGGAAATAGATCTAAATCATATATACCTGTTTGCGTAATCACCAGTGGAATCTGAGTCGAGGTAATGATCTTCCACGCACTAGATCTCTGCACACGAGATCTAGCTCTTGATCGTAAACCCCGAGATCTTCTGGAGTATTCCCTAGCAACGAGAAGAATTTTGAGTGGGCAAAAATCTATCTTCTCTGCACTACCCAGAAGTGCCGTCCCTTCTCTCAGATTGTGAAGAATGAAAATCACGTATGTTCACTCTCCACTTATCCCTTATTTATATAAGAAGTGGAGTGGTGGAGAAGTTAGGGCCTTCACTAATGGGCCAGGCTATGCTCTTTTGGGCTACTCCAGGGAACTTGAGGAGGATATGGACTGGGCCTTCCAATATAATTAAATAATTCAAGTATTCTCTGGCCCCGAATACTCTATTTAATTATATTAATATTATAGCCTTTCCACTATAGTAAAATAATATTGCATCGCCGTCCATTCCCAAATTACTACATACCGGGCTCCTCTTTGAATTATATTATTTCCCGTGTTTAAGATATCGCATGTCCATTAATTAATTTAAGCTACTGACTGCTCCAATTAATTAATATCTTATACCAAGAGTGTACCCGTTCGACCTCATTATTATATCGGAACTTAATCCACCTGCAGGATTTGATATAATAATCCTTAGAACGCCTCAAGGGGACATTATCAACTCGGCGCACCGAGACACGATTTCTAGCTATAATATTAATTATCATATTTATAATATTATTACCCAAGATACGGAGATTCTTTGAGTTGCAATAACTCTCACTCATGGTAAATCAAAGCAATAACTATTATAAATACATAATTGAATATTATGACAACTAGAATTAAGAAATAATAATCGTCTGAGATGTGATCCTTAATAAGTCAGTATAAAAGGATTTATCTCACCTCGATCTCGTTCAGTGCAACTCTGATCGTATGCATTAGTATATGCTAATAGCCAAGACCAACTATTATCCAGCATTATAATACAACCTTAACAAGTAATTTGTCCAAGATTACTTTCGGTTGCAAACACCATTTAACTATATAAGAAAATGATAATATGATCTTCCGTGCGACCACCCACACCATATTATCTATAATATATAGTACTGAACATTTATTTGCATAACCGTAACACGAATTAATATGCAAATCATATGACAATATATTTATTTCCATAAAATAGGAAGATACAGTTAATATACACGCATAAAAGTATGCTTTGAAGTATATAACCCCAACACTACGCGCATAGGAACACAGATGCCAGATGCGATATCCAAAGCGTTAATAGCGCTTGCTGAAGAATGCGGATGTTTTTGCATTCTCGTCATCTGATCTAGTGGGAATAGACCCAGATGTCGCCTTGCATAGCCTTAATGTAGATCCTCAGGTCAAGCCGGTGAAGCAGAAGCTTCAGCAATTCAGGGCAGAAAAAGACCAGGTCATTAAAGAAGTGATACAGAAGCTGTTGGAGGCCAAACACATACAGGAAGTACAATTCCCAGAATGGCTATACAACGCTGTTATGGTGCCCAATGGCAACACTGGCACGTGGAGAATGCGCATAGACTTTAGGGATTTGAACAAGGCGTGTCCTAAAGATCACTATCCCTTGCCCAGAATCGATCAGATGCCACATCTGGATGCGAGCTATTGTCAATGATGGATGCATACCAAGGGTATCACCTGGTGAAAATGAACCCAAATGACATCAATAAAGCGGCTTTTGGGGTAGGTGTGGGAACTTTCGGTTTCCAAAGCATGCCTTTTGGCTTAAAAAATGCTGGGGCTACCTATCAGCGTATGATGGACAAGATATTCAAAAAACAAATTGGAAGGAACATGGAGATTTGTGTCGATGACATACTAGTAAAAAGTGTGAAAGCTATAGACCATATCAATGATCTGGAGGAAGCCTTTGCCGTGGCTCGATTTTATCATTTGAAACTAAACCCTGCCAAATGTGCCTTTGGGGTATAGTTGGAAAATTCTTGGGATACGTGGTAACTCCCAGAGGAATTGAGGTAAATCAAGCCAAAGTACAAGCTGTGTTGGAGATGGCTCCTCCCAGGAACATTCTGGAAATACAAAAACTCAACGGCAGAATCACAGCCCTAAGCCGTTTCATTTCCAGATCTGCTGATAAAAGTTTGCCTTTCTTTAAAGTGTTAAGGAAATGTAACCAGTTTGAATGGACTCAACAATGTCAAGACGCTTTTGAGGAGCTCAAAAAGCTTCTGGTCTCTCTCCCTTTGCTTATGAAACCAGCACCAAAAGAGGTCATGTATCTCTACTTTGCAGTAGGGGAAGAATCTTTGAGCTCAGTGCTTATCAAGGAAGAGGGATCTACCCAGATCCCAATCTACTACGTTAGTAAAATGATTCAAGGACCAGAAACAAGATATGCCGATATAGAAAAAGCCGCACTGGCGGTAATGGTCACGGCTCGAAGGTTACGACCTTATTTTTTATCCCATAAGGTCATGGTAAGAACCAATATCCCGCTCAAGCAGGTGTTGGGGAAGCTAGACCTATCTGGACGAATGGTGAAATGGGCCATAGAACTCAGTGAGTACGACGTAGAGTTTGAGCCTAGAACGGCTATAAAGGCACAGGCCTTAGCTAATTTTATGCAAGAAACCACCTGGGGTGATGAAAAAGAAGAAAAGATGTGGATAGCCTATGTGGATGGCTCGGTTACCAAAGAGGGATCTAGAGCTGGAATATACATCCTTGATCTTGACAACAAGGAATATAGGTTCGCCATCAAATTCAAATTCATGGCATCAAATAATGAAGCTGAATATGAAGCTCTCATCAGATCCCTGCATATCCTATTAAGCATGGATGCCAATAAGGTGGAAATCTATTCTGATTCCTAACTGGTAACGCATCAATTATTAAGAATATGCTAGAGAAAAGAGGAAAGGATGATAACCTATGCCTCTGTGGCTGAAGCTTTGCTGGCCAAATTCTCAAAAGCAGAGATCATTCAGATCCCCAGGGAAAAGAATGAAGAAGCAGATAAACTTGCCAGGATTGCAAGTGCCATTGAAGGTACATGGGATGGGGATCTGACCATACTGCAAGCAGATACCAGATCTGGCCTAACTGAAGTTAGCGCAATACGAGAAATCAAAGACTGGAGAGCACCTATCATCCAGGTCCTGAAAGTTGAGGAACAAGATGAAGCCAACATCGATAGACATAAAAAGATGATTATGGCAAAATTCTTCCTACTTGAAGGGTTCTTATACCGAAGATCTTTCATGCACCCATATCTTAGATGCTTATCTAAGCCGGAAGGGGAATACTTATTGAGAGAGATACATGAAGGAGCTGCTGGTGCTCATACGGGATTCAAGGATCTGGCCAGAAAGGTCTTGAGAGCCGGATACTTTTGGCCCAGTATTGAAAAGGATGCCAAGGAATTGGTTAAAAAATGTGAGCCTTGCCAAAAAAATGGCAGATTGATTCATAGACCTGCAGAGGAAATGGGAATCATGTCTTCCCCTTACCCCTTTGATAAGTGAGGAATCGATATTGCGGGAAAGTTCCTTACAGCCCCTGGTGGAAGGGTTTTCTTGATTGTCGCTATTGACTATTTCTCTAAATGGGTGGAGGCCGAAGCTGTAGTCAAAATCACAGAGCAGGCCATGAAAAGATTCATCTGGAAAAACATATGCTGCTGCTTTGGTGTTCCTAGAATTCTCATCTCCGATAATGGAACCCAATTCACAGGTTCATCTGTGCAGTCATGGTGCCAAGAAATGGGGATTCAACAGTGATTTGTGGCAGTAGCCCACCCGCAAGCCAATGGGCAAGTTGAAGTCACAAATAGAACTATCGTATCTGGAATTAAGGCCAGATTAGGAAAAGCAAAAGGGAACTGGGTGGATGAGCTAGACTCAGTACTGTGGGTTTACCGTACTAGCCCCAGAACCGCCACAGGAGAATCTCCCTTCAATCTGGTATATGGATCAACGGCTATGGTACCGGCAGAAGCAGAAGCAAAATCGTACTGAATTTTAAAATATGATGAAAATCAGAACCTGAGATTACTCAGGGAGAATCTGGACTTGATTGAAGAACATAGAGCAGAAGCTCGAAACAGAGCTGAGTGATATAAGCAACAGATGCGGAACGCCTATAATAAGAAAGTCCAAGTACGGCGATTCGAAAAAGGGGACCTGGTGTTGAAAAGAGCGGATGCTCTCAAGCCTACAGGAAAACTGGACCCTAATTGGGAAGGACCTTATGTCGTTACTAAAGTACTCAAAGGAGGAGCATATGAGCTCAGAGATGCAGAAGGAAGGGATCTGCCCAGACCCTGGAACATCAACAATTTGAAGAAGTGTTATTTTTAAGGCATTCTAGTCGTGTGATAAATTTAAAGAAGGGGAAGGTATGCAAAAACCAACCCATTATGTGTTATGATTGAAATTCATGAAATAGAATATTTTCCTTTTTATTGTCTTCAAAGAAATGAATTATAATTCATTTGTATTCTTATAATTCACTTGGGGGGGGAGTAAGGGTATACCCCCTACTATCCATCTACTCATAAGTTGCAAGTATCTATTTACGAAAATTGATTCAAAATTTTCAAAAAAAATAAAAAAAAATAAAAAAAATATTATATATTTGCAAAAGAAAACAAAGCATGGAGAAATGAAATAAAAATGCATATAATAACCGAATGTCATATGAAATCCATAAATAACATATAAAGTAAAAAAGAGTACTAGTGGAGCCAATCCTACTGACATGGCACATCTACGTCCTTGAAAAAAGAGCCTACTCTTGTAACTTATCCTCGCCACCTAGAGTTTGCTCGTGCAGATCCTGATTGGCGTTAGGTGCCAAAATACCTGATGAGTCGACGACCTTAGGAGGGACCTCGATGGAAGAAATGGTCGCCCCTATTGTGCTCACGAAAGTGCCCGCCATTATTTCCTCGAGAAGGTTGACTCCTTCCTCTACCTTTGAAAAATCTTCCCGAGCAGGAGCCTCGCCCACCGGGTCTGAAGAGAGGTGATCTGCGGGATCCGACAGGTGGGGAGGAGGCAGAGGCATCTGTGAGGGAGAGGGGGATGAACTTTGCTGGCCCGGCACTTGGTCCCTCGTCTGGTCGGATGTCGGAGTTGTCACTTGGTCCGTCACTTGGCTTGAGGTCTGGGTCATCTCGGGGCCGTCATCAGGCTGGATACCTGGCTCATCATCTGATCTATTGGAGGAGCTGGAACTGGAGAGTGGAGCTGAGGAGCTGGGTCCGATCCCCCTAGAGGGCCCACCGAGCTCTAAGGTTCCTCTGTGTTCAAGAGCCCACTCAATGTGATCCCGCGCGGGGCGCCGGGGACTGAAGAAAAGACGCTTCCTCCGACACCTGAATAGCCTTGATCTCTTGCAAGGAATCTCCCGTCTGCAAAAGACGGAAGTATAAGTTAGAATTCTTTAAGTCACCAAGGAGGGTGAAACAGGGAAGAGGAGATTTCTTACCCATCGCCTGTAATAAAAAAAAAAGTCCATGAGAAGGACAAAGTAAATGAAGGCTTGCAGCCCACAAATAATGAAATAATGCTTTATCATAATATCCTTATAAATACTTACCATTTTGAAGTCCTCCTCTAGGAGCCCGAACATCCCAGCTCGAGGAGGAAGAAGATAGTAAGGAATCTCTTTCCAAGCAGGCATGATACTTTCATGTTCCTCAGGCCTGTATAGAATCTCAGCTGCAGACCTCAAACCCCGCATATACCAAGGGTTGTGGGTACTGAAGTGAGGATCTAGTTCCAGAGTAGGGGTCTCCTTTTCCAGGAGGTCCAGGATCTTATCAATGTTCAGATCCTTCATCTTGTCTCTCAGACCTAGCTGAGTGAGAGCATCTTCTGTAATAGCCCCAATCCAGAAGGCTAGGGGAACACTTATCCTTTCCCAGAAGTCTTCTGAATGGAGGAAGTCTTCGGGGAGATCCCGCACTAAGGCACAAAGGAAGGCCTGGCCATAAGGCATCATCAGCAGATAAAATCTGTAGCGGTGGGCCCCTACCGCAGACCCAGTAACGAGCTCTTTCTGCAGACCCATTTCGGTACCTTTCTTGTTGGCGTTATCACATGCTCGCTCCAAGGCATCTTTGTGACTCTCAGATGCCTGAACCAGATTTGCCTTAGCCTTATCACAAGCTCTTTGGAGATCTTCGGCACGCGCCTTCTGTTCGGCCAGATCCCTCTCCATCTGTTGAAAATAGCGCTCCCGCTCTTGGGCTAACTTCTCCCGCTCTGCCTCTCGTCGCTTCAGCTCTGCCAGCTCCTGCTCCAGATGCGCCGCTCGGTCATTCAGAGCCTTAACTTCGGCTGCGTGCTCCTCACTGCGAGCCATCCTCAGCCGCATCACCTCCTCTTACAGATGCTCGTTGGAGGAATGCATGCCGGATATATCCCCCTTCATGGGATCATAGGCTAACGCTCGGAGCGAAAGCATATATCTGAAGGCTACGACCTAGACATAATAAAGTAACAAGTAAATAAATAATTAATGTAGTTGACAAAAGAATATCTTTCCAAATTAAAACTCCCTTCTTGTACCTTAATCTCATGGACAGAAGCCTTGCGGACAAGCTCTACAGAAGACAATCTATTCAGATGCCTCCAATCTTCAGCACGAGGAATGCTGTCCAAAATATTAGAGGTAGTACCTCTATCAATACCCGGAACCATGCCAAGGAAACTCACATTAACCCTGGGCACGTTATAAGAGGCAGTAGGGACATCCAAACCCTTCATGCGCAATGCATGGAGCATAGCCAGTGTGGCCTCAGAAGCAGGACTTTCCACCATGGCTGGCTCGGGAGGGTTAACCACCGTATAGGGGTTGGCAGTGGCATACCTAGCCAGGGTGACCGAATACCTCGGATGGTCCACAGCAGATGGTTCTGCAGATATGGGAGTGGGCGACAAAATGTTAGAAATGGGCATGCCCACTCTCCGGTCAGCACTACCGGCAGAAATCTTTTTTCTCTTCGGATCTGTGGAGGATGAGGAATCCGAAGGTCTCTTCTATAGGACGGAAGGTCTATTAGGCTCTGTTGGAGCTGGTACCTCAGCAGTAGCGAACAAATCTGCCAAAAACCCTTCTGAGGACTGAAAGTCCAGATCTTCATCGGAAGGAGGAACCACCCCCTCAGACCAGGTAGAAAGGCTACGGTCCACCCCAGCAGCCAAGGGGTGAGGGGGACACGTAGAGGGAGACATAACAGCCTGAGGAGTTGGCGTTTCCCTTATGGTCACCCCGGGCAAAGTAGATTTTCCCCTAGCTCGAGAAGCAGATCCCCTAGGCCGGGCAGCCCCCCCAAATCCCTGTACGGGACCTGTAGGCGCTGTAGAAGGTGGCACCTGTGAAGTAGGAGGAGGAGGTGGCATAGGATCCCTCGGCTCTATTGTGATTCCCGTTATGGATGCAGAAGCCGGAACGGGAGTTGAAACAGGAGTTGTTGCCGCTGCAGAGGCTGGAGGAGCCCGTTCAGAGGCTACAGCCATAGCAGCCATCCGCTCCTCCATTTGTTTTCTTGCCTTCTCCCGGAGAACGGATCTAGCTGACATATCTGAAAAAGCAAGATAACCATAAATTAGAAACTTGATTGAATTCAAGACACATGTGTAAAAACACTCGAATCTAAAATAAGAAGTATTTACCCATAGAGGGATTCCAAGGAGTCCCAGGCCTGAAACCAAACAAGGACAACACCTCTTCACTAAGAAGAAGTGGCTTTAACATCCCATGACCTGCTGGGTACTCTATAAGCAGGTCATTAAGGATATTCTTTTCCCAGGCAAATAAAGTAACCTTCTCAAAAGAGGGTTTATCTGTCTTAGGCTCAGCATACAGAGGTATATCAGGAATATTCCAAGAATTGGGGGAAGGAGTACCTATAGTTAAATACTGGGGATGCCATTTCCTATCTACAGACTCATACTGGGTATAAAATTTATGAAACCATCCTATAAGAGAAAAATATAAGTGATACTCGCGATGTTTTAACTCGTGAGTTTTAAAAAATAAAGACGCCGGGTCTTCCACCCCATATAGTGTAGTTGCTATAAAAAAGAAAATAGCCCTACGGAAAGAAGCAGGGTTCAATTGGTTTAAAGGGATATTATATCTTGTCGCTAGACTAGATAGAAAAGGGGGAACAGGAAATCGCAAGCCTGCCTCCAATTGACGGAGCCAGAAAATTTTGTGATTGGCTCGAGGAAGTAAATGGCGCTCACTAGGCCCCGGAATGTCCACAGTAAAGCCCCTAGTATTTCCTAATCTACTTAGAATTAGGCCTAATTCCAATCAGGTTACAGTGGAAGATTCATATTCACCGAAAGGGAGAGGTGGCTGCGCGGCAGCTCTGCCCTCTTTTTCCTCTTCACCCTCAACTATCTTTTTCTTACCCTTACCCTGGGCACCTTGTCTAGAGGAAGAAACCATCTTTCTTTATCGATTAAACGTAACAAAAACTAGGAAATAAACCAATGCGAATAAAGAAAGAGGAAGAAGCAAGGGAGAAAGGAGGTACCTATTTGCGGGAAGGAAGGATTGACTGCGGTGAAAAGAAAGGCAGAAAATAGTTCCTAGAAAGAGCACAAGGAAAGCTCTTCAAGAAAAAATGGCAGAAAATTTCTAAGTATTGGTCTTTCTCCCTCTAAATTATCTTATATATATCCCTTTTAAATGAAGGGGGTTAAAGATAAAACCACCCACTACCTATAGTTAGGGAGCATGTCTCGTCGGTTATTGAGACGTGGGTGAAGAAGTTATAATGATAGGAAGTGGCGGCGGTTTCAGGTCCCGATAAAGAAAAGGGGTGATGACCCTAGAAAGCCGTGAAGCGTAAGAAATACGCTTTGGTAATGGAACGGACCCCCCAAGAAAGGATCTATAAATAGTAAGACCTGGGAACGTGGGTCCTGGGAATAGCAGAACCCTCACTAGAGGGTCTGTACGAATATAGGACCTGAAAGCACGGGCCTAGAAAATCACAGACCCCTCATGAGAGGATCTGTGTATAATAATGTCTGGGAATCTAGACCTTATAAATCACAGGCCTACATAGGAGGACCCCTCCCCACTCCTCCAAAGCTAGTACCAGATGACTTGTAATTTACAGACCCGCAAAAGAGGATCTGTATACCCTAAGATCTGAAAATACAAAGCTTAAAAATAACGAGTCCTCCGTAAAGTAGATCTGCACAATGCGGATCTGATGGCGCTAGGCTCGGGGATCTGATGTGGTGCTAAAGCTATGTGAAAGTGTTCTTCTACCCTACTGGAAGAAGTATCACATGTAGTATAATAATGCAGATCCAAATTTTGGACAAGTTTTAAATTTTTTCCCCGTCCTTCTGAAAGACATAAGATAGATCAATTGATTAGTTCATTGATTTTCCGAAGAAACTTTTAGTTCTACTTGGCATAGGGTACTTGGAACTTTGTTCTATTTTTATATACCCAAATATTTATTTAATAGAATAATCTACATTAAGTAGGTACTTGGGACGGTGTCCACGTATTTTCCTTTTAAATGCCTAATATATAGGGTTTTTTATGTCATCGGAGCCCAAGAGTTTTTGGGCTTATTCGGAACTATATAGCTCTTGCATCTGGGTATGGTACCTGCAGCATAAGTAGGGTTTATCCTTTCCATTTTGCCAATGGCTTTGTGCTGAAGAGGATTTGGCTATGAGTGTAGTGGCCGCGGAGCTTAGATCTTCTGCCAGGGCTTATCTTTTGTTATCACTACCTCATTCCATCTCCTATTTTATTTATCATTTCTCAAGTGTGTGCTTATGTGTTTGTGGATCTCTCGCCACACCTCTGCAAAAGCAGAAAATGGCCAATGCCATTCAGATATCCAAGAAATAAAATTGTGATATGTAAGAAGTTCTTGGCAGAAGCAAAATGGGATGTCACTCCAATATGTGCTTCTGGAAATATAAATAACATAAACATACATCAGATGTCACTCTGATGTTATATATATTTATATATATAAAACAAGAAGCCTCAGACAGTTTCATTCGCTCATTCATAAAAATGAATATGGGCGAGAAAGGATCATCATAGGCTTAAGTGGCCTCGGATTACAAGGCAGTTAGTTTCTATAATCGCAATGCTTCTGATAAAGGAAGTCTCGCTTAAATGGATGACACGTCTCTGTAAGAGTATCAGAGAGAAGCATCTTTGGCCATGAACAAACTCTTCTTCCTTTCTCGCCGGAGAAGATGAGTGAAAAATAAGTAAGACCACCCCTATTTATGGGTGGAGTTTAGCGGGAAAAAGGAACGGCGGAGATCAAACCGTAAAAAATCAAGGGCTAAGAAAATTAGAGGCGTTTTGACTCCCCAAGGAGACGCTATCATTACACCTCGAACATGATGAGGTAAGCGTCAGCTGACAAGAAAGCTTCCCTTTTGTAGCGTATGGAAAAAGATAACCAGGACTTGGAACTCTCAGAAATCATCCCAGACCTGGGGGGAGTAGCTGATAGGGAGTAATCTGTCAGCTCCCTAGCATGCCTCCGAAATGCAGGAGCGATAAATATACAGATGCCAAATCCCCGACAGATCCTGCAGATCTGATCTATGGGTGAATTAGGCGTAGTGGGCCCAGATCACTCCTGTCCGTGATCTGGGAATACGAGGTGCAGATCACCTCCCCGTCATTTCCATCCCTTTAACACCAGATCCTTACACGGAGTGTAGAAAAAACGTGACTACGGGGACCACTCTTGGGGACCATTAATTATAACTAAAATATTCTTCTAACATACTTGTCTCCCCTGAAAAGACTAATTTAACCTTGTAAACTAGAGGTAATTACCCTTTTACCCTCACCTTCTATTCTACTATAAATACTCAACCTTCTTCACCAAGAAAAGGTACGCATTCTTCACCAACACTTTACCTCCGCTGCAAGCTTTGCTGAAGCGGATTTCTCTTTCTCTCAAACACATACTGACTTGAGCATCGGAGTGTCTTCCCGAAGGAACCCTCCCCGCTCCTCCGGTGTTGTTTTGCAGGCTCGCGGCTGAGAGGTGGCGACCGGAAAGGCATCACTAAGGTAGCACCCTTAAACAAAATGGGAAAGCTGATACTCCAAGGAAAATACTTAAAGTTCATCTAGAGAGATTTTCAGCGTCTTTTATCTATTTATATTTCTAATCATTGTATGGATTTGGCTATTGGGAGTTAATGAATTGCTTAATATCTTAGTAGGAATTAGGCCTTTCATTAATCTACTTGATTTCATTGCAATGAGAGTTGAGTGAATCATACTTATGATGTTTCCCACATGAAATTGGATTAAAATGGCTAATTCTAGTTAAAGTCTTAATTCCCTATCAGCTAAACCTAATTGAAGTATAATTGGAGTCACTTTCATTTCCTTATTGAATTCTAGTATTTGCATACTTGTTGATTGTTTAGTTGAATTTTAAGCTTGTTACTTACTTTTCATTTGTCTACAGTTAATCAAAAATCCAAAAACATGCTAGTTGGTAGCTTGGATAGTAATTAGGTAACTTGGTTACTAGTTGAAATTCATACGTCCTACCAACTATTATCATTCCTTGTGGATTCGACTTGATTGTAATACATCGATTATCATTGCTCTTTCTCTACCCCTAAAAAGTAGAGTGATCAATTTTTGGCACCGTTGCCGGGGAATGTTTAGTTTGAATATAATAGTTGATTTGGTTATTAAGTTGCTAATTCAAGCATTTGTTTCTTTTTATTTTTGTTTTATAGGTATGGAAGCTCTTATGAAGGAAATAGAAGAATTTCGAGCATGGAAAGATGAGCAAGAAAGAAGGGCCAATGAAGCTCAACCACCTCCTCTTAATCAAATGTTCCAATCTCCGCCAACAACTTTGAGCTCAAATCCGGTCTTATTCAAATGGTCAAGAGGGAACAATGTGGAGGAGGGCCTATGGAGGATCTAAACGCCCATCTTAGCACGTTTCTTGATATTTGCGACACCGTCAAGCTAAATGTAGTCTCAAATGATGCTATTCGCATGCGAATGTTCGGATTTTCTCTAAGAGACTGAGGTAAAGATGAAGGAATCGATCAGCAAAGAACCATTCATGCCCCCAAGGATTCATTTTCGGTTATGATTAATTCGATTCAATCTTATCATGATCATATGAATTTATTATAACAATCATAGGATGTTAATCGATATACCTCTTGGATTTTGTGTGAGAGCTCGCTTGAAGATCTTCTGATCTGTTTCCCTGCTCGAATTCGATGTTGGATGGACAATATGCTATGAATCCAGCCACGGAAGAAACTTACACACGCCGTCTCTCAGCTTAACCGCCGCCGCCATGCACTCTCTCTCTATCACTTAACCCTAGCATCTCTTAGATTATGCGATCAATCAATGAATATTTTGAGGCCTTAAGTGAGTATTTATAAGAGGAGAATAGGCTTAAGTTGCAGTCTTGGCTCACGGTCCTAGACATACCCGCCCATCATCATCATGGATGCTCCCTTACTGGGCTTTGATGATGATCAGGCCTTTCTTCCTTAACTGTGACCTATTGAGCTTATTGGGCTAGATCAGAGATCTACTAGCTGATAAAACTGGGCCTCCCAATATTCTGAATTCTCTATATACAGTCCAGAATAAAATTAAGATCATAAGTATTAAAACATTCCACTAGAGTAATAATACTGAACTACCTGTTTTATCCCTGTTGAGCTCAGGGCTAGTATTCTACTTAAATCACCCCCGTATTTAAGATATCCCACATCCGTTAATTAATCTAAAGCTTCTGACTGCTTTTATTAATTAACTTCTTAATATAATTCCTGAGTAGTACCATTCATTCCTTATTCATCATACTAGAACTTAATCCACCTGCAGGGTTTAGTATGATAATCCTTAATGAATTCCTCAACGGATGTGATTAACCTGTTCTACTAGGATACGGTGCTATATTGTAGATGCACTAAAGATCATACTAGTTATAGTTGTTGCCCAAGATACGGGTCATATTGGATTGCAATAATTGAACCCTCAGCCGTGGTAAATCAAAGCAACAAACTCTAACTATACACCCTTAGTCACTCAATTAAAGTTAAGGTGTGACGTTAAATAACATTTAAGTCCCCGAGGTCTTGATTCTTCTACTTAGGTCAGAATAGAAGAATTCACCTCACCGTGATCCTATCAATACGATCAGCGTACTAGCATAAACAAGTAACCTAGACAAGCTACTTATCTATTTATGCTATAGTCTATACCGATAGTTTTATCCGAAACTATCTCAACTATGATAACTGTTTATATCTCAAGAGACACCAGCTACTACAGTCTTTCGTGATCTACTACACACCATATAGCCTATAAATTTGAGATAAGGATAGATGTATAATGCTTAACAAATAATTCATACATAATCAGATAGGAAATTGTTAGTGAAATATGGAACCACATGTATACAAGCTAAAAGACCTGCTTTCTAGTATACAAATCCATCAATCTCCCACTTATACTAAAGCAAACTTTTAGTATACAATGTGACAATAGGCAAGTGTCTATATCTAGCATCTATTACACATCTTCTCCCACTTATTCTCAAAGTTTAATTGTGTGGGAGGCTCCGCAGCCCTAATCCATCGACGTGCTTGTCAAAAACCTTGGCTATCAAGCTCTTTGTGAATGGATCCGCCAGATTATCTACTAAAGGGATTTTCTTCACTTCTAAATCACCCCGTTGTACCAAATCTCGCACAATATGGTACTTTATGTCAATGTGTTTACTCACCTTGTGAGCTCTGGGTTCCTTACAGTTTGCAACTACACCAGAATTATCGCAATACACTGCGATACATTTGGGCAAACTCGGGACCAAATCTAGCTCATGAAGGAAGTTCTTGAGCCACACGGCCTCTTTTGCAGCCTCACAAGCAACCACATACTCGGCCTCCATGGTGGAGTCTGCGATGCACTTCTGCTTCGCACTCCTCCAAATGATAGCTCCACCTCCCAACGTGAACACATAACCGGTGGTAGATTTCCTCTCATCTCGATCAGCCTGGAAGTCTGAGTCCATGTACCATCTCGGGATCAACTCATCGGACCGGTAAGTCAGCACATAATCCCTTGTCCTCTTGATGTACTTCAAGATGTGCTTTACCGCCGTCCAATGACCCTGACCAGGGTTAGACTGATATCTTGCCACATATCCCACGGCATAACAGATATCCGGTCTAGTACACAGCATTGCATACATGAGGCTCCCAACCGCTGAAGCATATGGTACAACCTTCATGTCGTCTATCTCCTTTTATGTCTTCGGACACATCTCCTTCGATAGAGCGATGTCATGTCTGAAAGGAAGAAATCCCTTCTTGGCATTTTCCATGCTGAAACGGGCGATCACAATATCAATATATGAAGCTTGGCTTAAGCCTAACATCCTCTTCTGGCGATCTCTGATTACCTTGATCCCTAGGATGTAAGCAGCTTCTCCCAAGTCCTTCATCTTGAACTGTTCAGACAACCAACCCTTTACGCCTGATAGCACGTTCATATTGTCGCCAATGAGAAGTATGTCATCTACGTACAATACTAAGATTACCACGCTTCTATCCGCACTAAGCCTGTAAACACAACTCTCGTATAAACACTGAACAAATCCATAAGATTTGATCACACTATCAAAATGTATGTTCCAGGATCTCGAAGCTTGCTTAAGTCCGTACAAGGACTTCTTCAGATTCCATACGAGATGCTCTAGGCCTTTTTCCACATAGCCTTCAGGTTGGCGCATATAAATATGCTTATCTTTCTCAAGATAACCGTTCAAGAATGCAGTCTTCACATCCATCTGCTAAACCTCTAGGTCTAAGTGTGCTGCCATGGACAAGATAGTTCTGATGGTTTTAATCATGGCTACCGGCGAAAATGTTTCCTTATAATCTATGCCCTCACGTTGAGTGCATTCTTTCACCACCAATCTAGATTTGAAGGCTGTTAGCTTCCCATCAGAATCTCTCTTTCTTTTGTACACCCACTTGCAACCAATGGCCTTCTTGCCATCTAGTAGCTCTGCAAGGTCGTACACATCCATGTCTACTATGGATTCAATCTCAGCATCCATAGATTCTTACCAAGAATCTGCATCCTCGTCCTCTATTGCCTCCTTATAAGTCCAGGGGTCGGTCTGTTCATGTTCAAGACCAGCGAGAATATCAGTGGACTCGCCTAGAAACATGAACCGATCGGGTTGATGAACAACCCTCCCACTGTGAGGAGGCGCCGGTGGAACTTCAGTGTCAGAAATTGGTGTAGTTACTTATGGTACATCCTCTTGTACACTTGGCTGAGTTGGATCACTGGCTGCCATTGCTCTCAACTCATAGAGCACAATATCACTCCTCGCCTAGTGCTTACTTATATAGTCCTCCTCTAGGCATTGGGCATTAGTGCTCACAATGACCTTCTGATCCTGAGTACCATTAAAGTAGCCACCTTTCGTTCCTTTTGGATATCCAATAAATAGCCTAACCTCAGTCCTAGAACCCAATTTATTGTCCTCCTTGTTCAGCACATGTGTTGGACTTCCCTAAAGCCGAATATGACCCAAACTGGGTTTGCGCCCTATCCATCATTCGGAAGGAGTTTTACTTACCGATTTAGAAGGTACTAGATTGAGGAGATAACCTGTTGTTTCTAGGGCATATCCCCAAAACGAAATTGGCAGAGGTGCATAACTCATCATCGATCGAACCATCTCCAAAAGAGTTCGATTTCTTCTCTCAGCTACACCATTCTGTTGGGGTGTTCCTGGTGTAGTCAATTGGGATGTGATCCCATTTTTTGACAGATATACCTTGAACTCGGTACTGAGGTACTCGCCACCATGATCGGATTGTAGTGACTTGATACTTTTACCTAATCTCTTCTCCACTTTCAACTTGAACTCTTTGAACTTATCAAAGCATTCAAACTTACGGCGAAGTAGGTAAACATAACCGTATCTCGAGTAATCATCAATGAAGGTAGCTAAATACTCATAACCTCCTCGAGCTTATGTTGACATTGGTCCACACAGGTCAGAATGAATCAATTCCAGTAACTCGGAACCTCTAATTCCTTTGGCTTTGAAAGGTCTAGTCACTATCTTTCCTTCCAAACAAGATTCACATGTTGGTAATGGTTCTATTTGGAATCCTTCCAAAACACCATGACTAACCAACCTTTGAATCCTCTTTTGGTTGATGTGACCCAATCATAGATGCCAAAGACAGGTTTGATTCATTTGAGAAGAACTCTTTCTCTTTCTAGGATTTGATGATGAGATAGTATTATTTGAAGAAGAAGATACATTTACTGGACAATTTATAGTATAGAGAGAACCAGATAAAGTACCAGAAATGATAATCTCATTGTTCTTCATGATAGAGACACCACTATCAAAAACTACCGATTAACCATCATCATAAAGTTTCGAAACAGAAATCAAGTTTCGCCGAAACGCCGGCACCAATAAAACATCTCTCAAAATAAAAGTAAAATGTCCAAAACTAAAATGAAAATCTTCAACTGCGACAGCTGCAACTCTCGATGCATCGCCCATGGAGATGGTAATCTCGCCTTCACTCAGCTCCATTTTCTGTAGAAACCCCTGCAAGGTGTAACATACATGGTCAGTTGCGCCCGTATCTACTACGCAAGTCTGGGTAGAACTTGCAGCTAAACATGGTTCAGTTACAAGTGAGTAAGACATACCTCCATTCTTCTTCTTTAGAGGGCAGTCAGCCTTCCAATGTCCCATCTTGTTGCAGTTAAAACACCTTCCTTTCCATTTCCCTTTCTTGACGCCGCCAGTGGCCTTGACATTACCTTTCGGCTTGATGTCATTCGAAGCCGCCACGATCTCGACATCCCTAATACTCCCACTCAGTAAAGCTCTCTGCTTTCTGTTGTTTCTGATCCTCTCTTCCACATCTTTCAATGTTAGAGTGCATCCCAACTGCTTTTCCATAACTTTGACCGCCGCGGAATCCAGCTTAATATTGGGCATCTTGTCATCATCAAAGATGTCCTCGAGAGTCTCAATCATACTGGATGCAGTAATCAAATGGCCTACCATATACTGCATCCCTCCCGACAGTGAAGACATGGCAATTTCTCTTGCTTTGTCATTCGCTTCATGCCACTTCTTATGATCATCTCTATCTTTCTGAGATGACCTTTCAGTGAGAGTAGGAGGGGCAGGAAGTGCAAGCACATCAATGTACTCGCCAGCAACTAGGACAGCTTCGAGATTCTTTCTCCACTCCAAAAAGTTGGAGCCATCGAAAGGACTCGAAGTGAGAACATTAATCAACCGGCCTAAAGTCATATATGAAAATAATAAACACGTAGACACTTGTAAGAAAAATGTAAGCATAAATTCATAACGTAAATATTGTAACCTTTTGATAAACCAATATTTAACGAAACCTTCAACAGCCCAAGTAACGCCGACCGCAAGCCACGTTCGTGTAGACGTTTACATTCTCGATACTCGACCAGATTCTCGATCTTTAATTTTATTCTCTAGCCAACCTTATTTCCTTTTGGAAAATAAAATTAATAGTTGAACCTTACTAGACCATATTAATTAAGAAAGGGACTCCGTTGGGGAGTTGTATCATAATTAATATCTAAGCTTTTAACCATAATTTTAGCTTAACTTAGAAAATTAAACCATTTTCTTTAAGCTATCTTTGTTATTAATCAAAACTCTAGAGAAATCCGCAGTTACTATTTTAAGCAAGCCACGTTAGTATGGACGTTTACCTAAAATAGCTCTCACTACTCATTTTGATTAAAACATTTTTGTTGAGAAATCTTAACTCTAGTGAACTTATTTCAATAAAATGTGCAAGCCACGTTCGTGTGATCATTTACACACTTTTACCAAAACTTCACATTAAGATCAAATTATGGAGGTCTTAACATTTTTAATTAAATGTTTTTATCCGCTTAGTATTTTAATTTCAAAAGGTTTGTCGACATGCTAGATCATGTTGCCACATAATCCTAAGCATAATTTTCTAAACGCAGCAAATAAAACATGCTCGCAAGAAAAATTAAATCATGCTTATACTGACAATTCTAAAACATGCTCGACTAAGCGCAATTTATTCACCTCGACAGGCAAAACATGCTTATTTAAATTTAAATTGCATCCATAGCATGCTTTGATAAGAAAAATGAGATAATAACAAAAATAAAACTCGCTTTCCATGGTGTGACTACTCCTATCTAAACTATTCTATTACAAAATAATAAAATAAATCCTGGAACAGGATCCGGTCTTCAAAGTCCGTCGTCTCAATCTCCCGTTCCACCCGAAAAATAAATAAATTATTAAATAATTTATTTTCTAATTTATCATTTGAGATTTTGTTAATTTTGGGCTGAGCTAACCGGGCCGGGCCGACACCACACGGCCTGAACCCTCACCCTAGCTCGAATTGCGTCTGAATCTGCCGTGCTCGTAATGAGCAAGCGCAAGCTGAGCTCAACCTTCGAACCCGAGCCCAGCTCAAACACGCAGAAGGGCTGCCGAAGAGATCGAGATCTTGCAAATTGCAAATTTGCTGCCAATCTCGGCCTTTTGTCCACTTCGTACGTCGACCACCGAACCCACGATGAACAGACCCCAATCCAGACCCACCTCGTCGTACCTGAGCCCAGCCACATACGAGCAGAGGCTCAACCATACGCGCACGAATACGAATGCCAGAATCGCGATTTGCGATTTTTGCGATTGGCCAACTAAGGCTTCGCCGCCGATCGCCACCTCCGATCTTCTGCTGCTGCTATGTTGTCACGATCTCCAGCCACTCCCACTGATCTAGACGTCCCTCCGCCGCACCGCCGTTTGCCGTCGTCGATCTGCAGCAAGGAGAAGAGCTGCGATCAAAACTCTAGAAGGGTTTCGTCACCTTCGCCTGCTACCGACGCCGCTGCTGCTGTCAACGATTGCTGCTGCAGTGTCGAGTCCTCCCCTGGACTCCACAGCAGCCCCAGCAGCCATCCATGCAGCCCGACGGTTGCTCCTCGGCGTCGAACCCTAACTAGAGTTCCGCCGCGCCACCGTCTTTGCCTCGCACGATTTCAGCCACCACCGATGCCGCCTTCCCCTCCCACTGCCTTCGTCCTCAATCCAGTAGGTGTTGGACTATAGACGAGGATACAACGAAGAAAATGGATGTCGTTCGGCGAATCACACGCGCGATAGGCCACGCATGACACGCATGCGCGATAGGCTACACGTGACACGCACGCGCCGCTACGTGCGGCGGTCGTCCGATCGGTGTTCTTCCTCATTCATCGTGTTCTTCATCTCGTGCAGCAATATTATAAATGAAAAACAAAATAATTCCTAATCTAAGTCACACCTTATTATCTCACGATTAAAATTATAATTATTGCCAAACCAGCACCGAAAAACGACTAACACCATGAAAAGAGACATACGACAACATTCATTCGATTAAATCATGCATAGTATGAATTGAATTAGCCATAAAGCCAAAAATAAATAACCATGGGCTCTGATACCAATTGAAGGAACCGATAAGCGAAGAACAATTCATGCCCCTAAGGATTCATTTTCGGTTATGATTAATTCGATTCATTCCTATCATGCTCCTATGAATTAAATATAACAATCATAGGATGTTAATTGATATACCTCTTGGATTTCGTGTGAGAGCTCGCTTGAAGATCTTCTGATCTGTTTCCCTTCTCGAATTCGATGTTGGATGGACAACATGCTACGAATCCAGCCACGGAAGAAACTTGCACACGCCGTCTCTCAGCTTAACCGCCACTGCCGTGCACTCTCTCTCTCTATCACTTAACCATAGCCTCTCTTAGATTATAAGATCAATCAATGAATATCTTAAGGCCTTAAGTGAGTATTTATAAGAGAAGAATGAGCTTAAGTTGCAGTCTTGGCTCACGGGCCTAGACATAGCTGCCCATCATCATCATGGACGCCCCCTTACTGGGCTTTGATGATGATCAGGCCTTTCATCCTTAACTGTGACCTATTAAGCTTATTGGGCCAGATCAGCGATCTACTAGCTGATAAAACTGGGCCTTCCAATATTCTGAATTCTCTATATTCAGCCCAGAATAAAATTAAGATCATAAGTATTAAAACATTCCACTAGAGTAATAATACTGAACAACCTGTTTTATCCCTGTTGAGCTCAGGGCTAGTATTAGACTTAAATCACACTCATATTTAAGATATCCCACATCCGTTAATTAATCTAAAGCATCTGACTGATTTTGTTAATTAACTTCTTAATATAATTCCTGAGTAGTACCATTCATTCTTTATTCATCATACTGGAACTTAATCCACCTGCAAGGTTTAGTATGATAATCCTTAATGAATTCCTCAGGGGATGTGATCAACCTGTTCTACTAGGATACGGTGCTCTATTGTAGATGCACTAAAGATCGTACTTGTTATAGTTGTTACCCAAGATACGGGTCATATTGGATTGCAATAATTGAACCCTCAGCCATGGTAAATTGATCCGCCCTCACTTTAGGGATGAGGGTAGATAGAAATAATAATCGATGTAATATAATCGAGTCGAATCCACAATGAATGCGATGGCGTAAGAATTTCAAGTAGTAACTCGATTACTTAACTACTATTGAAGCTATCGAATAACATGTTTTTGTGTTTTCTTAAGTGTATCAATCAATGCAATTGAAAAGTAACAAACTAGATAACAACTAATAACAAGAGTTAACAAACAATAGTAGAAAGCTTGGTTCCAAATTGTAACACCCCGAATAAATAAAGTGAATAAAGAAAATATTGGGCTAAATATATATATATATATATATATATATATATATATAAATGGATTCTTGATCAATGGTTTTTGGCCTTATAAATGCCGATTAGTACCTCTATATTAATTAAAATATTTGCATCAAAGGATTAGTTCCAGACAAGATAAATAAAGGGATAAAATTTATAGTTGGTTAAAATTAGAATTTCCATGTGTTTCCCTTCCTATCCCTACGACAGCCACGTTTCGGTAATAATTAATAGCTGTCATTTTTGGAGCAATTTCAATTGATAATTACAGAGCCATTCTCACCCAAATTCCTCACTTTTCACACCCAAAAATCACCACGCCAAGTTCCTCTCAGAGAATCGCTTTTCTTCAGGTAGTAGATTCTCATCTCAGTACTTTTTAATTCTTCGCTAGAATTCGTATTACTCTATGAACTTGAAATTTATACAGTATATTTCAACCTTAGATATATCAATAGGCTTTACCTGGTTCCAGTAAAATGAATCATTGAAGTTAGATATGGATCACTGATAAGAGTAAGATAGTTTCTTTAATGTGTCTCTTATAATTAAAAGGAAAATAGGAGTAGGAACCATCTTAGAAATATAGCAAGGGATGGGAATGATTTCTATTTTTCTTAAATAAATCTGTGTGAAATGGGCATCTATTCCTTATAAAAAAAGAAAAAAAAGGAAAGCCAACAGCAGTGGCGTTAGGTTGCGAGATGGCCAGTGCAGTCCGTAGTGGTTTGCCGCTGTTGGGTTTTGTTTATAATTTTGACGAATAATTGTAGACAAATGAAAAGGAGAGATTGGATAGCTTGCCAAAAAAAAAATGAGAAAGGGAAGAGCCGAAGGTTGTATATATTGAAGTTGGATTGATGAACGTAGCTTTGTGGTTGGGCTATTAAATAAAATGAGCATGTCAGATATTAAAAAGGGAATAGAAAGGGCTATACACTGCATCTTGGGCATGAAAGAACTAATTATAGGGGTGCCAAGTTACTGTTTAGTTCACTTCTACTGTACTAAATTGGGTAGTGAGTATGATAACATAATAAATATAACCAACTTATTAGAATTGTTCTTGTTATTTGCTGCAGTTTATTCAAACCATGAAAATATAGTAACTAAGTAATGAGAATATGCTAACTAAATAATGACCCATTTTACATTATAATCTCTACTTTTATAATATGATGAGATTAAAGGAATAGTATTGTATTGTAGGCCGAGATTCAGGGGAGTCGACTTAAGTTACGAGGCCAAATAATATCCTAGTTGCAATGTGGGTTCTTATTTACCAAAATTATGAAATGTGTTTTACAATATTTCGTCCATTATTGAATTATATGTTGATTTTACTGCTCATGTGGATTTGACAATGACCTGTACAGAGGAATTCCGAATACAATTTACAGAATATAGTTTATGTGATCACATAGGGTCTTGTCTCCACTACAGTATGAGCTTACAGTTATTTTATAAATCGTCAAATATGATTTATCGATATGAATGTTTTTGTATGGACGAGAATTGTTTGGCAATATCCATTGAGTGTTCAAACACTCAGCCTAATTTTTTTTTTTTATATTTCAGGTCTGATGATGATGATGGTTGGTGACGAGATGAACCATATATATAAATAAAACTGTGCTTGACCTTGACTTCTGTTTATTTTGGTCAAGTATTTTGTCATATTGTATAATATATGCGCGAGACTTGACTCCTGTTATATAATCCTAGATCGTGTATAGTCTTCCTAAACTTGTAAATATGGTTGACATTTTGTATCTCGTCAATTTATTTGATGAGATTTTTTGCTGTAAATATCGTTATATAATATGTTTGATTTGCTTCCAATAATCTAACTAGATTCTAATTATTCGAAATCCGTCAACACATTTTTTTAAATCCCCATCTAAGTGTTGCCGAGCTTTGATGCTCTTTGGATTCTTGTTAACAAGAGCTAATATCTTGAAGAAGATTTAATTCTTCTTTATTTTTATTTATTTATTTATTTATTTTTATTTTTTTATTTTGCTCTTCAAGTAACATTCCAAATTCTTCATAATCGGGATGTTACACAAATATTATCCGATAATCTCAAGAGACTTAGGGTTTAGGATTTGCATGGATTAGCCATTTTAATCTAATTAATACGGGAATTCTATATATTGTATACACTAATTCTTTTCTCAAAGCAATCAATGTAAGTAGATTAACCTATGACATCTATCTCTGACTAGGACTCAAGATGCATAGATTAACTCCAAATGGCTCAATTAATATCTAGAAACTCCTATTAGCAAGAACTACTAATATGTTGTGATTTGATGCTAAGTGCTATGAATTAAAGCCTACTAAGCATTTAACCAAACACCTTGTGTGCAATCAATGATGGCCAATCAATCATGCAATGAAATTAAGTCCCCAAATCACAATACATATGAATTAGAAGGTAAACCCAACAACAAAACCTAAAAACCCAAGGATCTAGATCATATCTTCATATATTGGAGCCAAAGAAAATTTAGCTAGACATAATTAAAGAATTAAATCATAGAAAACAAATGAAATCATGCTTAAAAGATAGAGAATTTAAAGAGGAAGAAGAATATGGTCTTCAATTGCAAATCCACCAAGTGTAGCTCCAACAATCATGAAAATACTAAAAAGGAAAGAGGGAAATGTTTCTAGGGTTCTAAGATATTAAATTATGCAAATGATATACAAATGGGGTGAATTTTGGGATTAAATACATTAAAAATTAAGTTTGGGTCGAATTGGGGCGAAACAAGATGAACCGGGGTGAGTTTGGGCGAGCCGAACTCGCCCCCTAAGTTGAAGAAACACGGCCAACTGACGGTCTGGGAGGTCACCGGCGGTCTGGCAGTCTGCCGGCCTAGACCACCGGATTCTTTGTCCTCCACAGTGGTTTGGCAGCTTGGCCGGCGGTCTGGCAAACCGCCAGTCAGGCCGCCGGCCCTCCTCCTTGACCGGTCAACTCCGTCTTCTCTTTGCGTGATGTTTTCATTTTCACCCGTTGTCTCTCGTCCGAACTTCGATTTCCGAACCGCTTTTTGCTACGGACTCCTAACGAACTCCTCTTCGACATCAAATGATCAAATTAGCCAAATGAGTTCTTCATTATCCTGCAAAAAGGCACAAAAAAGACTCGAGAGAATGAGGAAAACATAAACGAAATGGAACTAATAAAACTCTAAACTTCTAACTTTGAAATTCCACATTTCTAACCCTAGGTGTCACCCTAATTAAACTTGATTCTTCCTCATTTCTTGTCACGACCGCACTTTGCTAAGGATAGCTAAGACGGGAAACCGTGACTAGGGGTTGGATATAAGAAGCGGGAAAGAAAGGGGAAACGACTTGTAACTCAGTAATTAGCAAAATGAACAATTGAATAGACTCGATCAATGAATAAATAGAAGGCAAATGAAGATATGAAAAAGCCCATGGCTCAAATATAATATAGTTATCCATGAGAAGAAACCGGTTGAACATAATCCAATTTCATGAAGGAATACGAGTAGAGTAGTTCTCGATTTACTGGTTCATGAAGCCAGTTGAACATAATTACTAAATAAGATAATAGAAGCATACAGCGGAAGTCTTTAACAAAATAGATACATATATGAAGATATGTATCTCTTTCTGAACCAAATTCAAAAGATGAACGAATCTCCTCTCAACACTGCCGCCCTTGCCACCTCGCTCAACCTGCAAGTTTTTTTGAAAACACGAGCAGGGCTGAGTACTTGATGTACTCCGTGAGGTTATGCCCAAAAATAATTTTAGTAAAAATAATCACCAATCATGCATTTCACCGTTACCACAAGGTTTTATCAAAAATACTTGTGTAACAAAACAACTTTATTTCCATAAACAATTGGAGTGCACTCCCCATTTTCTTCCACATCTGTATTATCCATATCTGTAAGTACGCCGGCAAGGTGGCCACCTCACCGGACGTTTCCATGCATAACCGGCCCACCTCTGGAGCACACAGTCATGACTTCGTGTACACATAACCTGGCTAGCGACCTTTGTCTAACTCAGGCTCGATCGATATAACGTTGACAATCCAACACAGATAGGCATCACACATAAAACCAAAAACATTTTATGCATGAAAGGATTTTGAGTCAACTTGCTTTATTTTCAAAACATGCTTCATTATAGCAACAATATAATTTTCTTTGTTAGAACGCCCACCTGGTTATACAAAAATGATTGAGCGATTCTTGGTTCTTCTTCACGTTCCTTGGCCCTCGTCTTGCGATTGACCTTTAGGAAAAAGTATCGCTTAATAGATATTCTAATTTTGGAGAAATATGCTATTTCTAGTTCGTATCGCGTCTTAGAAATATATTAATCGAGAAGATAGAAAAGTTCACCCGGAAAATTCAGCATGGCCTCAACGTTCGATAAGTCTACTCGATAATTCTAAATTATCTAAAATCAGCTAAAGTCGACTAATTCAAATGAGAACTCAATTTCTCCATTCGAACTAGTCCCAAGACTCGATCAAGACGCTTAACAAAGCAGTAGAAGGTCCGTCATATGAAAAACACAAGTTCAACATTCTAAGAGAATTTAGAAATTCTGCGACCCTCTAGGAAAATAATTGTTTCTCACTCATTATAAATCGAAACAGAGCATATGATATTGATTTGGAAAGATAACACACAGAGCTACGACATGTTTAAATTTCAGAATTTTCCCGTGAGTGAGTTGGGAGATTGAAGCATTTATTCTCAGAACTTGGAATCTGAAAATCGGGAATTTGGCAGATTTTGGTACTAACTTTGAGTGATGATTTCTCACTCGTTTCTTGATGGATTCGAATGAATGAGATATCAAAACTGAAGTTCAGAAAACAAGGAACAACTTTCTAGTTATACTATTTTTCATTCGACCAAAGGAAAGTGGTCAAAACGTGGTTGGAAAAACGGAACAGAAGTTGTTCGTCGGAATTTCCAGATTGGAGATACAAACTTTGAAAAATCATAGTAAATTCATACGAATACCGTTTTGAGTGAACGAGATATGTATAGAACGCTAATGGAACGTACTTCAACATGGAAGAAGAATAAATGTCGAATTTCAAACGAGCTGTTCTCAGTTTAGCCCGCAAGTGGGCTGTTTTCCAGATTTCAAAAGAAATGAGATGCGAATTTCAATTTGTCATAACTGATGCATATGAACTCGGATCAAGACGAAATTTTAGCTACGGATAGCTGAGAACATGAGCTAAAACTTTCATTTAGGACTCGAAATAAGATAGAGTCGGGAAAGGGTTCGAAAATGCTGAACAAAACGTGCACGCCAACTGTTCGATAAAATGTCTTATCCTGAAAATGATTTCGAAA